>VWZX01001803.1:897953-1189214 GCA_013399015.1 Galbula dea | reverse complement strand
CCCGCCGCCTCCCCTCCCCCCTCCTCTCCCTGCCCCCCGCCTCAGGCGGGTGTGGGTGACAGGCGGCGGAGGTGCGCTGCCGGTTCAGAGCGCGGGGCTCGGCGCCTCAAGTGATTCCCGCCTCCCCCTGCCGTCTCCTGGGGAGAGATGGGCCGAGGTGGTTGTTCCTCGTCCCTGGAGGGATCACCTCTGCGTACGCCAGTCCCGCGCCCTTGGAGAAGGGGCTGTTTTCCCCCGCCCCGCGGTGTGGGGCAATCCCGCGGGAGGAGAGGCATCTGCTGGCGTCAGCGCGGGCAGGGATCGGTGCCTGGCCTCCCGCCGGCCCCCGGCGCTTGTGGGGAGAGGGTTGCCTGCGAAGACACCGGCTCACCCCTAGGCTGGGCTTTGCAGGGGGAAGTGCGTGCCCGCATTTTAATCTCACGGTTCTGTCAGTTGTGGACAGGGAGAAGGCAGCGATCTCTGTGTGGTTGTCACAGTTTGTTTTCCGAGCGCCATGTCTGTGTCAGCCCTGTAAACTGTGCCAGGTATTCACACCTTAGGCTATCGGTGCTCTTTGGCCATCGAGACATATGACCCTGTGACCAGGATGGCAGCAGGGAGGAGATCTCTGCTGTTTTTCCTGGGTTGTTAGAACATCCAGATGTAAAGCTAGAGGGTTTTTTTAATAGGTATTTTTCTATCCTTATAGCTTTATTTGGAAACTAGTCAAATAACTGCTAGTGCTGTGTAAAGCAAAATGTGTGTATTAGCTTCATTTTGATTTTTGTTCTTTGCTAGCAGGTTGTTACTGTCAGGTGTCTTCCAGAGACTCTGACTTTTGAGTTGAAATGCAGGCATCAAGCTGCTTTGTGGTTTTCTTCATTTTCGGTTTACAGAACTGCAGGAAACCTCTAGATGCTTCTCTGGTTAGATGAGAGGAATAAAAAGCACTTGGCAGATTGCTTATTTTACCCAAGTATTTAATTAAAACCTATTCATGGTTGTCAATGCTGTCGGTTTTCAGTTGGTTGCCACCCTGCCTGAGGAAATTCGTCCTGGGCCTGATTTCCATGGACTTCCATGGGAGCCAGTTATTATCACTGCCTTAGTGGGAATTGCCACACTTGCTATTATTTTCTGGAGAACCTGCCTTTCAGTGAGTATGCTTCGTGCTTGCAAGCCTGCTGATACTTCTCTTACTGTGCCATCTTTTGTGTGGTTAAGCTGTTTCAGCACTACTGGGGTCACAGAAATACGTAGTCTTTGTGTCTTTACTCTTCCCGTGTAGAGCATTAAGGTGAACTAAATGCTGGGCTTAATAGCTAAAGTAAGTTGTCATTTTCTTCACACTAAGAAGCATTTCCATTAAGCTATTTATTGAAGATATTTTTAGTAAGGGGCAGTTTAGAAAGCAAAAGAGGGGAGTATTATGTAAATCAAGAAGGCTGATGGATCACTGCATCTTTGAAATGAGAAGCCTTCTACCTGCTTGAGCCTGTTGCTGGCTGTCTCCAAAACAAGTAGTTAATCCTCCCCTTCTCATACTGTTCAGCTGCTCTCAGGCACCACATTTAGAAACCAAAACACTTGATCTTAATTCTCACTAGAGAGCCTCTTCCCCCCTCACTCAGCATTTGTCCACCTCTACCCTACCCAGATAATTTTCTGTGCAAGAAGAATACCGTCACTGGCTCTCAGTTATACCAGAGCATCTCCTTGGGAATTGATAGATGAAAATCAGAACAAACAAAACCAGAAACAGAAAGTAGTGTTAATAGAACAGCATAAAAAGAAAGCTTCTGAAATCCTTCAGTGATGTTAAGTTTGAAGTGAGCAGCTGTCATGTAAACATACCTTGCTTTGAAAGGATCAGAACTGGGATGCAAATTGTTTCTATTTGCACGTTCATGACTGATGCAAAATTTTCTTTGTTGCAAATAGGATGTGGGCAGTTACTGCTATCCTTTTAGTGCCTGAGTAGACAGACATTTACTAAGGCTCTAGGCCATGGCATTAACCTAGAAGCTTTTATTAGAGAACAGCTTAGGCTTGTTTGTAGTGTTACTCAGCACCCTTCTTGGCAGCCATAGATTTTTTTTTTCCATATGCTTCTTTAATCTGCATATAAGTGCTGACTTTTTGCTATAGGGAGAATTCATAACAGTTTTCATTTACCATTTTTCATGGGTAATTCCTTTTTTTCTTTTTCCCCTCTCCTGTAGGTAAAGAGTAGAATATATCAAGGTAAGTTTCTCTATGCTTTTCAGTCTATGTCATGTTTAGGCATTTAAAAGTTTGGATGATTGTTTCAGAGGACCAGGTTTTCATCTTTACTCCCTTTCAAAGAGAATGCTAAGTCTTAGTTGATAACTTCCTTGAATCTGAAGATTTTAGTTTGGCTTTTGATAATGCTTTGATTAGAATAAACAATGGTGCTTGCAGCTGAAAACTGAAGGGCAAGGAAAAGCTCCACCTTATTCATCATAAATGCAGTCTGTTGATTTAGAGATACAATGGTAGCAGGGCAGTTTGGTTTTGTTTTCTGACTAGCAGTGGATCTGCTTTTGCTTGTTGCTTCTCACAAAAAGCACTAGCTCGTTCCTCTTGCCTCTTTGGATTGAGCAGAGCCTGCAATTGGCTGTTGTGGGATTGCAAAGAGACCTTCCATATGTAGACCTAAATACACAAATATTCCCGTGGCTGGCACCTTGCTTTTACAAGAGCACTCCTCCAGCTTCAAGTGTATAAAGTGTACTAAATGGAAAAGAAAGAGATTTCCAAGTGGGGTGATTGCTGAAATTCATAATTGAATATGAACAAAAACATGAAAGAATTGTCTTCACATGAACCCTCTGCTCTTTCTTCCTCCTGAACTGTACTAATTATCAATTGTTCCTCTCTAGTCTCATTGTAGTTACACTGCAGTTTCCTAATGCAGAACTGATGAGCTGGAAAGAATCAATTTTAGATCTCTAAGGTGATTTCTGTACTGCAAAACAATTACTGTTACTGGAGGGGGAAAGACATTGGTACTGGTGGCATAAAAATTACTCAGCTATCTGCCCTAAAAATATAAAGGAACAATCCTAAAATCTAATTCATTCCTCTAATCTTCTCCTCCCCTCCCTCAGTATTCTTCTTTGTGGTACAGTATAGAAACTACTAGTGCTAAAAACACTGGATACTCTTCAAGCATGATGAAAGTCATGGCAGTAAAATCTTTATCCAAAATAGAGCAATATTAACAATGACAAAAATGCTTTAAAAGACAGATTACATTTGGAGTCCCAAAGATAAAAACTGTTATCCATTGTTCATGACAGTAGTAAAATTGGGACACCAAGCTAATGCAGGGATTCCTGCCCTCCTTAAACTGTCTTGTACTCTGCAGTCTTAGCTCTCCTCTTGTCAGAGCAGGAAGGGCTAGGGACTCCTCTGGCCCACAAGTCCTGGTGTGGGCAGGGAAGGAGGAGTAGCAGTTAACCATTGCAGCCTGGGGGATGAAGTTTGAACAACCAGTGCTTTCTGTTTGTGATGTGAGGCAGATGGGGCTGGGAGTGTTCCAGTACAGGGGTGGTTTAAGACTTCAAAAAGAAGGACACTTGGATATTGTGAAATTAACTTGCCATAGAGTGATTTCAGTATGTTAATGATTTTCATTGAATCCTGTGGTAGCTTCTTTAGATTGAGAAACAAATGCATGCCTGAAGAGCTGTTGCTTGCTCACAGCCCTTTTGAGGTCTGTTAGAGAGCAGTGCAGTTCCTTGAGGCTTTCTGATGCTGTCTGCTAGCTGCCAGTCTCATTTCTGTTCCCAGGAGGCCTTCCAGAGCAGTCACCCTGTTACCTTTGCTGACCAACATTCTGTTTTGATGTAGCAGAAAGAGGTGGTTGTGAGGGAAGATGTTGCATCTCCCTGAGTGTCAGAGCAGCAGTCTGAGATTGCTGTGACATCCTTGCTGCCAATTCTTTCCTTGAGCATAGCTCATCTGTGTCTAGCCAGCACCTTACTCTGCTCTGCTGCCCATTCTGTGGCCAGCTTCTGGGAAACAGCTGCAAGAGCTGTATGCTTTGTGTCAGTACTCAATGTTTTACTGGCTTCTCTTCAATCCTAACTTTAAATGAAAGCTGGAGGTACTTAGACTCCTGCAGAAGGGGCTGACAGCCAGGGAATTGGCACTGGGCTTTGGTCCTTACTTGAAAATGTTCCCTGAAGTGATAGTAATGATAGTTCTGATTCCACCCCCTCAACTCCAGCATATGAAGTACAGTTACTGTAACCTTTCTTTCCCTCCCCCAGTGACTGAGAAGCAACTTGCTGAAAAGATTAAAAACCTTCTGCAAGAAAAAACAGAAATCTTAGAAAAGTTGTCAGAGTATGACCAAAAGGTACTGTTCCAGGTTCTCCTCCTTTGCTTCCACATTTTCTGTTACTCAATGCAATAGCTGTTATTTGTATTTTCTGTTCTTCCTGGATGTTATGGTGACAGTTGCCTCAGTTCTGTTGGGTTGTTTCTGTGCTTAGATAAAGGAAGCAAAAGAGTCTGTGAAAGTGGCCCAAGAACAAAAAAACATTCTCTCTGATGAAACTGCAGGGCTTAAGGTAAGAAACACTTTTCTCTGGAAGGAAAGCAAAAACATCACTAAAATAATTGGCTTTAGTTGATCTTTAACATTTTTTTTAGGACACTGTCAAAGAACTGGAAGAGGCAAATCGTCAGCTAGATGACAGAGTGAAAAACCTGCACACAATGCTTGAAACAGAGAGAAAAAAGAATGAGAAGAAACAGAACAAGGTGAGAGCAATCACACATGTTGTGTATTGCTCTTTGCTTCCAGTGCCCTCCAATCTAGTCACAACCTTATGGGTAAATGAATAGAGGCAGAGCAGACAAGATGAGCCCCCTCAAAAGGAGAACAGAATTGGAGTTTCAGGCTCTTCCCAAGCTGAGGAGGGAGAATCTGTTGTTTGGGGGGGGTTTATGTTTGGGGTTTTTTGGTAAGATCTTGATGGCCTTGTTCAGTTCTGTGCTTTCAGACACAAACCAATGTGTTCAAGTCATGGGCTAGTCTGATTTTTCCTGGCTGGAGCCAGGAAGGTCCTGAACATATAAGCTGAAGGTTTGAGGTTGTTAAGAGAGATTTTTCTTGTCCTTAGAGAAGTACCTAGTCCTGTAGTCAGCATGAAGATCTCTAAGCTGCCCCTCATTCTTGCCCAGAGATACTTGTTGTGGGATGTTTCTTTTCTTTGTTAGGTTATTTTTACTTGTTTTGATCAGAGTTTGTTACTAATGACAGCAGCAGGTGTTACTTTCCATTCTAGACCCTGCAGGTGTTTCCCAGCCACCAACAGGCAGTCACAGGGAGCAGTTGATTCTAATGTGCTGTATGTTTCTATTCCTTGCCTTGCTGATAAGGCATCACTGTGTTGCTCCTAGTCTAATGGCTGCTTTAAGTGGAAGTTTGTGGTGTTTTAAACTTTCTTGTATGCTTTCAAATGACACAGGTAAAATAATTACTCAGGCTAAGCCATGTACTAGACTAAGATGAAGTCACTGCTCACCTTTTTCTTCTATAGATCTCTGAAACCCAGAAGTCCTTGGAGAAACTTCAAGAGGCTATCAGTGTGCATTCTGTAGAGCTTTCAGAGGTAAGGCATTATCTGTACCCTCTTAACAGTCACACATCCTTCTACCAGCAAAATTAGTATCTAGGATGTAACAGCAAATGCTAGCTTGCTAGATTCCATGTTGTTTGTGCCCATATGCCTTTTTCTTTGCCATTTCTCCAGGTAACACATAGCTCTTGCTCCATTACAGTTGGACTTTGTCTTTTTGGGGTTTTTTTTGTTTCATCTGTAGGTTCAGCTAGCCCTTAATGAGGCTAAACTAAGTGAAGAGAAGGTGAAATCTGAGCTTCATCATGTGCAGGAAGAGAATGCTAGGCTGAAAAAGAGCAAGGAGCAAGTAAGTTATGCCCAGGGCAGGCAACTTTGTTTCTCTTTTGAACAAAATATCAGGGCTTTACTCGTGATTTTCTTGAGCTTCAGCATGCCTCCATGTTCTCAGAGTTCCACACTGGATACCATCAAGAAAATTGAAGGCCCTTGTGCCTGCCTGCACAGGCTTTTTGTGCAGGTGAGCCATGTGTCTTCAGGGTGAAGGCTTTGCTGGTTCCAGTGGTTCAGTTTTTTGTCAGACTTGAGAGAAAGTCTCTGCTGATCTGGTAGTCACTGCACAATCAGGAGATTGTTACTGGGGATCAGGACTGGTGAAAGTCCTGGTACAGAGCTGCCATAAAGCAGTTCTGAAGCTAAGCTAAGTGGGGAGGGCCTTTAGCCCTGAAGTGTCATCACCATTCTTTTACAGCTAACTGAAAATACCAGATTTCTCTCTCTGTATATGATATGTATATGTATATGTTGGCCTTTTAAGGAGAATGGCTTGCTTACCTCTGGACTGCAATTAAGTGCTTATATTTTGAAGTGTGTGAGCAGTTTGGTTCTGATGTTGGGCTATTGGCTGAGACAATGTCAAATTTGTCAAATCACCTGATAACACAAACTACAGAAGGATTCCCAGCATCCAGTTCTACCAGTGAACTACTGATGAGTGGGATAACTGTGAAGTTTATTTGTGACCTGATCAGTTACTGCCAGAGCTGGCAGTAAAATAGGCTTTAGTTGCATATGCCCAGTACTAAAAATAAACCAAGTAATCATCTTGCCTTGGTGCTTCATACAGCTGCTAAAAGAAGCTGAAGGTTGGAGTGAGAGGCACACTGAGCTCAGTGAGCAGATCAAGCTCTACCAGAAGTCTCAGAAGGACATAGAAGAAGCACTTGCCTACAAGGAGAATGAAATTGAAGTAGGTTCTTTATCACAAGCTTCCTTGAAATACTGCACATCATAACCCTCTTGGAAATAAGTGCCAGACTGCAGAGTGATTCTGCTTCACTGAACCTTTCCTTTCATTGCTAGGTTTTAACTAACTGCATTATGCAGCTGAAGCAGCTGGACATGGATGTGGCATCTGAGGCCAAGAAGGATGCTGAAGGGCGTGAATGGAGCACAGGAGATGATCTGGCCAATGGAGAGCTGCCAGGTACAGTAATCCTGCCTGCTGGCTGCTAACACAGTGGCCAAAGCATATGTTCAAGTCATGTCATAAGGGAATCCATGCCTGTGGGGTAAGAGACTGCCAGCTTTAATCCTCACTCACAAAATCCCCCCTAACTGAAGGGGGAAGCCTGTAACTTAATACAAAAGGCCAGTAACTGCTTTTGGATTACCTTTTAGGTATTTCCTAACTGTAGTGACAGTTGTAAAGGTTGCATGTGGAGTTCAGTAGCTAAGAACATTCTGCAAGCTGAGAATCTCAGCTTTGTTGTTACACTACATTCATTTTTTAACACCAGTTCATAGCAAGTACTGTGCTTACCTCTGGATAGAAAACTAATGCAGCTAATCACATCTTTTAAATCTGAAAGTCCAAAATAGACATTTTCCAAAGCACTCAGGTAGTTTGTCATTCCTGATGTTGCACATATATCTGCTACATCCCTGGTTTTGAAGTCCTCCTTTTATTGATTTATCTATTTCTTCCTTTCTAACCCTGTGGTATTTGTGGGCTGGAAATCCCCACTGTTTGATTTTCACATGCTGTGTCCAGTAACAGATCTTGCATTCACATCAGTGTGGTGGCTAGAAGTGATAAGGAGAAATCTTCTGCATGCCTTTTGGAATAAATGTCATAATTGTGTTGTGCTGGCCATGGAATTGCTCTTGTGCTTTTCCCCCACCTCCTTGGGTTTTGTTCTTTCTGCAGTGTAGGGAGTGTTTGTTTTTAACAACTGTGGAGCCCATGGAATTGGGGTTAAGGCACAGGGAAAACAAATATCTTCTTCTCTTCCAGATAATGAGAGTGAGAAGATGAAGACTCAGATTAAGCAGATGATGGATGTTTCCAGGGTATGCTGCACAAGATACCTTATAAATACCAGCACATTGCTGCTATGCCTAAGATAATGAACTTCCTGCTCCTCTTTCCAGGTGAAGACCATGTTAGCCATAGTTGAAGAAGACAGAAACCTTCTGCAATCCAAACTGAGTGATGAAGTGACAGCAAGACACGAGCTGGAAGGTAAGCTTAGCAAAAGAAGTGCTTAGGATGAAATGCTCTTTGCACTTTAAAAACCACCAGTGTGTTTAAGCATCGTAACAGTTCTCATTGGAACTTACTTCAGCTTCCTCAGCTTCCTTTGCTTTTCCAACAGAGCAAATAAAGAAGCTAGAGCATGACTCCTGTTCGCTGCAGTCGGCCAAAGCTCGGCTGGAAGACGAGTGCAAGACACTGCAGCAGAAAGTGGAGATTCTTGGGGAGCTTTACCAGCAGAAGGAGATGGCTCTGCAGAGGTAAGGCATGGCTCTTCCACAACATGGCATGCTATAGCAGAGGCACTGTCCAGAGGCTCTTTGCTCAGAAGCAGCAAAGAACTTGGAAGTTGTATTTGGAATGAGTGAACTACAGGACCTGCAGGAGAAGAACTGTCTGCAATTGTTAGATTCTGACAAATCTTTAGAAGCTCACAGAACTTTCCAGGCAACTCTGCTTAACTTTCAGGTTTTATACACAGTTTGTTGGTTTCAAAAGACAGGATTTCTGTCTCTTTGTTTAAAAAAAAACCCCCAAAACCAAACAAAAAAACCCCAACCAACAAGCAAAAACAACACAACAAAACCCAAACAAAATAAACCTGGAAGAAACAAACAAAAAAACCCAAGCAACCAAAACCCCTCTTGCTTCTCTCTCTGTGTTCACACATTAGGTTCTGGTATCTCAGTTGTTAGCAGGGGAATGCCTTGTATTTGAGTTGTTGTAGATATGCAGTGGTGGAATGTAATGGTGTTTCTTTTTCCTCCCCCCCCTCCCATGCAGAAAGTTAACCCAGGAAGAGTATGAGCGCCAGGAGAAGGAGCAGAAGTTGTCTGCTGCAGATGAAAAAGCTGTGCTGGCCATCGAGGAAGTGAAAGTTTACAAGTAACTTCAGTTTCCAAAGCCTTGTTCTCCTTTACTTCAGCTATTGAAGGAAATTCACTTACACCTCTCTCTTTCTTTTCCTGCAGGCAGAGGATCCAAGATATGGAAGAAGAATTGCAGAAAACAGAGAGATCTTACAAAAACCAGGTAACCTTCTTGCTTGCTGGTTACTGTGTCACCGTTTACTGCATCATTCCAGTGCTCTCTGCTGAGTTATTGGAAATGCTCAGTAGTTGGACAAACTAAACTAAGCCAATTATTCTCTTCTCAGATTGCTGCTCATGAGAAGAAGGCACATGACAACTGGGTAGGAATCTTCTTCTTTTCCTGACACAGTTTGGTATTTGGCTTCAGGTTGGTGCAGTTAATGCAGTTGGCACAATTTTCCCTCACAGCTTATTGCCCGCTCTGCTGAGAGAGCTCTAGCTGAAGAGAAGAGAGAAGCAGCCAACCTGAGACAGAAGTACGTATGGGGCAGCCTGATCTTGTTGCTCTTTGAATGTGCTGCTTGTTGTTTGGGAGAGAAGGAGCTCAAACAGTGCCAGGTGTTCAGTGAGCCTGGGTGCTCTGGATGTGCATGGCATGTTTGAGCCATGAACTCTGAGCTACTCTTAAACTGCTTGGATGCTTAAAATAGGATTTCTTGCTGAAAGCTGTAACATCTTAGAATGCAGTTTGCCTTGCTACACTATAACAAATATAAATCATCTGTATTATTTGGATAACAAACCCCTTTTATTTGTTTAAAATTAGATTAATAGAAGTAAACCAAAAAATAGTGATGCTTCAAAGACCACTGATTGTAAAGCCAACTCCAGGCAGGCCCAATCGCCAGGTCCCGCCTCGGCGAGGTGAGTGCTGTTTCTGTCCAGCGTTTGGGTTTGAGTCAGTACATAGTGAAAAAGCAAGGCTGTGATAAACTGTAGAGAAGTAAAGGAGGGTGTTTTGTCTGCTTTGGCACAGGGCCCTTAAGCAGAGATGGCTCTTTTGGCCCGTCACCTGTGAGTGGAGGAAATCCATCACCCACACAGATGATAGAAGTTCCTGCCCGGCCCCTTTCTGCTCCTCGAAGGGAAGGCTCGAGGGGTGAATTTGGTAAGCACTGAGGTTTCCCTTCTGTCATGACTAAATCTTGCTCTACAAACCCAAGAATGCTAAGGGCTGATCTTGGTTCAAGGGATAGTGTTAACTATTGATAGCTGCTTTATTGGTACACAGGTGAGTCATTGTTTCTTGTTAAAAACCCAGGAACAGCTCAGGCATGTGCTGATTGGGATCTCTGGGCTTCTTGTTTCCCTCAAGGTACAGTGGTGGATGGTCCCCCTGCTCCACGAAGGCCACCAGAGTTATCTGGAAGGATGTCTGTTCCTGGTAAGTTCTGTGGCCTGCAGCTTCCTCAGTTATTCTTGCCTTTCAGAAATGTGATTTAAAAGCAGCGTTCCTTGCCCCAGGCACGGTAAGAGATGCATTTGTGGCTCTTTGCAGATCTTGGGCCTGCTGTAGCATCCCTCATTGGTAGTGGGCCAAGGACCTCCTCCCCTTCCACAGCAATGGATGGAGTGGTAAGCTGAAAACCCCCAGCCTTCAGGAAGCCTTTCTAATACATGTTCACTGTACTTCCTGCTGCTGCTTTAACTGTATCATGTTCTGTCTTACCTATATCCTGTCACTATCCTTACTTGCTGTCCAAAATATTTAAATAAAGCAGCCCTCTCCCCAAGAGTCTGAAGCCCCCTGTGTAACTGCAGATTCACCTTCATCTGTTGAAGCAGCCACAGTGAGTATTCAGAGGCTGACTATGGTGTTGATCTGCTTTGATGGAGAGCAATAACAGGCTTGGTGTTCTTAACTGCTGAATAACTTGGTGCTCTGCAAAACTAACCAGGGGCTTAACCTGTGTCTCAAAAGGTTTCTCTAATGGTGAACAGCTGCTGTCTGTTTCTTATGGAATTGAGGAAATGAGATCTTTCTTGTTAAGGGCTGCAGGCAAACACTTTGGGAGTGACTACAACAATAATCCTAGGAAGATGACTTAGCTGTGGTATTTAAGCACAATTCCATGGGTAACTCAAGGTGCCAGGCCCTTTGCCTGTGCTTCCAAAGGGCTTGAATTTTTCTTTAGTACAGCTTTAGCTAAAGAAACGTGTCATCTCCAGAGGTGCACTAAGCACTCCCTCCTAGGTAATGCAAGTGGTGTTCTGGGTGAAGGGGCAGTGATGGTGCAGTAACTTTCCCTCTTCTCTACTTGGTTCGTGTGTTTTGGGCTGTGTGGTTTTCTTCTTCTACCTCTTGGTCTTTGGGCAGTGGTTGTGTCAGTACTTCCCCCATGCAGTGAGTAGCACACTGAAGTCTAACCTATTTTGCACAGGCTAATGCTAGTCCCAAAGGGCCACCTTCTTTCCCTGGGCCACCTCTCATGACCTCCCCAGTGACGGGACCTCCGCCTCCACCGCCTGCTCGCTATGGACCGCCGCCAGCTCCTCCCCATGGGCCCTTTGGGCCTCGACCTCTGCCAGTGCCCCTAGGTACGGTTGCCTTGCAGTGTGCTGATAACATTCCCCACCGTGCTTCTGGGAGGCCTGCTGCAGAACTGAGAGCTGCCCTTCCTTAGCATATAGCTTCCCCACACCTCCTGGGGTCTAGCTGTCCTGCTCAGTAAGCTGCTACAGGTGGGTTTTTTGCAAGCCTTCTTAATGCTAAGGTACTAAGGAGGTATTTTTCCTTGTTTAGTCTAAAATGGAATCCAGCAGCCAAAACTCAGTAGAATATAATTCATGGCCTGTGAAGTCTGCACGTGATAATGACCCACCCCAGAGTGCTCCAAAAAATGAGGAACATGTCAGAGAAGTTTCACCGTTTAGCTTGAAGCAGGATTTCACTTAACTCTCTTTTCCTTTCCTTCTAGTTCGTGGTGCTCCCTTGCCACCTCCAGCTGCAAGAGATTTCTTACCTGGCCCACCCTTAGGAATGAGAGATCTGATTCGTGGCCCACTACTGCCTCCTCCAGACCCCAGAGGCTACGGACACGGGCACCCTCCCTTTCAACCCCTAGGTCCTCCTGGCCCGAGAGATTACCCTCCAGGCCCACAGCTACCCCTGCCTGCTTCAAGAGACTATACACCCTCTCCTAACAGAGACTTGCCTCCCTCTGGACCTAGAGACTACCCCGCAGGCCCTCCGCTGCCACCGCCGCTGCCAGGCTCCAAGGACTCCACACAGCCACCAGTGCAGAAACCCTAACTGCAGCCTCTGGTCAGCAGCTCAGCAGAATGGACCCTAGTGCACTTCCTGCAGTCAGGATTTTAGGATGTGGCTATTGGAAGCCACTTCTCTCATTTCAATATATTTCAGCTTTTGCAGGATTAATTTTTATCCAGTTGCTACAGCCATGTTATGTGCATTTATGATCACCTTAAACTAAACTCATCCATCCTCTTGGGCTGCAAGAACCTTCTTGTGATGGACTTGAACCTACTCTAAATGTGCAATAGAAAGGAAGTACCTGTGTGGCTAGTTTTAATTAAATGTAGCCTCTCTAACCAGTTGGTGAATGAACTAATTTTGTGACAAATGTAAATCAAATCATTTCCTGTGGAAATAATTTTTAAGTAAACTGCTCTCTTACCTGCCTTCTTCCTCCCATCATTAAGCTGCAGTTACAGTAGGCCAGGGCTTTACAGGAGGACTGGGAGGTGGTGTTTTTATCTTATTTTTAAAGATGTCTGGTCAGAGATCAGCAGCACAAATGACACTGTAGTCAAAGGAAAGTTCTAATAAAAAGCAAAATTCCTTTTGCTAAAGGCTGAAGGCTTTGTTTCAGTCCCATTTCCTGTTCAGAAAGGACACGGGGTCAGTCATGTAACCAGAGACTGCTCTGGCCAGGACCAGCTTCAAGAACTGACTGGAGGCTGAGAGGAATGACTGTGGCAGCTTTGTGCTGAACTGGCATGGTAGGGACTTGCTCCATGGAGGGAGGATGAGGGGGAGGGATGCAGCCCTCGGCTGGAAACCTGTGTGGACTGTGGAGCTAGTTTGGAAGCACAGGTGAATGCTCCAGGATTCTAAGCCATAAGCCATTTCATCATCTCTTTCTGTTCTCAAGACTGGCTTGCAGCATTCGGCAAGGTCTGAGAGCTGAGTTTTTATCTTCCTCAATATTTAAGACTGATTCAGCTTCCTCAGCAGCCAGGCTGGATTTTTACAGCCTCTTCTCACTCACATTAAAAAATCAAGGTAGTTTTCCATAAAGCACTGGGTGTATGCTACCCATACTGACCAGTCTTGCTTTAGATTGCTTTGCATACACCCTGCAGTGGTAGCTTTAAAAACACCCTTAGACTTGTAGATGTGCAAGTGTTAGTACAGGGATGAGTATGTAGTATTTGCCACAGCAGGGGTCACTTCCTGAGACACAAAACCTCTTCAGAAGTGCTCTGTACAGCAGTAAGCCATAGGGAGGAGGGAGAAAGGAAAATGACTCACAATAATAAAACCCCCTCCTGAAAGGCTGTTACAGCTTACTGCCAGAGCACAAGCAGGCAGGCAGCTTGCCAGGGACGTGTTACCTTCTTACACTAGGAGTGTTAAGCTGTAGGCTGAAGATGAAAGCCAAGACAGAACAGCACTGAAAAACACACAAGAATGCAGCAGGTTGTGCTGTGGGGGTAGCAGTCCAGGGAGAGACAGTTCACAGAAAAACACAACTTTAAAAATGTTATTTCACACTCCAGCCATGAACCCACAGTTGGTTAAACACAAAGCTCCATGTGTGTATTTAACAAAGATACCTCCAAGTTGACATTTCATATAACTGGAGCTAATACAGACATGGACAAGCTGGGGAAGAGGCAAGGAAAGCAGCTGGAGACATTTGTAATTCAAGTGGAAGGTGTTCTGTGTATGGAGGGGCTAGTGACACCCATCAAGGAATGGTTGTGTTTGAAAGTCCAGGCTCTCCCAAGTCCAGGCTCTTGCCTTCCCCAGCACCAAGCTCTCTGCTGGTCAGGGTCTCCTCCCCTGCCCACCCCAGCCAGCATTAACAGCTTGAAGGCAGATGGGAGCACCAGGCAGAGGGTGTGGGTGCTGTGACGCACAGAGACAAGGCAGCTGCCCACAGTGCTTTCCCCAGGCCCTGAGCCACGCCAGCAGACACTGGCCACAGGAGAGCTGGGACAGAACCCCAGAGCCAGCTCCTGCTGAGCCAGAGAGGCTGCTGCAGCAGCACTCAGTGCTGTGGATTCACAGAAGGTCAGACAGCTTTATTTGCAGCTGTAGACTAATGCTTTCCTCCATCCTTTTGCAGAGTTGAAAGGATGATTTGTATTTATTTTAAGACAGTATGTATCCTCCTTTTGTCTGGCGTCCAGAAGGCTGCATGCAGAGGTGCTGCTGGAACTCCTAGGGATAGCTTTTCAGGGCTTGATTCGCCAGGTATCAGATGTAATACCACTGGGCTATCATAAAGAGGAAAACTCAATTGCAGGTTCCCCTCTGCTTACCCCAGGAGTGGGATTTGAGGAAGTGTTGCTGACCTTTGGCTTAACACCTAAATAACCTCAGCTCCAGCTATACCAGACTAGAGGGAAGGCAAAGCAGATTAGGACATTCACAAATAGCTTTTTATCCTAATCAAAGCCAAAAACGCTCAACTCCTGCCTCTAGACAGACAAATACCATGAGGACAAGTAATACACCCTCCCTTAAAGCACAGTGGAACACCTTGGGGTTACATGACATCTGCACCCAGAGTGTTTCAAATAAACCTCCTCTTTGACACTTATTTTGGGAGCTGGGTCTTGGTTAGCACAGCAGAGTATTTAGGCACTAGTTCTACGTGCAAGGAGGATCTCAAAGGGTATGAAATAGCCACACAAATATAGGAAAGATTTGACTGGGTTCTACTTCTGTCCCTTTATTAGGTCAAAAGGTGAAGGCAAGTGTGTCATAAGCCAATGTCCTGCAGCTTAGTACACACCAAATCCAAAATATAGAAAATAAATGATAATCCTATCTACTTACATCAAAAGGCAATTTTTAGAGTAAGTTTCCAGACTTGCAGAGAACTGCATACAATCAGTTTCCATAAGAACAGCAGTTTCATGGAAAAGGTGGGGGTGACCCTGCTGGCCAGATCTGCTTCACCAAAAGCTACAGCAAGGGGCCTGTCCTGCTGCCACTCAGATGGTGACAAGCCCACCAGCCCAAGGATGAAGCCCTGGAGAAAGCATCTCTCCCTCCCCCTTCCCACCTCTGGAAATCATTCTGGGGCAAGATACAGACAAAGTGGCAGTTCGGAGGATTGTAACATGTGGGAGCTAAACTCAGTACAAGTGGATCAGGCAAGGCTGTTTGGTAAAACCATAGTTCAGTGTTTTCTCATCTGCAGTTCTCCTCCTCCTGCCCTGACCAAAGCAGAACAGCTGCCTGAGCAGCTCTTCTGTGGCCACCCCATTTGGCCCAGCACCCTCCTCCTCTCTCACTTGAAACCACTTGCTGTGCCTCAAGCTCCTTCCCCACCCCACCTCATCTTTCTCTCTGTCCTCTGCCACCCAGCCCACTCTGGAGGACTCCAAAATGCAGATGAGAGGAACTAGACTATCACAGCAAGTGTACAGAGTTAGGAGGCCTGCCACATATTTATTGCTACAGGTTTGGCAAAGGGGCAGACACAATCCTTGGGTGGAGTTGGAGGCAAAAGGATAAGAACAGGTAAGACAAAAAAAGTGATGAACAGCAAGATTAGGAAAAGCAGTCAACATATTTCAGGGCTCTCAGAAAAATCTGTATCTGGAAGGTACTGAAAAGATCTTGCACTTGAATGCCAGGCTTGCCTCTGGCCCTGGAGCAGTGCTGTGCAGAGGGAGATGGCCCCACACGACCTACTGGCACCCAGACAGGCATTCTCCTGCCCCTCCAAGGCTAAGCTACTACACACAGCTACCATGACTGGTGCTTCAGTTCACAGAAATCTCACCACTAGGGTCATTCCTTGTGCAATGTTTGATGGAGGTGAAGGTAAAGTGGTTTCTTGGTCAACAGTTGCAATTTCTTCCTTTTAAAGTCAGTGGGTTTTTTGTACCTGTAAGCACAAGAAAGGAAGTTAATCCAGGTGCTGATGGCTGTGGAGGAAGATGAAAGCATCCTGCAAAGCTTCAGCTGAACAGATCTCATTGTCATAATCTTTTCAACACATCTGGCAAGACTTAGTGGAAGCAGCAGTAACTAGTGGGTTTACAGGAAGAAAGAAAACAGAGTTTTCTCTGGATCTTTACTGTAACAAAAGAAGCATTTCAACTTTGAACTGAAAGCTAAGCTTTCTGCCAGGAGAATTCCCAGCCTGCTCTGGATTGGATCAGTCACTCAGGACATCAGAAGCACTCCAGCTACCACAGGCTAAGCACTGCTCCTAGAGGTGCCCAGGATTGCACAGTTCACCTTCCTCCTGAAAACACCCTCAGGAGCACAGGAAGGGTAGGACACACTTCACAACCAGCACAACTCCCTGATCCACTTCTTTGTATGCTCAGAGCAGGGAAACACACAACCACCCAACACCACTCTGAAACAGGCACAGAATTCAGTTGCAAATCACTATTCCCTGTCTCAGTTCAGGTTTCCCTCACAGGAGTTCTGCCCCAGCAGGCTGTGTGAGCACAGCTGCTATGACACCCAAGCCCAGGCCAAAACTCAAGTTTCCCATGCAGAATTTGTTAGCTCCACACAAAATTTTGTGACAAACAGCAGACTGTTAGGAGACAGCCTAGTTTCTGAGAAGGGGCTCTAGCCATTTCATTTGCCTGACAGCATTTTATCTTCTCTTCTCTCTGAAAAATAGAATCTTCCCTCTGGAAGTCAATCTCCTGAGTCCAAGACTCCTGCCCAGACACAGCAAGCCACCCACTGCAGACGAGGCCTAGCTAATTTCCTCTGCCACTGACATCTACAATTGTAAGTCACTTACAGTTCTATGACAATTGCCCCAGGCTTAATTTCATCCATCTCCATGAAAGCAAAGCACTTGGTGCTAGTAAACCTCTTCTTAGGCTTGTAGTGTTTGAATTCAAAGAAAATAGCTGCACCTAGAGTGGGAAATGGTTCAACAGAGAAGTTAGCAATTATGGCCAACACTTACCTGAAGATTTATCAGCCATTAAGATGCTCTCCATATACTGGGGGGAATCATCTCCATCTTGAGCAGTGCCCTGGCTGAAGGGGCAGAGTGTACCCTCAGCCAGTTTGCTGCTGATAATACACTGGGAGCAGTGGCTGCCACTCCAGAGGCTGTGCTGCCATCCAGAGAGACCTGGGCAGGCTGAGAGCTGGGCAGAGGGAACCTCATGAAGCCCAACAAGGGCAGGTGTAGACCCTGCACCAGAGAAGGAATGACCCCAGGCACCAGTAGAGCTTAGGGCTGACCTCCTGGGAAGCAGCTCTGTGGAGAAGGAGCTGGGAGTGCTGGTGGATCACAAATCGACCATGAGGCAGCAATGTGCTCTTGTGACCAAGGTGGCCAATTGTCTCCTGGGGTGCACTGAGAGGTGTGGCCAGCAGGCTGAGGGAGGTTCTCCTCCCCCTCTCCTCTGCCCTAGAGAGGCCACATCCTGAGTCCTGTGGCCACTCCAGTTCAAGAAAGACAGAGAACTGCTGGAGAGCCAACAGCAGAGGCTACAAAGAGGATTAGGGGCCTGGAGCATCTCTCTGACAGGAAAAGGCTTAGAGCCAAGGGGCTGTTTGGCCTGGAGAAGAGAAGAGAAGACTGAGAGGGGATCTTCCCAATGCTTATGACCATCTAAAGAGCAAATGTCAAGAGGATGGGGCCAATCTCTTCAGTGCTGCCCAGTGACAGGGCAAGGGGTGATGGGCACAAGTTAGCATACAGGAAGTTCCACCAAAACATAAGGAAAAACTTCTTTCCTTTGGCAGTGATGAAGCCCTGGAACAGGCTGCCCTGCTCTGGCTGTGCACTTGTCTTCTTTGGAGAGTTCCCAACCCCTCCTGTGCATGTTCCTGTGCTACCTGCTCTAGGTGAAGCCAGTTTGGCAGGGGGATGGACTAGCTGATCCCCAGAGGTCCCTTCCAGCCCCTACCATTCTGTGATCCTGTGCTGTCCAACACATCTGTTACTTGCTCAAGAGCTGTCTGATGTTTCTGCCATGCTCACCACACTCAGGATGTGTGGGTACTCTGCACTCAGGTATTCATAGCCAGCTAGCAGTTTGTCCAATGACTAAGAATCACAGAATGTTAGGAGTTGGAAGGGACCTTGAAGAAGATGGTAAAGCAGCTCAATACCTGTGGAGTAGAGCAGACTACTGCATTTTTCTCTCTTTTCATTCCTCCATTGTCTGCAAGCCATCCCAATGACTGATTTGAGACAGAGGATACAGAGATCTACTTTTATCCTTGTCTGATCTTGAGCCCTGCAGCAGCAGCTCAGGCACAACCTGTTACAAGATCAGCAGCAGCCTAGTGCCACCAGTCCCAGCTGCTGTCCCTGTTTCAGCTCTCCCCCACACATACCTTTTGTTAGTTTCTCAATGTGTTTCTGAATCTCAATGTCCACGTTGAAATGGACATAAGTGTCCTCCTTTCTCAGAGCCACAGGAGTGTCTTGCACAGGAGTCAGATCTATCCCATTCAAATCTGCAGGAAAGAAACAGCAGGAGAACAGAAGCTTCTCAGACTAAGGGCCTGCTTTCTGAATCCCTCCTAATGCTGCCACAGAGTTTAATAAACACCTGGATTGTTCCTCTAAACTTCAAATAAAAGGGCAATCATGCCCCCTCACAGTCAGGGAATTTGCTGTTTGCTTGCAACAGGAAAGAGGGTAAAGGTCTGACAACATTCCAGAGCAGACTTTGGAATGATCCCTTTTTGGTTTGGGAGCACATTTCCTTCTGCTGCCAGCAAAGGAGGCCACTGCCTCTGCAAGCAAGGCTCCAGCAGAAGAGGATACCCCCACAAAGGCTGCCCTCTGCACAGGGTCTGTGGGGCAGAGCTGGTGTGGCCTGTAGAGCTGCATGTGCCCTGCTTTGCTGCCTGGACTCCTCTTGGAGCTCTCAGTGCTGCTCAGGCACAGCCACAACAGACAACACTGCTTCTCACCAAGCCTCTGCTGTTTACCCAGGTACATTTGTGCTCTTACTCCTTCTCCTCTCATCAGTGAGCCCTTTCCCTCAGGGGGAGCAAAGCTGCTCATGACATGGCCCAGATGACAAGTCCAGAGCACATGCACTGTGCCTGGGGTAGAGGCTGAGGCTGGGGCCCTGGACACCACTTCAGCCAGGGAGTGGGCTGGGAGCACCAGGAACAAAGCTCTCTCCAAGCCTGCAGAAGAGGAGCCTGCTACAGAACCAAGGAAAACATCTCCTAAGCATCTCCAGACTCCCAAACTCATTTTACAGAGTTGCTTTTACTCATCCAAAATCTTTGATTTGATTAACCCCACACCCATCCAACTAGCCCCATCACTCAGTCACCCATCCCTCAGCTTTCTGTCAGAGGCAAAAAAGGATCCACAAGGGGCCAGAGAAGTGGAGCCTGAAGACTGAAAACAGAAAACAGCAGTTCTTAGGAGCTGGGGAAGGTAAGAGTCATGCTCAGGCTTCCACCCCAAGCAGGTGAACTCCTCAAAGGCCCAGAGAAGTTTCACCACTGAGAAGAATAAATCACAGGAAGCATGGTTAGGGGAAGCTTTCTAGCTACCTAGTTTGGCAGGTAACACTTGAGGAACAGCACTGGGATTCAAGTAACATTCCATACTGTGACCCTTCTTCTGCCAAAGGATTTGTGTGGTGGAGGAAGCACCTGATCACACCTCTAAGTGTTTTATCCCTACATCTGGTATCCACGAGGACATCTAAAGAGGGCACATCCAAGGTGGATATCACATCTGAAAGTAACCTGAGGCTGTTAAATCAGCTACAAATCTTTTATATGATAAAAAAAAGCCTCAGGAGATCTTAAAGATAAGCAGAAGTCAAGCAGGGCAGATTAAGGTTCAGCAGTTCTGACTACAGTGGCCTCCTGCTAAGAACTGAAAAATGGGGAGGCAGCAGATGCTCCCACTAAAGAGAGTCTGAATACCAAAAAACCTCAGCCCCAAGCAGAAGACAGAACTGCTGTTGTCATCTGAAGCAGTGAGGACTCCTGGACTGACAGAGAGAGAGGAGGCTCTCAGAGTGGGGAAGCTCAGCAGGCTTTGGCTGGAATTCCACTGCCAAGGCTAGAAGATATTTTGCATTGTATTTCACTTGCCAGCTTTGCTTCCCAGCTTCATCCCCATTCCTCTTTGCTAAGATCATCTTTGCTTTACTACAAACTTAGTTTAGTGCCAGGGCAAGAGTGGAGTCCCCATGTGGTTCAGCATCTCCTGCAAGCCCAGAGCCCACTGTGTGCTGGGGAGCACAAGCAGCCCAAACAGATCTGTACTGTACTGAAGTCAGCTGAAGAAGCTGGAATGGAGAAGCAGAGTCTGCCCAGTCAGTGCTACTCAGCTGCCAGCACATCTCCAGTGACTCCCTTCCCCAGTATCTCCCAACTACAGAATCCTTCCAGCCTTGCTGAAACAGGAGCCTGGAGTCCACAGCACAAAATGCAACTTAACCAACAGAGTTTTTCCTAGCAGGCTGAGAAATCAACAGAGCTTTCAGAACACACACTCTCTCTCCAGATGAGAACTGAGGAGGCAGGAGGAGAAACCCTTACCCTTGACACTGACTGTGATGTAAGGATCAATGCACTGGCCAGCATCCTTCAGCCCAATCTTCTCTATGTTGATGGTGAGCAATGTCATCCCGGGCTCAGATGGCAACCTGGGCAATAAAGTACCTGCAGGGAGGAAAAGACATCACCAACCCTCTCTGCACCTTACAGCAGAGGCCTTGCTCATCTCCTCACCTCTCCTTCAAGATGTTCTTCTCCTCAGGGGTTTCAAAGCCCAAGGATCCACATCCCAATAGCCCACAGCACTATGGGAAGAGCTGTGTGCACAGAGACATCATCATCTGACAGACTGCAAAGCCCACACCAAAACCCTAACAGCATCAGAAGGGAGAGGAGCTTTGCTGAAAGCTTCCTTTCTTGCTCTCATGCAGAGTAACTCATTCATCTCATTTTATACTATTTTTTAGGACTAAATTTGGATCTAGTTTGGTTTTTAATGTCAATATGCAATTGCAGGACACTCAAGACACTCCCTCAGGAGTCTCACCCCACTGACCATGACTGCAGAACACTCAGACACTCCCTCAGGAGTGCCACCCCACTGACCATGACTGCCAGAACAAGGAGCAAAATAGCTTTGTTGCAAATCTCACTGCACATAAAGGAACCACAGAGACTCTTAATTCTCTAAGTTGTCCTGGTTTCTGCTTACTGGGGGTGGAACAATCCAAACCCAAAACCACACACACACTCTATTTGCATCCCCCCAGTTCCCTCCTGCATTAAGAATGGAGTTCCCAGCTCTGTCTCAAGAACATTTAGCACCAGAACTTCATGGGCAGCATAAAGGAATCCTCACAGCTCTGAGGACAGTGCAGCTGACAAGAAATCCCAGCTGCTGGAATTCACTAAAAGCCCTGAGATTCTGTTATCAGCAGCTGAGCTGGTTTCCTTATGCTGATTTGAGTGGAAACTGGCAGGCTCCAAGCCTCTCTCCAGGATCAGATGAACAAGCACCCAGACAGCAAATGCTTCAGAATCAGGAGCAAGTTGGATTGAAAGTTTTGGGTTTCTAATTAAAAGCCCAACAAAGCAACAATGTTAGCCCAAGGTTTGAGATCTAAAACTAAGAGTTTCCTTTGGCAAGGCCAGTACAGGCTTTTCCCTCTTGAGGAGCTGGAGAGCCAAGGAGTTCATGTTCTGTTAGAGAAACTGGCTTTGCAAGAGGGCACCAGGCATTCTGCTCTCAGAACCAGACCCACAGCTTTAGCAAGGTCTCCTGAGCATTGCCACCCCTTTCAGGATCAACAGCAGGACTTGAGTTCATATCTGTGATGCAGCAGGTCTCTGTATTTCCTGCCTTGGCTGCTAGCAGACTCATGGTCTCCAAAGTGCCATGTTTGCAACCAATTCTCAGCCTGTCACAGCAGAACTGGACCCAGCAGTCTGAAGGGATGGGACTGCAGCATGCAGTGTGTTTCATACAGCAGCACACATGCTCTAGTTAACCTTGCTGTCTCTCCTGAACAGATGGCCAAAGACAGAGTTCTTTAATCTAAATGAAAGTAGAAGCAAACCTCTCTTCTCTGGCACAAAACTTTGCTCTGTCACCTTTCAGCTGTCTCCTAAAAGCAGCATGGCTCTCAAGAGCCCAGAACAAGAGGAACACTCAAGGACTAAGTGATGGGACACTTGGCAGAGAAATCCCATGCAAGATGCATCAGCCTGGCCACTACAGATACAGGGACTTCAGAGAAATGATTCTGGCCCTGAAAAATGCTTTCCAGAATGTGTGAACCTGCAGAACTGCAATGAACAGCAAAGTCAAGCTCCTTCCAGCAGGTCAAAGAACAGCAGGACAGAGACTCCAAGGAACATGGCTTCCTTTCTGCCTCAGCAGGAGGAACAGCCAAGCCCATGGACTAAAGCAGCTAGCTGTCTCCTGTCTCACTGGGAGCCACAAGCACCCAGGCAGGTGTTTCCCTGAAGTCTCTGGAGCCATTTCATCCAGGAGCCATCAGCTAACAGTGACCTCTGCAGGACACAGCTTCCCTAGGGCTGGACATGGCACTGCCAAGCTGCCACCATGGCCTGGGCCCACATTCAGCAGCCTCACACCAAGGCTTTTCATGAGAACTGCCAGACTTTTCAAACACAACCACAGGGCATCACTGCCAGAGGGGGAAGGGAGCATCTACAGATGAAATGTGTCCTCCTACAAGCACATTTCAGACACACAAAGGTGAGCCAACCCCACAGGCATTCAGTCTCTCCATCCCCAAACTCTGATTAAGAGAAAGGGGAACAAGTGCCAAGCCACCTGCTGGGTTCATACATGGAAATGGCTCCTAGAAGAATCCATTGCCAGCACAGCACTGGAATAAAGAAGTATATAACCTGGAGAAGGGCAGCAAAGCTTTGCTGTTAGAGGCAGGATACTCTGTGTAAGATGTTCCATAGAAGCTGTATTCCTCTGAAGAAACTCTAGTTACCCCTCCTTCTGACTACACTGCAAGCCAGAATGTCTCTGCTAGCACAGCAGGGCTTCTAGAGAGTAAGGTGCATCACCAAATAAAACCTTCCCCTTTTCTGGTACTGCCAGCAAACAAAGATCAACAGAGATGCCTAGACTCTGCTTCCTTCCAAAGGTTGTATTTTGAAGGCTGAAACTAAGAGCTGAAGGAAGAACATGGCAGCTCCATGAATATGATCACAGCAATAAGTGTAGGTACTCAAAGGTTCTCATACCTTCATTGGCTCCTGGGTAGGTGAGGGGTGCAAGGGGATAACAATGAAGCCATGCATAGAGGAGACAAGAGCATGGTCAGTTAGACAACACAGCTATGCACTAGGGATTCAAGGCATATAGAGGCAAGGAGTAAAAGTTCTGTCAATTCAACATGGAAAATCTACTTTACCTAGAAGGCACACCCCAGAGGGCTGCTTTTCTTTAAGCTTCATGACCCCCAGAAGGAGGAGCAGAGCAAGCTCCAAGCAGGTAAGAAACATCACACTCACTTCCATTGAATAGGGACAAAAAGATCTGTGTTCTAGCAGTACAAAACCACCTTGGGTGTTTAGATTATTGTGGCTCTGGGGAAGTTGACCTTAATGGAAAACAAAACAAAACACCACCAAAGGCAAAAACCCTCAAACAGCAACAAAGCCCAGAGAAGTCAGACATGCAGTTCATTAAGGAGATATCAGTAAGTCCAGGAGCTGCTTTCACCTCCTGTTAAAAGCATGGGCTTAACAGAGGAATAATTCTGTCAGAAAATAATGCCCCAATCTGATCTGGCTAGCCTACTTCTTTGAAAGTGATTTAACTGTAAACTCAATCTCTCATCAACTTAAGACTCTTTCTTAAGCACATACACAGCTTCTATAGCCACTGTATGCACAGAGCCTTACTGGCTGCACAGAGGTGACTGCCTGCACTGTGCCAATGGTCACAGCCTTCCTGATTCACCATCATAACAACAGCTACTCGAGGTCATAGAATTGTCAGAGTTGGAAGGGACCTTAAAGATCATCTAGTTCCAACCCCCCTGCCTGCCAGGGACACCTCCCACTAGATCAGGTTGCCCAGGGCCCCATCCAGCCTTGTCTTAAAAGCTTCCAGGGATGAGGCTTCCACAACCTCTCTGGGCAACCTGTTCCACTGCCTAACCACCCTCATAGTGAAGAACTTCCTCCTCATATCCAACCTAAATCTGCCCTCCTCTAGTTTGCATCCATTCCCTCATGTTCTATCACTGTCTGACCTCCTAAAAAGTCCCTCCCCAACTTTCTTGTAGCCCCCTTCAGATACTGGAAGGCCACAGTAAGGTCTCCTCAGAGCCTTCTCTTCTGCAGACTGAACAACCCCAACTCTCTCAGCCTGTCTCAGGCCTCTGTTATGCTTTGGAGAGGCAGAATGCATCTTCATAAATGGATTTATCCCAGTGAATAACAAGAATCAAGACAGTAGAGGTCAGCAATAAAGTATCACAACATATCATAGCCTATCTGTGAGGTTAGCAACAACAACCACTGACTGTGCATCAACACAGCCTGCAGGAATCACATTCAGGGCCATGCAGTGGCTCCAATCTAAGGCCAGAGACATGTTTCTCCAAGCAGAAGTAATGCAACACCCCAGCACTTTTGACTTTTCATTTTAGTACAACTTTCCCTACTTGTTATCTCCTTCCTGAAATAGGAAGTTGTCTCTCTGCTCTGAAACTAGCAACTTGTTTCTTCTACAAAGAAACTACCCCAGGAACCTAGAGAACCTCTGCTGGCACATCCTGGTGCTGGAGTTACAGGAAGAGCTTCTCTAGTAGCTAAGGCCAGTAGAACAAGGAATAAAGGCTAATTCCTTGAGGTAGATGGTAGAACCCTCACAGGTTATGCACACAACTCTTTTGCAATAAGATTCTTGAAGGCAAAAGAATAAATCCAGTGCTCACTTGTGTGGTTCTCCAACACAGCACTAGAGTTTACGTTAGCCTGTTGCTCCTCACCCAAACACTCTAAGCCCCAGGAGGAGAAAGGGGCTTCTCAGAGGCAGGACTCACACAGGCTGCAGAGGCTCCTGTGGCAAGGCTAGTGCCCCTACCTGGAACTCTAGCAGGAAAAGAGTCTGGAGACCCTGCTCCAGCTCCTCCTTCCTCATCATCCTCTTCAAACTCCAAGTGTTCCTCTTCTCCAGGTGCTAAAATCTTCCTGTAAAAGAGGAGAAGGAAGAATGAGACCAAAGATCATTCATCACCTGACTTTTAAGTCACAAGTCAGCATCTGGAGCACAGAGCAGGGGCAACATCTTTCAGTGTATCTTCACACTTCTCATTAACTCCTGCCTGTAGACCTGGTCAGAGGGAAAGAGCTCAGGCCAACAGAAAGCACAGAGTCTAAACCCAAGTACCAACACTGGCCTTTTCAGAGAGATGCAGGGATGGACCAAGTCCTGGCTTTACCAAAAGCATGGGCTTCATTTGGAGTTGTATCTAGCCAAACAGAATTCCACAGTTCTTTTATTAACCATAGCAAGTAGGAGGCTCTAGAAAATCTAGTGTTTCAGATGCAGGCACTGAAGTGACCCAGTTCTCTCTTACCTGAGTGGGACAGGCTGAACATCAAAGGGGAACTCCTTATTGTAAGTGAGGATATTCTTTAAGACTGCAGAGAGAGGGGAAAAAAATAAGAATCCAAACCTATAAAGCATGAATTTTATTATTTTGCCCAGCTACACCCATTCTCACAGCATCTTCACACACACAAGTAATAATAATTATAAAATAATCAGCTCATACAAAAAAAAACCCCAACCCTTCTCTCATATTTTGAACAGCAGCACAGTCCAGATCAGAGCTATATCACTAGAATATTAAGACAGGCTCATTGCAGCTCCAGTACAAACTCCCCACCACACTTAGACAGGGAAGATAAACATGGCAATAACCAAAAGCATCCTGAGAAAAAGTTCCAGTCCCTGGGGTAATGGTAGCAATTTTTAGTGGCTGTTACCAGCACCACCTCCAGACAGACTGAAGGCTCCAGCACTGACACTTAAGCACACCTGTGGGCTGCACATTCAGACAGTCACTGTGGGAGTCTGGGTTTGTTATTGGGGTTTTGTGTTGGCTTTTCTTTTTTTCTGCCCTCAGATGTCTAGGCAGCTTGGCAAAATTCAGAAGAGCTCCAGTGCAAGAGCTGAGCATCAAACCCCAGAGAAGCCAACTCTACTCTCCAGCATCCAGAGCAGAATGGATTTGCCATTTGTATTGGCAACTTACTAGGGCTTCAGCAATCACAATTTTAGTTATCTCCAAAAGCACTGAGGAGTAAAAGTGAAAGTGCCAAAAGCATGTGAAATAAATAAGCAGTTCATGGTGGCTAAAGGGCCTCAATATTTCTGAGAGAATGCCTGCAGGCAGAGGTGCTCTCCTGCTATACTGGGTAGGGGAAGAGGAGGTAGAAGAACTAAGTCCTCTGACTGAGCCTCACTTTGCAATAAGCAGAGCATGGGAAATGTCCCCTTAGGGCTACTGAATGAGAGCAAAACTGTCTGTAAACACTGGTAAGATTATACAAATACCCACATTTATATATATATAAATCCCAGTTATGTTTAAGGAACCACTGCCAGGCCCCTCTGCCTCTGCAGGCTACAAATTCAGCCAGTGTAGGAGAGCCTCCCTGCCTGTCTCCATCTTCACATCACTCAGCATGGACTCCATCATTACCTTACCTACAGTGAATACAGACTCCCTCAGGGAAGCTATGAAGAACCCAAAAAGTCTTCCCATTCTTTGCTCATTCTGATTTTGCCCCTGATTTCTGTACCACCACAGGAGTGGTTTGGGACCTACCTGATTCCAGCTGGACACAACACATAAATACATCTAAAGCTTTAAGCTGTCCTCAGCCAGAGATGTGACAGACAGAAGGGACACCAAGTGCCTGTCTCTCTCCAAAGACCTCTGCTCTGAGGGATCAGCAATGCTGATCTCAGCATGGTGGCAAAGAATCACAACCACTTCCAAACAGAAAGGCAGCTGGTTAATAGCAGGCAGTCCCCTTCCAGCACAGCTGAGGTTCAGGAAAAGAAGGGGTTTTTTAGCAGGCTCAGAATTCCCCAGATCTTGGAGAGCTACATCACACTGGAGACAGAAAGTGAAACGGTCCCAGGCAGGAAAACCTCATCAAAAAGAGATCTCTTGCAGATCACTGGCATGTTAGGCAGAAGCAAGAGAAATCACAGTAGTTCTCCTCCCACCTTCCAGAGGCTGCTAAGCTCTAGATCTCTCTTCTCCCAAAACCCACTTTCTCTCACTACATGAATGAACATTCCCTGGAAAAACCCTTTTAGTAATACATTTCAGTCAGCAGAGGGCACAAAATGCTCCACTGACAGGAGCACAGGAAAAAGCCACTTCTACAGAGCTTAAAATCTTGCCACAGCCTAGAGGCAGAGCTGAGCAGCCACCCTCCTGCCAGAGCTGCAGCCACACAGGGGCCTGGGCACTAGCCCTGCCCACAGGAGGAGGCTGCTTTCAGGTAACCAAAGTGATGCTGAATGTTCACCTCGGAAACACCATCCAGAACCTCTTGCCTTTTGCTGCAGAGAGTTGTGGATTGGCTGTTTAGAAAGCCTTCAGCTCTGTCCTAGCACCAACAGCAAATATTCTGCAATGCTGTAATACAGCAATTTCCTGAAGGGTTCTTTTCAACACTCTCAGGGTAAGCAGTGGATCCACAGTGCCCTAGCTTGGTGAAAAAACTTATTCCAAGTCACTAAGAAAAAGCAAAGCAGTAGAAGAGCAACACAAGAATCATCCTTTGAGTCTCTGGAAAATCCTCCTTCCACCTAGCACAAGAGTGAGGTTCAGCTGGTTTCAATAAAAACACCCAGATTCCAGAGGGAAAAGAAAAAAAACAAGCCCAAAACATTAATCACAGAATAGTTTAGATTGGAAGGGACCTTAAGGATCATCTGCTTCCAGTCCCCTTGCCATGGGCAGAGCCCTTTCCTGTAGGCCAGGTAGCTCAAAGCCCCATCCAGCCTGGCCTTGAACACTGCCTGGGAGGGGGCATCCACCACCTCTCAGAGCAACCTGTTCCAGTGCCTCATCTACCTCACAGTAAAGAATTTCTTTCCTATATCTAATCTAAATCCACTCTCCTTCACTTTAAAAATGTTAGCCCTTGTGCTGTCACTGCACTCCCTGATAGAGTCCCTCCTCACCTCTCCTGTAGGCTCTTCTAAGTATTCAAAGGCCACAAGGTCTCCCCAAAGCCTTCTCTTCTTCAGACTGAACAGCTCCAAATTTCTCATAGCAGAGGTGATCCAGCTCTCTGCTGATCTCTGTAGACCTCCTGTGCACCTGCCCAGTGTCCTTCTACCCTGGGAGTCCCACAGCTGAACACAGCACTCCAGGTGGGGTCTCACCAGAGTGGGCTAGAGGGGCAGAATCACCTCCCTTGACCTTCAGAGAATCAGAGTGGTAGGGGCTGGAAGGGACCTCTGGGGATCAGCTAGTCCATCCCCCTGCCAAACTGGCTTCACCTAGAGCAGGTAGCACAGGAACATGCACAGGAGGGGTTGGAAACTCTCCAAAGAAGACAAGTGCACAGCCACAGCAGGGCAGAATAGCAAGGGAGGAGAACCTCCCTCAGCCTGCTGGCCACACCTCTCAGTGCACCCCAGGAGACAATTGGCCACCTTGGTCACAAGAGCACATTGCTGCCTCATGGTCGATTTGTGATCCACCAGCACTCCCAGCTCCTTCTCCACAGAGCTGCTTCCCAGGAGGTCAGCCCTAAGCTCTACTGGTGCCTGGGGTCATTCCTTCTCTGGTGCAGGATCTACACCTGCCCTTGTTGGGCTTCATGAGGTTCCCTCTGCCCAGCTCTCAGCCTGCCCAGGTCTCTCTGGATGGCAGCACAGCCTCTGGAGTGGCAGCCACTGCTCCCAGTGTATTATCAGCAGCAAACTGGCTGAGGGTACACTCTGCCCCTTCAGCCAGGGCACTGCTCAACATGTTGAACAAGAGTGGACCCAGTGCTGACCCCTGGGGAACACTGCTAGCTGCAGGCCTCCAACAGGACTGCACCACAGATCACATCCTCTGAGCTCTGTTGTCCAGCCAGCTCAGCCCACCCCTCTGTCCTCTCACCTAACCCACCTTACCTAAGCTTGCCTGTGAGGATGTTACAGGAGACAGTGTCAAATGCCTCACTGAAGACAATGTAGACAACATCTGCTGCTCTCCTTCACCTACCCAGATAGGCACACCATCAGAGAAGGCTATCAGATTGCTCAAGCATGATTTCCCCTTTGGGAATCCATGCTTCTACTCCTGAAAATCTTCTTTTCCTCCTCATGCTTAGACATGACCTCCAGAATGAGCTGCTCCATCACCTTTCCAGGGATGGAGCTGAGGCTGACTAGCCTGTAATTTCCTGGGTCCCTTATGAAGCCTGGAGTGACTTTTGCTTTCCTCCATTCCTCAGGTACCTTTCCTGTTCTCCCTGATCTTTCAAAACTGATGGAGAGTGGCTTAGCAATCACATCAGCCAGCTCACTTAGCACTCATGGCTGCATCCCATCAGGGCCCATGGATGTGTGGATGTCCATCTTGCCTAGGTGATCTCTAACCTAATCCTCCTCCACTAAGGGACAGTCTCCCTTTCTCCAGACTCTTTCTCTCACCTCCAGGGGCCTGGATTTCTGAGGGCTGCTCTTAGCTACACTTTACTTGATGCAACCTACGATGCTTTTGGCTTTCTGGACTCTGAGTGCACACTGATGCCTTGCATACAGTTTTTCATCTCCTAACACTTCCAACTCCTTCTCTGCAGAGCTGCTCTCAATGCCCTCACCACCCAGCCTCTCTCTGTCCTGGAGCTTGCCTTGGGATTATGTTACAGTGAACAGGAATCTCCCCTGCAATACTGTGTAAAACACCCAAGCTTTAAGAGGTTGGCTTGGGCTTTTGGGGGGTTTTGTTTAATGTTTAAAGCCACACATCATTTCTGGGAGAAAGAGCCCTTGCCCTCTGCAGTGCAGCTGCTGCCGAGAATGGGATCCACAGCAAGTTACATATCTGTGTAACAAAGAAGCAGATCCCAGCATCTTGGCTTCTACTTGTGTTGCTTTTTCCATTACAAAGCTGTTTAAAATCCTGCTCTGCATGCTCTTGTGCAGAAGCTGCCTTTTCTTTCATGATGCTGGACAATATCACCTTGATTTGAATCAGCAGCTGGCACTTTCTCCAAAGACTTTGAAAGAAATGAACCATCAGATCAGGACATACTAGCTTGGTAAAGACCACTCTCCATGTAGAGTTTTAGTGACAACCTGTTCTGATTTGGTTTTTAATATGCAGAACAAAATAATTCAGATACCAGGATCACCAGTGCAACCCAGAATCTACTTCTCTTATAACCCATATACACAGTTTGAAACTAGTCCCTTAGTGGCTAGAACTACCCCACATGCACACAGGGATGCCTCTTGCAATGTGCATTCTAACACTGCTATATGCTTTCACAAGAAAAGGGTTTGTGAGACCTAGCATGAGAGTAAATTCCACACAGTGGAGTAGCAAAAGAACCATGTGCTTGTACAGCCTCCCCCTGCAGCATTACTCTGGCAGAAAAGCTTCAGTGACAAGCTCAGAAAGAAAACTAGCCAAGTCCTGCACTTCCCAAGCAGCAGGAGCTGCAAGTTTAAGGAGAAGTTAGAACTCAACAAGACAAGAAAACAAAAAGAAGTCTAAGTGCCCTGGTTGTTATAACAACACCCAAACCAAATTTCTCAGCCCTTCTGACAGCTTCAGGCACAAAAGTAATTCAACCAAGCCAAGTGGAGTGAATAGCTGAGTTGGTTCCACCCTAACAGAAAGGCTTGACCCAACAAAAGAATCCCTTCTTTGCACTGCCAATCCAGAGGTTTTTTAGCTTTCTCTGGCAAAATGAAGAGAAGACAACACACAAATCAAACCACTTCACAGTGTATTCTAAGGTATGGCTGGTATTAGCCTGGTAAAGATTTACTCTATTGCAGATCTACTTAAAATCCACAAAACAAAGGCAGAATTGAGAGAGGAAAAGGCCATAACAACCCAAGCCAGGCAGCAGCACTGTTCAGCTGTTGTTGAAGCAGCTCTCCTTCTCCTCCAAGGAATATAACTCAGTGTCTCTGAAAGCTGATGGCCACACACCCTTCCTCACTTTCAGTATAGCTGCTTGCTGGATGAGGCACTGGCTGCATGCACTTTCCACTCTTCCACAGGGGGTTTGGACAGCTAAAAATCAACTCTCTGCTGGAGGTCAAGATAAGCAACAGGACTGCTGCACTGCAGTTGAAATTTTGACTTTGAAGAGGAGACAACATGTAGAATGAGAAAGAGCTAATACTTCCAACACACAGTTCAAGTCTTTCTTTCCCAGCCCTAGTGGAGTTCTAATGTCCCTTCACTTTTCATCTTCAGGGAACAGTTTAAAAGCCTTTGGACCCCATGTTCTGGTGAAGATGCTAGGAAGCTCAGTTCCATGCCCTGCTTCTTGACAAGCTTCCCTGCAGGATCCCATGCTGGTTACTTACAGAGAATGGGAGTGCAGAGAGGTGGAAACACTTGCCTGCCCATCATGTTAAATCTCAACATCCCCCTTTCCCAACACAATTGTGACAGAGGAAAAACAAAACCAGCTTTTGCTAGCATGAAGGAAACTCTTCCACATCTGTTCCCCAAAAAGCAGAAACATTAGCATTCAGGAGAACATTGCTTATGTGTGAAAGATCTGATTGTAAGGATGCTTGGAGAATAAAGCAGCCAGTGCTATGGGAAGGAAAACCTAGCAGATAAATAGATACTTCCTCCATGAAAAGGTTTATTTCTGGATTGACATACCAAGAACTGACCCAAGATGAGCTGGGGAAAAAACCAACATCACACAAAACTCTTCAAAGACTGATTCACATCCTCACTTTTGACTCTTAACTCTGTTAGTCTGATAGCATTGCAGTGGTGGGGGGCAGTTCATTGGCTACCATGAACACAAGTTCAATATCTTCAGAAGCATAACTAAATTCCATGCTGCAAGGAGGAAGACCACAGTGTTGAAATTCAGTTCAAATAAGAAATGTAGAGGCAGATTTCCCAGCTGATTAGACACTGTACCACTGAGAGCTTAAGTTACTCTCTTGGGCAAAAACTAGCAGCATCCAAAGAATCACTTACTTGAGAGGAAAGATGAATACCTTACATCAAACATTAGGACTACTACACTTTGAAGTTACCCACAATACATTCCTTAACACACATCAGGTTTTGTCTACATGGTAAACAGACATTTGAGAGCAGCACCTGAACCCAGCATTGCTGTGAAGCCACACTGTGGTCAGCCAGCATTCATGCTGCTCTCATGTTTTCCACTGTAATGATAAATGTCACTCACCTATAATACAAAAATTCTACTTACTTGGTTCCAACTTCTTCAGATCCTCCAGCTTAAATTCATCCTGTGATTGGGTGGACTAAGACATCACAAAGAAACAGTTAGAGCTTAGGATGCACCCTTCCCTCAGACAGAGCTACCATAGCTTAGAATAAACATGCAAGGTGCTTTCTTTGTTGAAGTGTGCAAGGTTATTTCAAAGCTATGTCCTACAACCCCCCCCAGCAGAGGCTAGGTTCAGAGATGAGGCAGGAAGTACATCACTTCTCATTTACTGAGGGGAAAAAAGAAAACACAACCCAAAACATAACCCATGTTCCAAGAGCTAATACAAGATAAATATTTGTAAAGCAACCAGTTTCTCTTTCATCCTTACTACTCACAGGAACATGCAGACATTTAACTCTTCCCCAATCAAGCTGTTGTGAAGCTAGATCAGCTGTAAGACAGCACTGCAAAGCCATGCTCAAATAGGAGCAGCACAGCTCAGGACACTGCCAACACTAACACTGGTAGAAATTCCAGTGGACAGGATGAGCTTGACAAAACAGCTAAGAGCTCACTGCAAATGGAAAGGGGATTCCCATCTCTACTTTCTCCAACTCTGATGATGCAGCTTCCCCATCTGTCTGTAGCACATCTCCTTTTCAGTATGCCTCTTTGACTTACTAACTCAACAGAGGTTTTTAGACCTAGTCTACTCTGAGACAAGTGGCAGAGCTGGCATAAGAAAAGTGGTGCAAGTAAGAGGATTGACACTGGACAGCCTCTTTTAGGCAGAGGATCAGATCACACCTACTGTGCCACTGCACCCTTCTCATCTCTTAAGATAACTCATTTTTTTTCACCATTTCTTTAAGGCCCAAAGGGTTGTGGTTTGGGTTCTTGTCCTTGATTTTGACAGTGTCAACAGGGACCTTCTGCCCTGCTGAAGGCAGAGGAGCAGTAAAGCAGCTCCATCCCTAGTGTTAGAAGAATGACAAAAGATGACCACATTCACTAACTGCTTTAACCTCTGCTAAAACCCAGCAGAACTGCAGCAAGTAAAACACTCTGCAAAGTGAAGTGGATGAGAGGTTCCAGAACTCTCACACAAGGTTATAAAATCCTGGGGTTACTGCTGAGGAACCAACATCAAGGAAGGCTGTTCAAACATCCCAGGTTAGATCAAAATAGAAATAGAAGTAGAGCTAAGCAAATAATTATTTAAACACTGCACAGCCTTGAGACTGGTCAGCCCCCATCTCATTAGTCCAGCTCCAGCCTGCTGCCTAAATTGTGCCTGGATCCCAGCCTCTCAGACAGCTGAAGGCAGCACAATGGAGTTGCTGCACCTCCTACAGACTATGAAGTACTCAGGAGCACTGCTGTGAGGAACTTGATGCAGAATTCATCTGTCACCACCCTTTGTTGGTAAAGACATAACCCAGCAACCCAGACTCTGCTTCAGTCAATCCATCTCACCCCATCCACACTCTTCTGGCATTTTCTCTCACTGTTTTGAAGAGAAGATTGTGCTGAGAGAAAACCAAATTCACTTCCATAATATCTCCTTTCAGAAAAGAGCCAGAAGAGGAGCTTTCAAATCCTCATTTTCACACATCTGCCTACAGCACTGCCAGTTTTCAACAGCTGCTGTGAAGTCACCTTCATTCTGCACATCATCCTCCCTCCTGCTTTATTACAACCTATGAAGGCTGAACTAGTGCAAGGGTCACTCTGAGGATCTGTTTCCCTCACATACAGGTGAGAAAAGCAAACCAATCAGTTCTGAAGGAGGACAATGAGGCAAAAAAACCCAAGACAAAACCTGCAGTTAAATTCCTGTACAAATTCTAATACACACTCTTATAAGGCACTTAAAGGTTTTCAAGGCAGCCACCTGGGGCATCTTGGTGACAACCTGGCAAGTCTAAGTGTTCAAGGGTTTGTTCACTCTGTTGCAGAAGTTTATGTCTGTTATGTTTTCAGAAGGCTATGACTGAAGACTCAACTAGCTTTAAAAAGCTTGACAGTTACCTATCCCTAAAGTAGGAAGTCACAGAGGAAGAAAGCTGTACCTGTAAAGCTGCACTTCTCAGTTCCAAGCATGTTGCAATTTTAGCTATGGTTTTCTGAAAGGGAAAAAAGAATTAGTACTGAAACTGCATGCTTCCATATTCACACTGATTGCAAATGCAAATGCAAACAATTGGGTTTTTCTCTTGCAAGGATTTCAGATCTATTCTTCAGTAACAAACCATTCAGCATCAAAAGCTTTTTTATACACAAGCAAGATTTTCTGCAAGTGTTCTGTATGAAACTGGTATCTGTCACTTTACTCCTCTCCCACAGCTCAGCAACACAGATGGGGGTCATTCAGTCAGCAGAAACTGTAATAATGCCAGCCACATCATAAAGTGTTTAGAAAATCAACTGCCCTCAAGTGATAGGAGAGAGAGAGAGAGAGAGAGAAGAGGGGAAAAACCCCAACACAGAAATCCAAACCAGCCACTGTATTACCTTCTGAGAACTCAAGGGATTTGCTCTAATCTGCCCTTTTAGAAGCCATGCCTGCAGTTCTGTCAGGCTTACAGTCTCAGCAGCCCAAGTCAACCCCCCAGAAGATACAGAAACCCAGCATCTCAGCACTGAAAAAACACAGCCTGCTTCTGTGGGGTTTGGTGGGAGAGGAGTTCTAAAGGTGGATTACTTTTCTAACTCACTAGTTTTGTGATTTTAAGGCATTTAAACTCTGACTGAAGCATGAAATATATTCTCTGACTCAAACTTGTCACCTAGCTAAAATATCCCTGAGCAGTACTGGGAAGTAATTTCTCCTTTTCAGTTAAAAATGTAGAAGAGAGGGAAAGGCTTCAAAATAGCCCACTGCTAGCAGTTCTACTTCAGCTCTTGTGTCTCCCAAAAGAAGCTCCAGCAACAGTCACTGTTTTTTCTACTACTACCCACTGAGGAGTTAAGACTTCCACCACTGACACCAAGTGGACCCCACTGAATGGTGCCTTTTAGCTTGCAGGGCCATCACAAGTTTGTTGGTTAACTAAAAGGTTTTAGCAGAGAACTGTCTGCAGAGATAACAGACAAAGACAAATTTAGATGCTCTGTGGAACATTTAAAGGGCAAGAAAACCAGAAGCAATGAAGCTACCAAGAAAAGCAGTTTGAAGTAAGTTTTCCCCTTGGAAGGAAGACTTCAGTTGCAAGATGCACCTGTAACTGATTCTGGAGTGTGTAAAAGCCTCACATAGCTGATTTTCATCTGCCACCACAGGCTCAGCAAAGCCATTTGTCCCCACTTCATAACTCCTCTCACCTTAAACACTTTTACAGCATGGCAACAGCCCAGACTCTACCTTCTCCTGGTTTACATTACTACCCATTGTATGCAGGCCTCACTGAAAATTTAGCTCTTTTGAGCACCTTCCAGAAAAGTAGCAAGTGATGCCCTATTAGCACAGGACACTGTTCTCTCCTCTGCCTGGGACACAGCACCTGCAGTGCTGTGCTCTTGGGGAAGTTTAACACAGCAGTGGGACCATAAGCTCCCATGCAACATGGCAGAGTAAAATCCTGCAGCTCCATTTCTGTGCAGGTTCCTTCTGTAGTCTAGCTTCAGTCACTTTTACCTCCCTGAAATAAATTCTGCTGCCTAACAGAGTTCCATAGCTGGATCTCCAGCATAGCTTGGAAAACCACAGATCTTTGGAGGAAGGTTTGAAGAGGCAGAAGTAGAATTTTGACACTTCAGACCCACACTCCACACAGATGTGGAGGATTTAGATGTACCTTCAGTTTGGATGGGAGGATACCAGGCATTACTATGGAAGCAGATTCCAGTCCCTAGACTAAGAATGCACTACAGTGTGCACTGTACCAAAAGGAATTTCTTCTTGTACTTGAGAACATCTGGAAAGACACACTTGCAAAGGTAGAATCTTAAAGAGGAAGGTGTGAAGTAATGGCTAAAGAAAGGAATTCAGAGGTTCCCTAGGGAAGGGAGGGGAAGCCTCTGAGGTTTGACTACACCTCTCACATTTGCAAAACCCCAGCTGTTCTGATGGTTTCTGTATTGACTGCTGAGCAAAAAGCCAATGTGCCCATGCCATATTAGATCCAAACTCCTCTGACTGCATCACAGAAAGAGGGTTGGGAGTTCACAGGATGCCAGCACTGCCTCTGAGCCCCACCATGGAATCAGAAAGTGTAAACAGATTTTCAAGTGGCCCTTCCCCTCCCAGTCTCCCGTGCAAAGCATCAAGCCCACCCCAGAAATGAGGTCTCAAGAAGCCCTGCTCACCCCCTATTTCCTTTGTCAATTCACCAAGAAGCTCAGCAACACCTCTGTTCCCTATCCTGCAGATTCATAACTCTGTTTTCATTAAACTGCCTGAACTAGGCACCTCCTAACAGAACAAACAGCATGAGAAAATGTGTGTCCTCTGGCTTCTGGGGGCTGGAGGGCAACAATGGCTCTAGAAACAGATTAATGAAGAGAGTTTGGGAGTCTTAAAATAGTAAAGAATAGGTTTTATATGGAATCTATTGAAATATGGCAAGCTCCCAGCAGGCATTATTCATAACTATTTTTTTAAGGGACCACACCCAACCCAAAAGTTAAAAATGCTGCTAAACATTGCTATCATTTTCAGCTGCTACTATCCCATGCAAAGGCTCCTTTTTGCAGCCTGAAAAAAACATTCTGCATCTCATTAAAAACACCCAAGGCTTGATTAACTTTGCTAGTTTAAACTAGTTAAGATTCAGTTTTACACAAACTTGTGATTAGCAAGGGAAAAAGTCAGTTGATCTTGTAGTCAAGGTTTCTTCAGTGCAGTTGTGTGAGTAATGACTGTGCTAACTGTAATGCAGTCAAAGATGTTTGCATAAATACAGAGCCAGAGCAGAGTTTGGCTTTAAAGAGAGGTCTAGGCTGTTAGGAGAGTAGTAGTTTCATGAATCATGCTAAGGCTGTTCAAACAATTCTCCTGTTTCAGTAAGTTAGCACTGCATAAAAAGCATGATTTTCTAACACTGAAGAGAACTCAGCCCAACACAAAAACAGTTACAGGAGAAGCAACAACTGTGGTTACAGAGAGGCCTTGAAAGGTCAAATTCATTGCATAGAGAACTGGGTGAGAGCAACTATAGCCAGAGGCAAGCTGACAACCAGGGCCAAAGCAAACTGGAATAGTTCATGCAGCAAAACACAGTGGCTGACCATCAATGAAGATGGATTTTGTAGAGAGTGAAGGTAAAATAAGAACAATAACATGCAGATGTTAAGACTGAGGTAAACCCACCAGTAACTCTATATGTTAACATGCCATACACACAGCTTTCTAGGTAATGAAATTGTTGCACAGCCTCCTCAAAGCTGCTGCAGGGTGACTAAATATAAACACAATGATTTGTTGGTTACAGTATTTATCTGCAGAGAAATTCTTCAACAAAATGCAGTCACTAATGAAGATTCCAGTACTGTCAATTCTCCAAGTCAAGACAGAGCCTTTCTTAAGAACTAAAACTCTAGAATCATGTCCAGGAGAAGACATCAGATGACAACCCCTCAGAAGCTGGAAATCCAGGAATGAACAACACATTCTAGAGACTAGTCTGCTCCATCCAGGGAAGTAGCATGCAGTGTTCCAAACCAGACTTTTCATATGAAGAGCAAAAAAGGCAAGATATGACTATTTAAAAGTCTGAATTCTCATCATAAACAATACATTTATTGTAAGATAAACAATAACTGGGTCACAGTATGCCTAGGAAAGAAATTGGTGGCTATCTGTCAAGTGTTGTTAGATTAACAGACTGTATGATTACGTTAGCAAGTAACACACCATCAGTCATGGTGTGGCCATATCTGCACTGTAACACCACCTGGGATGCATGAAATAAACCCAAACATGGTAAAAGTTTATACAGACAGATGGGACTGAGGATTTGAGCCTAGCCTTGTCCTTTCCCTGTAGCTCAGGCAAATGGAGATTGTAATTAACTTCCCAGCCTTGACTTCTCCCATCTATGACATTCTGTGGTGCACAGCCTCAGCCATTAATGCAAGATAGGCCAACCCTGAATTCTACACACCCTTCTACCTTCAGAAAATAAAGAGGTGGCTCTCCTATAACACACAGAGCCTCAGAAAGACAAGAGTAGGGAAAGAAATTTTCCAGAAGCAGGAGGAAATGGCATGCTGGTGGATGTTTTGGCAGGAACTTAGATGAGGTCCCTTCCAGCCCCTACCATTCTGTGATTCTGTGTGAACTCAGCTGAGCACAAGTAGCTCTCCTGGTACATAGATTTTTTTGAAGGGTGGCAAGAGAGAAGATGGATTTCTATTTAACCAAACTGCCTGAAAACCAACAAGCATGCTAAACTCTACTTTGATACACCAAGTGAATGACACCAGTGATAGCAGCTATTGGTCATGATCACTAGATTATACTGACTCAGCTCCTGAAGAAATAGGGAAAACAAGACCAGCAAGGAGCTTAACATCAGACTAAAAGTTTTTGCTGTACAGTTTTAGGTGCTTCTTTCAGAGCAATAGCAAGACTTCTTTAATTTTGACTAGCACTCCTGAAAGTAGAGGAGGGAAAGAGAATGTTATCTTAACACAGCCTTGGGGATACACAGTTTTGTCTGTGGCTAATGAAACAGGCATCACCATTCAGGTTAGATATTAGGAGGAAGTTCTTCACTATGAGGGTGGTTAGACAGTGGAAGAGGTTGCCCAGAGAGGTTGTGGAAGCCTCATCCCTGGAAGCTTTTAAGGCCAGGCTGGATGGGGCCCTGGGCAACCTGATCTAGTGGATGGTGTCCCTGGCAGGCAGGGGGGTTGGAACTAGATGATCTTTAAGGTCCCTTCCAACTCTGGCAATTCTATGATTTGATAATCAAGCTCAACTCTCAGTGCATCAGCCCCTCACTGACCTGCAAAAAAAGCAAGTGCTGTAAACATCAACCTCTCTGGTAAGTTCTATCAGCTTTAGAAAGAGCTATCACTCTGCAAGGATTCAAAACAGGCACTTTTTTCTCTTAAGAAGACTGTCGCTGTAGACACGCTCACACTTGCTCATCTAACATCTGAGGTCAGTTATCTCTGCTTCCTGAGCCCCCCAGGCCTTCCCTCATGGCTGACCTCACTCCATTCCACAATCTGCTCCAAGGTTCTTTCCACAGGATTCAAAGAACATCTGGAAGCAAGCCCTGTGTGGTTCTGGTTCCCATACTCACAGGAGATGATGACTCCAGAAGTGAGATTAACAGCTCCACATTCCTCAAGTAACCGTACGTTCAAAAGCACCCCCGGGGAGGGAGCATGCAGGAAACATGGCCATAACTGAGGAGGATGGAGAAGGCTAGCAGCAAGGGAGCAAGAGCAGCAGCAGAGTACACAGCTGCCCAACATTAACAAAGCTCCCAAGCCTTCAGTTCAGGAAAGGTGGACCAATGGTGGAGCAATGCTCAGAGGACTGGAGCACCTCTCCTACAAGGACAGACTGAGAGAGTGGGGTTGTTCAGTCTGCAGAGGAGAAGGCTCTGAGGAGACCTTCTTGTGGCCTTCCAGTATCTGAAGGGGGCTACAAGAAAGCTGGGGAGGGACTTTTTAGGAGGTCAGACAGTGATAGAACCAGGGGAAATGGGTGGAAGCTAGAGGAGGGTTGATTTAGATTAGACATTTGGAGGAAGTTCTTCATTATGAGGGTGGTGAGACAGTGGAACAGGTTGCCCAGAGAGGTTGTGGAAGCCTCATCCCTGGAAGCTTTTAAGACAAGGCTTGATGGGGTCCTAGGCAACCTGATCTAGTGGATGGTGTCCCTGGCAGGCAGGGGGGTTGGAACTAGATGATCTTTAAGGTCCCTTCCAACTCTGACAATTCTATGATTCTATGACCAAATCCTTCTCCAAGATGATGACTCTGCTTAAGATGATCTTCTCTTCTTTGCAGAAGGTAAGCAGAATATGGAAGACTAGCTCTTTGCTTTTCTTATTGATACATCTTGAGGAAACAGGCACACACCTCTGCCAGACTCTATGTATAGATGTCTTTCTTTGTCATAAGTTTCTTTAATCACATCAAGTTCATCTGCGTTTTTTGTAGCCAAGACCTGTATTCAGGTCATTTCCAAACAGATCCCATTTCAACAAAGACATTTCCAACATATTCCAAAGACAGATCCCATTACTCTAGCACCCTAGGCCAACACCATTGCTCAAACAAGTGATCTTAGGACTTGGAAGTCTGGAAATACATGGGTTATCTAATTTGATATTCCTAAGAAAAACATGCCTTTCTAGAAGCCACAAAAGTTTAGCAGCACTTCATATCTCAAAATATTTTATTTAGCTGAAAATGCTTGAGTGTTGGAGACCTCAGCTACTTTCCTCTTAAATCCTGTCACAAAATTGCATTAATATGATGCTGAGACAAGAAGCAGCCTTTTGAACTGAGGGGAGGGAGAAAGGAGTAAAGTCATTTCACAATTTGAAAGATTATATACAAATAACATTCTAAAAGACTACTAGGGAGTATTCTGCAAAGACCCTTCCCAGTCATGTATTATATGTTAAGCTAACATCCTCCTCACACACTCTCAATGTCTGCAGTTGAAGGCATTTTGTATTCAGACTTCATGACATAAATTGTGTTAATGTTTTGTAAGCAAGTTTTCAAAAGGTCACCCCAAAAAAGAAACATAGAAACATAGGTTATGAAGGACTCTGGGCGGCATGCATGACATTCAATATTAGAGAGCAGAGCATCTGCCACATCCAATGACAGCAACTCTTTAGCCATGCTGGGCTCTGTTTCCTGTTTCTGTCTGTGTACACTCAGGGAGGAGAAAAGATCTCAGAAGGCTTTGGTCTGTCAGATTGAAAAAAAAAAAGCAAACCACACACAAAAAACCCAACATAATACACACCAACATCTCTGAGTCAAGCTCCTTGACTGAGCAAACAGCAACACTCACCTTTTGATCTTCTGTAAAGTCCGAATTGTTGTGCTGAGACTGGGCCTCTTTATGGAGATGCCTTGCTAATCTGGATGGAGGGGAGAGAAAATTGTGGAGCAGGAACACAACACAGAAACACACACCCTCCAGTCTCCAGAAAACATGTCATCCAAAGGTCCACAGACTGCTGCTCCAAACAGTTTTTGGTTTGGTTTGGTTTTGTTAACACAGATTTCTATAACCATGGTAGGCCATACTTAAAAATCAGAAGGTGGCCAGAGTATGCAACTAGATTAGGAAGGGAGAACAGGTAAGAAGGTCCTTCTAGCCATAAGCCTTTTCTATAAGCACTGACCTTTTCCCTCTCCCCACGTCCTTATTTTATGATAACAAAGCACATAGCCCTGTGCAGACCCGCTGTGGTACGAACCCACATGCTCTTCCCAGGGAGAGCCTGAGGCAAGCGGGATTGCCAGGAGGGATGGCCGCATGCTCTCCCAGCGCTGGGAGCCAGGCACAGGGCGGCTTGGCCCGGGCTCTGGGGTGGATCAGCTCACATTTGCGCCTGTCACATGAGAAGAAGAGACCCCACCCCTTGTCACCACGGAGACAGGAGTACCGAGGGGTTTGGAAAGTAACAGCGAGCAAACAGCTCGAGAAAGCGAAAGGAAACTGGAGAGGGAAGCTATGGGAAGAGTTACAGTTTCCGTCCGCGGAGGAAGGAGAATATTAAACAAGCAAAAGCACTCTGCAACTGTTGCTATTCCCTGTCACTGATTTGGTTTTAAAAAGCGCTGGGGGGAAACAAGAGGGGGGTTTTTTTGGCAGGGGGGTTGGAACTATATGATCTTTAAGGTCCCTTCCAACCTGAGCCATTCTAGGCTTTTAGGAAAGCCAAGGACGGGAGAAGTGCTCATGCATCGCAATACACTTTGGTCTGGAACCTCACAAGTGGCACTGTTAAAGGGATTCAGCTTCTCGCCGCCACTGCTGTGGGGATTAACCTTTCTTCTTGAGGGGTGAAAATGCATACACTAAGAAGCAACCACTAGAACAGATTACTGTGAAAGAACCAAGAATCAGAACTCAATTATTTCTTTGCTTTTCCTAAAAATAAGCTCTCTTTAAAAGACACAAGGATTGAGGCCACTGTAGTTTCTAACTAGAACCAGTGAAAACATAACCAAACAGGACAAGGGAACTGCACAACTCAATGGCACTGTTCCCCTTCAAAAAGGGGGAAAGGTGGTGGATGAGAAAAGACAAAAAGCACAAACACTCTGAAGCCAAATGTACACTCCTTTGCTCCCACCCCACCAATATGATACACATGATATATAAAATGTAACAATTTAAGAAACTATATCACCACAGCAGCAATATGCCACCCACAACAGGCACCATCACAGCATTAATGTTTCTGCATGCATCAGTAATACAACTGTTTTTCCATTTGCCACTAATACAAAACCCACCACCCTAATCCAAATAAACATATCTGGCATCCCACGTGAAGCTTGCTCAAAGTTGGATCAAACTGAGTCCCACAGATGGGGACACTCAACAGGGAAGGCACTGCTGACAGCTCAGAAGGCTCCTGCATGAGTAAGCAGATGAATGAACAGGGCCAGTCTTTGCACCAAGCTTCCTGCACTTCCAGGAGTAACATAAAGACCTAAGCAGATGCAGGTCCCCTGGACACAGGAAGCCAATAATTGGTTTTTACACGAGCAGCCATTAAATCCATGGACTGAACCAGCTTAGATTTGGGAAAAATCTCCCTTGGTGTCAGCAAGCTCAGTGGAACCAGCTTCTCCCCAGCCTCCCTGTGTTGATCAGTACAGACCCACCAACTGCAGCACACACACTTGTTATCTCATCTCAGGTTGCCACTTGAGAAGGCAACAGCATAAAGCCATGCTGGAAGATCTCACCAGAGCTACAGGTAGGGATCTTGCCCTGTGCTTCTTGCAACTTGTACCCTACAGATTGAAATAGTCATTAATTTATAAAGAATGTACAAGAAACAGATATGCATGCTGAAAAGGTTCTGCTCCTCCCTAGGAGATATCTCCCTGTAATCCTCTGATCTTTCTCTCCTTTCTTCTCTCTCCTGGAACCACAGAGTTCATCCACTGATGACTCTTCAGGAGAAACTCACTGATAAGGCTTGTAAGAGCAGCTTACAATACTACTACCCAAGAGGAGCTTTCTTACAAAGGCATCATGTGGCTCCAAAGTGAGAATAAAGTAAGGGCACAGATATCACCACAGATCTCATCAGATGCAAGTGATGCTGTGAGGAAGGGGACAAAAATAACGCTTCAACTCTCCAACTAGACCGTCTGCCAAAATTTAGTGACCTTACTTCTCAATGAAGCAAGCTTAGAATGAGAAGCCTGAAGACTTTTCATTCTGAAGAAACAACATTGCATGAAAATGACTGCTGAGCCTGCCAAGACAGTGTCCAGAAGGATCCTAATGCTTTAAAGAGATGTCCACGTAAGGGAAATTATTAAAAATATCTTCTTTTACTTTCTGATGATTGGGGTTTTTTCTTGTTGCTTCTCTTTTTCTTTTTTTTTTTCCTTCTCAGATATGGATCTGGAAGAGAACTTCTTTTCATCCCTGGGCCAAGGTTTGTAGTAATGCCTTGCCCTGCTCAAAAGACCATCAGCAAACTGCAAATAACTCAACTTGCATCATCCTGTCTGGTGAGCAAATGAAATGATGAGATTATAACATCTCATGACTATGTTGTAAGTGGCCAGCAGTTTAGTTACTCTGAAGGACAATTGAACTGGTAGCCAGTGTGGTTACTGCCCATAATTTAAATAGTCCTGAATAGCAACAGAAGATCTCTCAGAGGGCTAACTCTCTCTTGGGGATCAAGTGCAAACCCTCCAGGCTTCTTCCAGAAAAAGCACCATAAGAAACTTTCCCTGCAATATGCAGATCACGAAGAAATAACTTTCATCTTCATGGTGACCAGAGAAGTAGAGGAGAGCACTTTACTAAAGCTACCCAGATGTGTTCCTAAAGATACCATCAACAGTGCCCTACGGTTCGAATACGCCTCTGATGCCAAAAGATCCACGGACGGTGCGGTCCCATCCAGTGCACGCCAATCTAACCGGGGCCGCCAGGTCTCCTCGTCTCCTCCCCCTTCCCTCCCTTCCTCCCCACCCCGCGTCTCATCAGGGCTGAAATACACATGCGTTCGATGGACCAGTTTTCACCCTGATGATGGGTATTTTTGGGGGGTACGGCTCATGCTTTGGCAGCCCATTTGCCTCAGCCAGGTCCCCCCATCCCCACAAGCATATTGCCACGGGGACAGGTGATGGGATAAAAGTACCCCGGGCCACCGGCGCCTGTACCGACCGCCTCGACGACCCACGCCTGAGGGGAGCCCTGCAGCTCCATGCCGGCCGGCTGCCACCCTCGCAAAAGGAAGGGTCGGCTCCCGCCTTGCCCCTCGCCGAGAGGGCAGCGCCCGGCTGAGCACCCGCCACCGACCGGCGGGCTTGGCGGGGCGGCTTCCGGTGGGTTCGGGCGACCCCCCCACCCCGCCTCGCCCCAGTGAACGCCCCGACCCACGGCCCCGCGCCCTATATTACAGCAGAGGACCNAAGCCGCTCCCTCACCCCAGCCCCTCGGACGGGGCTGTGGGGCCGTGCCGGGGGCCAGTGGGGCTGCGGCGGGAGCCGCCCACCCCCGCACTCACATCTGGTACTCGTCGATCGCCTCCACCAACTGCCCCCAGGAGTCGAAGTCAGTGCCCTTCCTGAAGCTGGCGCCCCAGCGCTGCAGGAGGCTCCGGGCCGCCTCCGACATAGCCCCAGTACTAGGGCACCATGCTCACCCCGTGCCGGGGCACCGCGACGGGCAACCGCTCTCGCCAGCCCCGCGCCCGCCGCCGGCCCAGCCCGTCCCGGCCCAGCCCAACCCAGCCGCCGCGACAACCAAACCCGGCGAGCGCCTCCCGCCAGCACCGCCCAGCGAGGTAGGCTGCGCCGGCCGCGCCATCACTACTGAGGCTTTGCGGGGGGACATGGCGATTTCCGCCTCGGTATGTGTCATGGCGGCGATCACGTGGCTCCTGAGGGAGCCCGCCCTCTCAGCTAGGTCTCGGCGGCGGCGTCCAGGCGAGGACAGCTTCGCTTCTCCTTTCCCCTCCCCTTCCCTCCGCTTTGCCCCCGGCCGTGCCGCCGCGGGAGACGCCCACAGGTAAGCGGCGCCGCAGGCGGGTCACCCGTCCAGAGGTCCGGTGCCGCCGCCGAGCCGCTGTGCTCTCCTGCCTCTGTTTGGGGTCCCTAGCAGGGGAGGGCTGGAGGGCCTAGCCGTATCTCCGTCGGCTGTCCTGGGGGGAGATCACAGCTACGGGGTTGGCGCGGGAGCTCTGGGGGCACCCGGCGAGGGGGAGATAACAGCCAGAATCGATGCGTTCGGCCCACCGTACTGCCCGGGGACGATGTTACCGGTTCTCCGCTGGCGCTGCCTACGGCGGCGGGGGTGTGACGCATCGCCGGGAGCCGCGGCAGGGTCGGGCCGGGCCGCGCGGAAGTGGCGGAGGGCTGTACCGGGACGGTCCCGGCGCCTCTGAGGGCTGCCTTGTGCCTAAGTCTCTGGTGTCGGCGGGGCTCGGAGAGCCGGGCGGCACGGCAGGTACTGCTGTGAAAGGCACCGTACGCCGAGGGGGGCGTCGGTCGGTGTGTGCCGCTGGCCCCGCGACAGGCTCTGGCGAGGCGACGGCGCAGGCCTGAGGCGGTCTGCACCGGGCAGGTTCCCGCCGAGCAAACTGCACTGTGCTCTGTCGGGTCCGAGGGGTAAAGGTGTCTTGGAGGCGAGAGATCTCTGTGCCTGTCAGAGGGAATCCACTGGCTTGAAGGCGACTGAGCCGAGTTGTGACAGCAGCTCTCCGCTGTGCAGACAGCTGCGCAGGTGGGTGAAGATGTGGTGATAAGTGCTGACGTGATGTAAACAAGTCACCTGCTCGGTCAGTAAGACCTGGGCGGTGGCAGGGGGTCGCTGCTTGTCAGATCTCCTTGTTTTCAGTAAAGATGCAAAGTGTTTTATTTAACGATGAACTTAGAGATTCAAAAGGATCTTAAGGTGATGGAGGTTTTGGGGAGTTTCTAGTCCAACGTCCTGCTCAGAGCAGAGGCAGCTCTGCGGTTAGACCAAGTGGCTCAGGGCTTTTTCCGGTGAGGTCTTGGAAGTCTTTGAAAATGGAGACCACACAAGTTCGTTGGGCAGCTTGTTCTGCAGTTCCACTGTCCTCATAGTGAAGAAGGTTCTCCAAAAGGAGAAACTCTGTCCAGTACAAACCTCTCTTGTTTCAGCATGTGCTAATGATGTTTCATCCTCCCCCCGTGCACCACTGCTGAAAGCTCTTTGGAATGCTTGTTATATATGTTTGCTGAAATTGAGATAAAAGAAAAAAGATAATCTGGTTTAGCTGTGCTGAACCAAACTTCCAGGTCTGTTATAGGCATATAAATGTACCTGTGTATTCAGCAGTGGTATCTATGTAATTGCAGTTTCATCTGTATCAAAGATGACAAAATAAAATATAAATAAATAAATAAAATCGATTGACCACATACAATATAATGACCTCAGTGAATTGAGATATTGAGTAAATTATATGGGAAATATTCAGCCTTCTGCAGGAGATAACAAGTGTGGGGAGTTTTGAGTAAGAAAGTATGCAGTAATACAGAGCAGAGTAGCTTATAGCTTTTTGCCCAACTTAATTGCCTCAGAGAGCACATTTATTTCAGGAGAGTGAAATTCTCAGACTAGATGCATGGAAGATGAAGACAAGGTGTATGGAAACTTAGTGTTTCAAATGGAAACTAAATGATTCTGTGTAATTATATACAACTTTCCAGACTGATTTCTTCCCTAATATTCCATATTGGAATATGTTTTTGTGAGCTGAGGAACATGACATATGTAGCCCCTCAGTTGTACCTGTTCTTGCAGCTATTCATTTCTTTCCCCAGTTTAGGTTTGGCATAAAGAACACCAGGGAAAGAAGATGACCCACTGGTTTCACCGCAACCCTCTGAAGGCCACAGCTCCTGTTTCCTTTAACTTTTATGGGGTAGCTACCACTCCAGCTGCAGCAAAGGTTTGCAAGTAAGTGTGCTTGTGATTAACTTCACTGTCCCCCTCACAGTTTGGAGGAGGACTTCCTTAGAAGTGGTGATAGCTCTTCACTTTCTGTTCTGAAGAGGGCTAGAAATGTGTAGGCTGGGAGACAATAAGACACGGATAACACTGAGCATTTAGGTACAAAGAATCAATTCTCTAGTTTTCAGGTCTCTGAGTGTACAGTAATGCAGAGGCAGTACTAAACATTGCATTGTCTTTATGATGGCTGTGCATTCTTTTGCAGATTACTTCACTTCCATCAGTGTGTAAGGCATTGATGTTCTATTGTAGATAGGAATATAATCAAGAGATCTCAGCTTCTTTTGCAGATCTATTCTTATCCCTTCATGTGCTCTTCCCATTCTAATGATTCTAATGGTGAAGAATATTCCTGCTTGTTACCTCCCTGCCCTCCTCCTGTCCCCAACCTCTTGGGGGTTAAATGCATGGTTATTTTAATTTGTGTTAGAACAATAGGTTGCTAATGAGTCCTGATTATCCATTGCTGTCTGTCCAAAATGGATTATACTTTAAATTAAAGAGTCAGTCATGGGTATCCAGAGGAGAAGGGAAGGTTATTCTGAATTTATTGGCATCTTGCTCCCAAAGTACTTTTCCTCTTTCTTTGCCTTCAGATAGCTGAATGGAATGCAAGGCTTCACTTTTTTATCCAAAAGGGTAGTGGTATATATGGGTGGCTACTCTCCTAGAAGTGCATTTTTGGGTAGAATTTGTTAGTGCTCTGTTTTGTTTTCCCCTCCATCCAGTGATCTGAGGTTATCTCGAACACGACTACTGGAGCTGTTCACAGACTCCAGTTGTAATCCAGAAATGATGAAGAATGCAACTGATTTATACTTCTCACTCTTGCAAGGTAGGAACATTGATTAGCAATACTGCTAATTCACTTCTGCTGCTGCTTGTCTTAGGTATAGATAGGTGGGTGTTCATTAGTATAGTATCTGCATTTTCAGTAGATGGTAACTTTTTCTTAGCAGTCAGGTGCTCAGGACTGAGTTTTCAGGAATCAGGTGATTCATGGAAACTGTGTTTTGTCAGTCTGTGGGAAGTGAAGCAGCTCAGGTTGGTTTAGTTCCCTCAGTCCCTGGAAGACTCTAAGCTAATGCAGCATTCAAGATAAACACTCTGTGTTGCTGCAGACAAGATTCTTCAGGGAAGTATCATGCTTGGTCACCAAAATCTTCTGCATGTGAAAGGAAGGAGTATTTTATGTCTTTTTAACCATATGGCAGCACCTAGAGCTATAGCCTCAATAGCTGCTGATGCAAGTCCTGAATTCTTGAAGTCTAAGGCTGGTCAGACCAAGACTCATCATACTCCACCCTGAAAAATTTCCCTGGGTCTGCATGGCATGAACTTTGTCCCAGTGACAGCTGCTTTCTGGGTTACTGGACATAAAGAACCAATTTCCTGTAGCCCTGGAGACAGAGGAGATGATTACTGGGTGAGCTTATGCTTAGAAGCACCTTTGCCTCTCCCTGTTGATGAGGCAGTTTTTCCTGGAGTTTCTCAATCATCACTATGGTGGCAGGGACAGTCACTCACCTTGAGCAGCCTCAGCCATGCTGTACCTGGCTCAGTCTGACTCCCAGCTGGTCACCATACAGGACACCTGCAAGGTTTTCCTTGAGCAGTCAAGACTCACAGGGTTGAGCTGGAAACCTTCTGGGCAAGGAATTTTTTGTAGTAACTAGTTTGGGGTTTGATACATCTTATTCTCAAGGTACTGAGGAGTAAAAGCCTCAGGAAGTAACACAGGGTTTTGAGGAGTCCAGAGAGAAAGATTCCTTTATCTATGTCTGTATCCCTGTTCCTTTGTGACTTGCTGCTGTTTCTTTGAGATTGGCTGTCAGTACCTTTTTTGTATTCTCTAGGTTTTATCCTTTCACTGGATGCCTCTTCCCAAGAAAGCAAGTTGAGATATATTCAGAATTTCAAGTGGACAGACACATTACAAGGACAAGTTCCAAGGTGTGTGTGCTTTTGTGATTACAGTCTGTTATGTGTATGCATGTATGCCAGCACAAGTGGGAAGGAGAACTTAGATGTGTAGCAAAATGTTGAACACAAAAGTAGTTTCCAAAAACTTGTTGCTTTGTGTTCTTGCTAGTTGCTGGTACTGTAGGAGGTGTTCTGAAGCAGGTCTTGCCTTTATGTAAAGGCATCAGAACACATCATGGTAGAAGAATCCACTGTAACTTAGTTCATCTACAAACTGTATCTGCAGCTGACTAGAGCTGGACAAAGATCCTTGAGAGTCATGATGAATTGAATATGATAGTATAGATCAACACAGTTTAAAACTTTTCCATTTGGCACTGCTGCCTGACCAATGACTTCTGAGCTTTTTGAAGTACAAATGTTGCTGAAGATCTGGGTTTTTTCTTGTCCTCTGAAGCTCCTTGTCCATGTACTCCAGGTACAAAGAAAGTTTCTGTTTTATGTAGGAATATAGATCTGTAACTATCTGGATAATTCAGTTCTCTCTGGTGTAGGTAACTGTGTAACCACACTTAAATATTTGTCAAACTTGGATCTAGAAGTGCTTGGCTTCCTCAAAGCTTTTATTCCCCTTGGAAGGGAATCCTTTGATTTGGACCCTCTTGATTTTCTTGTGGTCATCCACACTTGTATTTGTGCCAACATTATTCTTCCCACCTTTCTTTTTCAACTTTACTGATTCCTAAGCTACACTGAGCTTGTGACTGCAAGTTCATTCTTTTCAAAGGCCATGTCTTTAGCTTCTGAACTTTCCTGCTGTTTACACATGCTGTTTGACTGCAGGTATATCAATGTTGAGATGTAATAGACTCTGACTTACAAACTGAGCAGCTGCAACATTCCAGAGCAAAGCTTTCCAGAAAATCTTCAGTAGATTCAAAAGGGGAAAAAAAAAAGATGGCAAAATGTCAGCCACACCCAAAGCTAAACACATCTCAAATTCCTATTTTAAAATAAAAGTTCCCAAATGGGAAGAGTAGGCATCTGAATGGGGGAGATGATGATTATGGATCTCTTAAAGGGAATAAGTGAAGACTGAAGTCTCTTTTAGGCAGTTCATCAAGTGAAAGGTTTTAAATTGGAAATTGTTGACTTCTTAAATGAAAAATATCTTATGGAGAGAAATGTCACCTTATGCTATGTGAACTATCAGGACAGAGCTTGTCAGAACATAATGGAAAGCATTAAATTGTTGGGGGGGGTGGGGTATTGTCTGTCTTTCTTTAGTGCCCAGCAGGATGCAGTATTTGAACTGGTTTCCATGGGATTTAATGTAGCTCTGTGGTACACAAAATATGCATCAAGACTTGCTGGAAAAGAAGAGTAAGTGTTTTTCTTTTCTTAGTAAATCCCTTGTCACAGTATTGCACCAAAAGCTGTAGCAGGTTCTGAGTTTTGGCTGTTGTGGTTTATCTGAGATAGTAGGAGCTGCAGGAAGAAGTTGGCCATTATTCTTGTGCTGTAATGTCCAAGTGCACATCAATCCCTTCTTGCACCACTGAACAAAGTGTACTAGTAGCCTCTGGCTGTGGTGTAGAGAAGGTGTCAGTTGTGAATAAATCCTTGATCAGTTTTGCTCTAAATGTTCAGGTACAAAACTGAGATTCCCAAAATCACAACTCTGCTGACATTTCAGATTGCTGCAGCTTTGGCTTCTAACACTGAGGTTACCTTTTGCTTGAAAGCTATCACAAGCTCTTAGCTTTCTTTTAATCAAGTGATTTCTATTGGATTATTTAGTTATTGGACACTGTAAGAAACTTCTTTACCATGAGACTAGCACAGCAGTGGAATAGGTTACTTAGAGTTGGTAGCCTCTCCATTCTTGAAGGGTTCAAGGTTCAGCTAGACAAAGCCATCACTGACCTGACCTGCTGTTGTCAATAGTCCTGCTCTGAAGCAGGAGGTGGGAAGAAATGGCACCTAGAGGTCCTTTCTAGCTGAAATTTCATGGATTCATTCTATATTCTTAGTATAACAGAAGATGAAGCTAAAGATGTTCACAGAAGCCTGAAGATAGCAGCTGGGATTTTTAAGCACTTGAAGGTAGAAAACCTCTCTTTGCTGTCTGTTCTTGTCTCTAAGTACTCAGCTTGTCTCAATAAAGCCTTTGTTTTTCTGATGAGGTTCCAGAACAAACAAATATCTGAGTGATACAGGAAGAAGAAGGGTATTAGTATGTTGTGCTGTCACTCAACCCCTCCTGCTCTTTCCCAGTGGCAGTGGCAGAGTAATCTGTCTGCTGCCCAGTAGCACATGCAGCAGTGCCGTCAGCCACCTTGGGGCCTTCACTCAGTGTCCCTCCCATTTAGGAATAAACTACTTACTTTGCAGTGGCAGCAGTGATGTTCAGTCTTTATTAACACTGAGACTTGCTCTGTACTTAGGAAAGCCACATTCCAAAACTGATTACACCTGTGGAAAAGGGCAGAGATTTAGAAGCTCGACTTATAGACTCTTACATCATCCAGTGCCAAGCTGAAGCTCAAGAAGGTATCTTTAAATACACATCTCTTGGGGCTGGGAAATGACAGTCTTGCTGGGTTGCTTTGACATCCTGTGAAGTCTCCTTGGCAGCAGTGCCATGTATTTTCTGCTGAAGTACTGTGGCTCAATGGGGCTACTTGCTTTTAAGCAAACTTAAGTTACAATGATGGGAGGAAAATGCCAAAAGTCAGTTTGATATTACAGATTGGAACCACTTTGGAAGAACACCTGTGACATTCCTCCTTTCTTCTTTTTTTTCATGGCAGCCTTTTCACCACCATGCCTGCCTACTATAAATTCCCAATTCCTTAGCTTTAAACTGTTTGCAGCTTCTGATTACTAGCTAGTCTCCAGGCTAACCTTCCTTCATCTTTTCTGTGGATTTGGAACAATTCTATCCAACAAACAATCTGTCTTTATTCTGCAGTTTACTTCACTGCACAATACTTGTTTTTTGCTCATGCAGGGATCTTAAACTGCTAAATGTCTGCTGATTTGCTAGGACATTTTCAGTTAAGCTTTGATACTGTGCTGTGGAATTGTTTTTCAGTGACCATTGCTCGGGCTATTGAGCTGAAACACAACCCAGGACTGATAGCTGCTCTTGCTTATGAAACAGCTAACTTCTACCAAAAAGCTGGTGAGTGCCCTGCTTTGGATCCTTAGTGACCTGGTTTCTGCATTCTTGCCAGCAGACATACTTCAGCCACCTGTCAATTGCAATACTATCACTGTCTCTCAGTGGATATGCTTTGTGTATTTAGCTTATATTCAGCATATTTAAAGCTTCAGTTGTCAGTGTAACAGATAGGTTTTGATGAGATCTTTTGGTTTTGTGGGGGTCTTTTTTCTGTAGCTAATGAAGTGTTGATCTGCTTGGGGGTAGGAAGGCTCTACAGAGGGACCTGGACAGGCTGGATCAGTGGGCAGAGGCTGATGGGCTGAGGTTCAACAAGGCCAAGTGCTGGGTCCTACACTTCCCCAAGCAATGCTACAGGCTTGGGGAAGAGTGGCTGGAAAGCTGCCTTCCAGAGAAGGACCTGGGGGTGCTGGTCGACAGCCAGCTGCACATGAGGCAGCAGTGTGCCCAGGTGGCCAAGAAGGCCAACAGCATCCTGGCCTGTACCAGAAATGGGGTGGCCAGTAGGAGCAGAGAACTGATTGTCCCCCTGTACTCAGCACTGGTGAGGCCACACTTCAAGTAGTATGCTGAGTTTTGGGCCCCTCACTGCTAAAATGACATTGAGGCATTGGAGTGTGTCCAGAGAAAGGCAATGAGCCTGGTGAGGGGTCTGGAGCACAAGTCTTATGAGGAGTGGCTGAGGGAACTGGGGTTGTTCAGTCTGGAGAAGAGGAGGTACAGGGGAGACCTTACCTCTCTCTACAGCTACCTGAAAGGAGCCTGTAGTGTGGTGGGAGTTGGTCTCTTGTCCCAGGTTACCAGTGAGAGGACAAGAGGAAGTAGCCTCAAGTTGCATCAGGGGAGGTTTAGATTGGATATCAGGAAGTATTTCTTCACTGGAAGAGTTGTTAGGCATTGAAACAGGCTGCCTAGGGCAGTGGTGGAGTCACCATCCCTGGAGGCATTTAAAAACCATGTAGATGTGGTACTTAAGGACATGGTTCAGTGGCATGGTGGGGATAAGTTGATGATTGGACTTGATGATCTTAGAGGTCTCTTCCAACCTTAATGATTCTGTGATTCTGCAGTGGTCAGAAATGTTAGTGAGGGGAGACAGGAGACAGAGTAATGTCTTGAGAATGTGTAATAGTGTCAAACAAGTGGCTTGATGTAAATGGAGTGTGTATCAGTTGTCTTTGGGCAGGACTTACGATGCAGGCCATGAAGTTCAGAGGTTCTAGGGACAACTGCATGTTAAATCAATAAGCTGCATTTGGTGTTCTTTTCCTCATAGTTTCTCTCTGCCTTTTCAGGAGTGGTTTATGTCACTTGTTTCTAGTTACTTTATAGCTAAGACCCATAGCTAAATGTATGAATTCTGGTCTTTGTGTGTGTGCTTTTTCTTTCTGTCAATGTCTTAAAGAATAACTTCACTTATGTGTTCATAGATCAGACATTATCCAGTTTGGATCCAACCTATGCAGGTAAATGGAGGAAGTACTTAAACTTGAAGACCTGTTTCTATATGGCCTATGTAAGTACTTCAGTTGACAGCAGTCACAATTTTTAATGTTGAGTGGGGGCTAAGTATTGCCTTGACTTTCTTTCCATGCTGGGAAAAGAGACTGTGCAGTACCAGTGGCATCTGGAGTGGTTTTGTTGAACCAAGTGAGATCACTGCAGTGTGGAAATGGATTGTGATCACATATCATTAAGGGAAGCAGTTCATGTTGAGCATAATACCTGTCTTTCCTGATCTGCATCACAGTCTGATTGGAGGCAAAAGGCAGAGCTGATCATCTTTTTTCAAGGCCCTGGATGGAACTGTATCAAGTAGCATTAGGTACCATTCCAAGTGCTGTTCTTGTTGCATGACTAGTCTCTTAGCAAGTGCAGTTGGCAGACTTGGGTCCATCAGCTGCTCAGTTTGGTGTTTATTTCTTGTGGCCTGCCACAGCCTGTAATCTGGCCCTTTCATACTGGAAAAAAGGCCCAAAATAAGCAGTCAACACAATTGTCTTCCCCTCATTTTAAACGTGTAGCTAAAAGCCACTTTCCTCATTGGCATGTTTGAGAGGTGAGGGAGGATCAGAGCTGTAGTACTTCTGTTTGAAGTTTGTGTATTTATATAGTTGAGACTATATACTAGTGCTTTTGGTTAAACAGCCTTCCTGAAGCTCAGAGTTACTCTTGGCTAGACTGGAGACAGCTTGCTTCATACCTGCCTCAGTGTTTATGTTGCACTGCACTGTTCAGTGAATGCTGCTGTCACTTGCATTCTCAACATGTTAGCTATCTGCAGGGATGGCAGCTTCAAAGAGATGCAGCTGGGAGGTAAGAAAGGGCAGAAGTGAATGGGTGCAGGAAGTGCCTGATGTTGTTGCTAATGGTTTTGTCCTCTCCCATTAGGCATACTGTTACCATGGTCAAACTCTACTGGCAGCAGATAAATGTGGAGAAGCAATCAGATCTCTGCAGGAATCAGAAAGATGTAAGTGTGCTGGAGGCTGGATTTCAGGGCCTGATGCTGCCATGCCTGTTTTGGCTTGCTGTGTCATGTTTCTTTGGTCTCCCATGAACTGAAGGTTTTGTCTGTCACCTGGTAGAAATCCAGCAGACTTTTGAATACAGACAGTGTATTTTTTGTCTTACCAAAGACTGTCTTTCATAGCAGTGCTGCAGAAGGTTTCATCTTCCCTTCTCAGCCTGTTAAAAGGCTGGCTTTGAGCTGCCTGCAGTGCAGTGTGAAATCAGCTGGCTGCTCATCACATGTTCTGGTCTGGATGTTAAATTCTGCAGCCTTCTCTGATCTGGAGCCTGCTCTTACATGAAGTGGTAAATCTAGACCATGTTTATATGTTTTTAAACAGGTTTCAGAAAATTGTTTCCTTTCTGTTCCTTTGAAAGTGAGATCAAGGGAGGCTTGCAGCGGTTCAGGCCCTTCTGCCTATCATGCTCTCTTCAAAGCTACTGCTACCCCAACACTCTGCCATACTTTACCACAATGGATAAAAAACCAGGCAAATCATTGCATTGGAAACTTTTAATTTGAAAAATAAATAAGAATTTATGAAGAACAAACTAGGTGGGATTACTTGCACTAAAACAAATACTGTGGTTTTTACTGTGCCTGCTGTTCAGAGTTCTTTTACCACTCCATTTTCAGTGGTGTTTATTTTGGGGCATCAGCTGTGTGTGGACATCTTCATGCCCTCTCTTTTTCCCTACCATGTGGCACAGTTCTTGTGCTTATTGGTACATTTTGCCTCCCCTGTAAGAATGCTTTCCTGCATCTTCCTACCCAGAAAGCTCTCTGGTCCCAGTGGTTTTTTGGATCCAGTGAATCCTGGCTCTAAGTGCTGCCTTTGAGCTAGTTTATTTTTGTTTCTTAGAAGCAAGAAGCCTGAATGGTTTCTGGTATCTCTGTAGGTCAGAACCATGATTTAATAGAGTAATGTTAATTATTTGTATTACTTTTCTTTCTTGCAAAGTTTTTGCCAAAGCTGAAGCATTGTGCAAAGAATATGGAGAAACTAAAGGGCCTGGGACTACTGCCAAACCTTCTGGACATCTCTTCTTTAGGAAGTTAGGAAGTTTGATTAAGAACACACTAGAAAAATGCCAGAGAGAGAATGGATTCATGTAAGTAGTTGGTTGTTGGTACAGTACTCAATCTGAACTCTGAAGATCTTGTTTCAAGATGGGGTGGTAAACTTTACTCTCCAGTTCTTACATTGCTTTGGGGCATGGCATGGAACCTCAAGAGAAATTTGCAGTTCTGTCATTTGCTCTTAGCAGATGAGGTGTGAGTCTGTGCTGTCTCCCTCTCCACATTCTGTGCCACTTGGCAGGGTAGGTTGGACCAGGTGCTGGAGAGGTTAAGCAGTGTTCTTCCTTCATTCTTCAGCAGTTTTTCTCTTCCTTCTGCACAAGAGAAAGTCCTGAAGAGGCTGCTGTGCTGCTCTTATGGCCTTTTATCATAGAATTGTCAGAGTTGGAAGGGACCTCAAAGATCATCTAGTTCCAACCCCCCTGCCTGCCAGGGACACCATCCACTAGATCAGGTTACCCAGGGCCCCATCAAGCCTTGTCTTAAAAGCTTCCAGGGGTGAGGCTTCCACAACCTCTCTGGGCAACCTGTACCACTGTCTCACCACCCTCATAGTGAAGAACTTCCTCCTAATATCCAACCTAAATCTCCCCTCCTCTAGCTGCTGGGATCTAGTAGACAGAAGAGGACAGAGGGGAGCTGGAGAAGACTGGTAGCTGATTCTGCTTTGCTGGCAAGGAAGTCAAAACACAGTCATGCCTTCAGTGAAGAGTAGTATTATTAATGATGCTATTAATGAATATAATTAATTAAGATAATTAATAGTATGAATTTGACTTTCTGTAACTTAATGCTCCTTTCAAAAACAGGAAACAGTTTCAAATAGCAAGATTGCTTTGGCTTTAGAATTCTTTTGCTCACTTCCTTCTTCCCTCCCCTGCTCTTATGATTTAGTATTCCATAACAGATTAGTTATTTCCCTTGTTAGGATACTTAAAGTCCTTGTACAGTGGGAGAATTGACTTAAGAAACCAGGAGTGTCACTGAATTCCAAATAAGAAAAAATTCTCTACTGCACTTTGGTTCCAATAACCAGAGTCATAACTTAACAACAGCAGCATACAGGAGATTTCAACAAATCCCTGTCCCTCTAGAAACAATGAAAGAGAAACCAGACTACCAGTGCCTGTTTTGGGGGATGTACTTGCCAGAGAGCTCTGCTGCAGCACAGGAAGTAGGGTAGCATGTGTCAGTATGTCAGTTTTTTAGCTCTTGTTGGTTTGCTGATGGTAGATTTATAGTCATTCAGGCTTTGGGTTGTAGCAAGTCTTCCTGGGTCCTGCAGTGTCATTGCTGTTATGCTCTGTGGCACATTAAGACTGATTTGGGAACCATCCTCTTCATCTTTCTTGGGAGGTATTTAAATCCTTGGTTAGATTTTGAAGGTCTTTTTGGACAAAAAGTGCCCTTCTCATTGAAGTGCTGGGAATAATGGTTAGAGAGCAATGAAGGGGAGTGGGATCTAGGGTTCTTGGTGGATGGAAGGATGAGCATGAGCCAGCAGTGTGCTCTTGTGGCCAGGAGGCCAATGGGATTCTGGGGTGGATTAGAAGGGGTGTGGTTAGTAGGTCAAGAGAGGTTCTTCTTCCTCTTTACTCTACCCTGGTGAGGCTGCATCTGGAATATTGTGTCCAGTTCTGGGCCCCTCAGTTGAAGAAGGATAGGGAACTGCTGGAAAGAGTCCAGTGCAGAGCCACCAATATGCTGAAGGGGCTGGAACATCTTCCTGATGAGAAGGGGCTGAGGGAGCTGGGTCTCTTTAGCTTGGAGACTAAGACTTTTAAGAGGAGACTTAGGGGTGACCTCATCAGTGCTTTTAAGTATGTGAAGGGTGTGTGTCAGGAGGATGGGGTCAGGCTCTTCTCAGTGGAGCCCAGTGACAGGACAAGGGGCAATGGCTGTAAGCTGAAGCATAGGAGATTCCGTGTGAATGCACATAGAAATGTTTTCCCAGTTGAGGTGTTGGAGCCCTGGCACAGACTGCCCAGAGAGACAGTGGTGTCTCCTTCTCTGGAGAGATTCCAAACCCATCTGGACACACTTCTGTGTAGCCTGGTGTAGGGAATCCTGATGTGGCAGGGGGGTTGGACTAGATGATCTTTTGAGGTCCCTTCCAACCCCTAACATTCTGTGATTCTGTGTGAAAAAACCCACCTAGCTATTAGAGGATGAACAATACCAAGCAGGAATTGCTGTTGTTGTTGTGAAGCTGCTGACAGAATGCCTGTTGAAGGCTGCCTCAGTGACATGAAATAGAGCAGCAGTGATTGCCACTGTAAAAACCCAGATCGTTTTTCTTTTGACTTGCAAAGAGAACTTGCAGAGATAGTGCATTGTGGTTTCAATCTCTTGCTGTGTTCTATTGCAGCTATTTTCAGAAGGTGCCAGCAGAGGCTCCCCAGCTGGAACTGAAAGCAAACTATGGCTTAGTGGAGCCTATTCCTTTTGACTTCCCTGCCCTGAGCTCACACTGGACTCCTGAAACTCTTGCAGCATTTGACCTCACCAAGAGGCCGAAGGAGGAGGCTGTAAGACAATCTCCTGTACTGTTCTTTCCTGTTAGCTGTGTTCTGTGTATGATACAGGCTTACTGGTTTGCTCTTCTGGAATGTTCCCCAGCTCAGTGCAGGATGTAGACTTAAGGCTACTACCTGAGCTCCTCTTTCCCCTGTGCCAGGAGGCAGGTGGGTTAACCTCTCTGCCACGCTCTCAGCAGCTGGAATTTAGGAGGCATTTTTTCCCTGAGTCCTGAAGAGGAAGAATTTGTTTAATGTGTCTAAGATGCTGAAATGTTACAGGAGTGAATGCTTCAGAAAGTTTCTCCTTTAGAAAAGGATTTAAGGAGGCTGAAATAGAGAATATTTGGCTTTCCCCCCTTGCCTGAGGCTTGCTTAAAGCCTTCAGCCTTGGAAAGGGAAAGCACTGTTTGGTTAGCATGTGTAAGGTTAGCCATGCAGACACAGTGGTTTGTACTTGTGGTATTTAGAGGCTTTTTTCTTCTTGTTTGCAGGCTAAACCAAAACCAGATGAAGAAGTAAAACCTCTGAAGGAACCAGATATAAAGCCTCAAAAAGACAGTGGATGCCAAATTTCTTGAGTGCCATAAGTGCTTTGAATTCACTTTGAATCTGTATTCATTGAACTCTGGGGCTTTAGTTTTGATCTCCCTTTTTCTGATTCTTCTATTTGAATTTAGAAGACTAATTTAATTGACTTTTGTTAGTATACCTCTATCTTGCTTGAGAATGTGGTGGATTTCTAGGAGTTATTTTTGGGTTTAGTGGGATATCATAGAATGTGTGGGATTAAATGTTCTATTGTGCCTCTAGAGAGTTGCTTTTTGTGGGTGTAGTTTCTACCCACAACTAACAAAGGAAGTATGATTGTAACACTTCAGGATTTTCCCATTCAATGATGTGCTGTATAATGTCAAATTCTGCAAACAACTGCATGAACAGTTATATTTATTCAGGTCTTGTCAGTGAGGCTTAATACTCTGTCATGTTATGATTCACTTCTTGTAGTGGGTAGAAAAAGCCTGGGTTTGGCTTGTAACACTCCTATGGTATTTCACAGGACTGCCACAGAACTTGGAGAACCTGGAGCACAATTGATATTCTCCTGAAATGCTTAGCCTCCCCTCCTTTACAGATAAGGGTTCTTCTAGTAAGGTACTTTAGCTTGTCTGTCCTTAATCCAAATCATTCCATATCAAAGTGCACATGAAGATGATGCAGCAGGTAATGCATCACCATGTCATTCATTCAGAATTCTTGAATCTTGAGGGATTTGGTAAATTTGAAAGCTGAAGACAGTTCAAAGCCCAGGGCACTAGAATTTAGGAAGTTGTTATGCATAATGGAGTTGTAACTGTGATGCTGTGTTTCCATTTGGGTAGCATCCATTTAGGAGAGCAGGGGGGAAAGATGAGCTGAAGAGCTGATGACACAACTGGGATACCAAGCCCTAGGTTTCCTTTATGCCATATGTAAACAGTGCACTATTTCTCAGCTTTTGCAGCATTGCACTGAAATTAGCTCCTAAAGAACAGACCTTGCCAAAGGCCAAGCCCAGTCAAGACTCAGAAGGTATTTGGTAGAACTTGCTTCTGCTATTTCTGCCTGCTGTGGGAAGTATGGTAAGATGCTTTAGTGCTGAGCACAGCACAACCAGCCATGGCAGCAAAAGCATAGCTTGCTGATCTGCTGCAGATGCAAAAGATGATGCTTTACCTGAGAAAGGAACTCAATAGCCTAAAAATGCTTCTGTTTCATGGTGGTGTATGCACTTACCATGGCATATGCTGTAAACACATTCCTCACTCTGTTCTCTCTGGATCAGGGTTCATCTTCCACTGCAGTGTCATTTAGTGCTTCTGTTTGAAGTCTTTCCTGAGACTTAGAGTAACTTAGCTTAGAGGGCAGGTGTGCAGCTCTGGAATGCCTGTGGAACCAAAGCTGTTGAGAAGGTTGGCAGGGAACTTGAGATTCTTCCTGAGATCCTGGACCAAAGTACAGAATTCATTGCTCTTCGTGCTGCCTGCCATGGGTGAATCAAAGGCAGAATTCATTGCTTCCAAATTTTTCTTACAGCCAGTTCTGCACACAAAAAACTGTCCAATCAGCTGCATTGCTTTAGAAGAAACTTCTGCTCAGAAAGAGCTTAGGTGGGTTGAGGATAGGGAGTACCAAGCTGAAGTTAAATTGATTGATTTCTCCTGGTACTGTACAGGGGCTTGGGGTGTGTTTGTAGAGTTACTCAGATCTGTTCATAACTGGATCAGCTGACTGTTTAGACTTCCTGCATTGTTCAGAGACCTTAGGCTGCCCCCTCTGAGGATCAAGATGCACTTAACTCAGTTTTATAGTCAGGATTCAGATGCCTGTCTGTGTTAATACTTGCACCTCTCAACCTAGTTAATTTTCTTCCTATGCAGGCTAGATTCCATTTTCCCTCCTCCCTTCATGTTCTCTTCCATCTGCTACCCACTGTGGCACAGACTTACCCTTGTTTGCTGATGCATGTGTAGTTCCTTGGACTCCTTTGCACTGAGGCTTTTCCCTGTGGGTGTATTTCAATAGATGATTATTGAATAGATGATTTCAATAGATGATTCAATATCTTGAAATAGAATGAACAGATAATGACTAAAGCATTGCCAAACAGCTTCTTAGGAAAGATTACTTGATGGACTTGCAATTTTTTGGACACTTTCTTGAAACAAATGGTTTGTTTGACTCAAGTTGACTGTAAATAGTTTTGGGCCTAACCAAGTGGATTGTGTCAGATGCTGGCATGACTTAAGCCTAGCTGTGTAACCTCTTATGCCATAGCTGTGGCAGTAAGGGTGAGGTAGTGGTTTAAAAATAGACTAATGGAACTTAGCATTCACTTAGACTTCTCTTAACATGTGCTGCTTTTGAGACAAACTTTGTTTACTTGTAGTTAAAATCCTGTCCTGCAAACATTGCATAGTTTTACCCAAACATAAGAAACTGGAGACTGTTCAGTTTGCAAAGCATAGAGAGCTGTTGGTCAACAAGCTGTGTTCTGGTTTTGTTGGACAGTAGCAAGAATTACTGTAAATAATGTGTAGTTTAACTATCCAGTATGCTTAAGAATAGATTGGGAGTTTCAGGTAATCTGGAAGCCTAGTAGCCATGTTCCTTCTGTTATCATTTCCTTTGGTAATTTTTAAGAGTGAATGATTTTGAGTGGTGACTTTTTAATACTCTAATGCTGCAAGAGCCTGTTTTTGTGGCCTCTCTCTGGTTTTAGAGGCCCTCATGGCTAAACCTGCAAATCTTCTTGGTGTAAATAGTCTTTAAAATCTTGTGCCCAGTCTGAACTAAGACAAAACTGCAGCTAAATAAAATTCAGAATGCTGGGCCCTCTATTTTGTGCTTTAAAACATGTAGTGATTGTCTTTCATCTACTAGAAAATAAACCATTAAGCTCTTTGTAAGCTTTCTATTTAAATATTTTCCTCCATGTGTTTAAATACACTTCCTCCATGTTCCTGGGTTTGCAGTCCTTAATCTCTACCCAGAATGTAACACTCCTACAGCTGAGGGACTCCATTTGGCCCTTAGGTGCTGATGTCTGTCTCCCACTGGATTTGGTAGAGGATTTTTGCCTGTCAGCCTGAGGATGACTTTTTGGCTCCTTAAATGTTCAGCATGGCTATGTGATGTGTCTGTAATGATGGCAGTGGTTCATGCTGTAAGGAAGGAAACAGCTCCCTGTGTCTGTGTAGAATATGGAGAGCATTGCACTTTAGACATTTCTCCTCTTGCAATTTCAGTACAACACAATAGGGTTGCAAATAGCCCTTTTCATTTGTGTTGCACTGATTTCTGTGCTGTGCTGGCAAGGTTTTGATGGGAAGCATTACTAAAATGTATTTTCAATTGTCTGTGTGTGAAACAAACTCTTGGAGCATGTCTCTGCCTTCAGCACTGGGGGAACATGGGAGGAGGCAGTAGGGCATCTGCCTTGGATGTCAGTTCAGAGACATGGCAAGTTGTGACTGCTGGGTGCAGGATGATTCAGCTCATCCCATGCCTCTAGCTGGGATCTGAACTGAAGTGTCAGCATCACCATAAATCCTGGTCATGCCTTCTCATTATCCCTACAAATAAAAAATCTGTCTCTAAAGATCATTGCCAGATTTTGATAGCAGCATAAGTTGCTTTTCTTTGCTGCTTCCCCTTCCCCCCAGCCCTTTCTTTCCCCCCTGGCAGTCCCAGTTCAATGAGGAGCAGAGCCCAGTGAGTGTGACTGGCATGGAGAAGCTCCTGCAGCCAGTACCTGGCTCCAGATTCTGAATGCAGCTCAAAGGCATTTCCACAGTGACCACTGCTTTCACTCAGCTCTTTCCCCACTGGTGGCACTTTCAAATTCAACATATGTCACCTGGTAGCTAAAGGGCTGCTTGTTTAGCTTTTTGTGTAGGAATGCCTCCCTCCTGTGGCCTTGGGGTCTTCATGGGTTGCAGCCTTCTTGGAGCCATCCTGTACTCTGAATAAATCAAACTGCAGTGGCATCAGGGCTGATAAGACTGGCTGGGTAGCCTTCTTTTGTGAAGACAGTCACCATGCAGTCTTAAGCTTCAGAGTCTGAAAATTTGTATGTGACCATGAGTTTCAGAATACTGTTGAAAATAAACAGTCTTGATGCATCTGGTTTTGTTTCATCATTTAATATTTCAGGTAGAGTTGCAAGAAAAAGAGTCACAGAATCACAGAATATTAGGAGTTGGAAGGGACCTGGAAAGATCATCTAGTCCAACCCCCCTGGCACAGCAGGTCACACAGTCTCCCTTGAATCTTACTGTCTCCAAATAACACAGAAGTAAGAATTCTAGAGAATACTTTATCCTTGCAGGATGCCCAGAGGAGGACTTAAATGGGGAAGCTACATGGATTGGGAGCATGTGGAAATAGTAGCTACAGTGAAGCACTTCCAGTCATGGGGCAGGAAGAGAGGACTTGGAATTTCCAAACTTCTAAGAAGTTCTGTTAAACAAAAGGTAATCAGGTATTATCTCCTATGCCTGTACAAACCCCTAGTGTTTGCAAAGGTCTCTGACACTGGAGGATATTCTGTGTACTGTGTGAAAGGGTTATCTGGGAAGTGCAGCTTGCTGGCCACTTCAGGTGGGGTTTTCAGAGGCATGCTTGGCTCTTTCATTTTTTAGTGTAAGTACACACTGGTGTCTCAGCCTCTCAGGCTGTAGTGCAGTTTCTAGAAGGATAAAATAACCTCTGTCAGACTCTGATCTCTAGGACCCTGCTTGAAACACGAGCCAGTGCTCAAGGCAGCTCACCCATCCTCTTCTAACATCCATTTCTTGCAGCTCTTTGCTGCTGCAGCAAAAGTGGGCCATTTCTAAAGTGTAACAGCAGATTGGCACACTCTTGCTTTTCAGGATTTATTTGAACTATGTTTTGTGGCTTCTGCAGTTGCAAATGCCTTGTTACTGCTTCAGCACACAAGCTACAGCCATAAGTAGGCCATTGCTGGTGGAGCCTCTGTGCTCAAGGTAGCTAGGAGCAGCAGGACAGCAGCCATATTTCACATGCTCCTAACAGAAGATACCAAACATAGTTGTCTTTTGTCTGCTGAATGTTTTACTGTTTTGCCTTCAGAAACATGGGGATGGTGAAGAGAGCTCTGAGGGAATGATGTGAACATTTGGAGGGACAAAAGCCACCTTGGGGTTCAGGGTGTTGAGGGTGGAGCAGTGAAGGAAACAGCACCTTTCTCCTAATGTGCTTTTGCAAAGGTTAATGAAGTTTCAGAACATGACCCAAAAAGTGCCTCAGCTGCTGACTACTGAGTGCTGCCATTCCAATCTATCCCTGATTGGAGTCAGTCATAGGCTGTGGGTGAATTGCTATCAGGCCATGGCATAACTCACCTCCTCCCTTTGCCCAGCACAGGGAGAGTTTCATGTTCAGTCAAGTCAGAGAAGAGCAGCACCATCACTGAAGAGACAAAGGACTTTTGGATGGAAGAAGATGGCCTCTCTGGCACCTACCAGTTTATTGAAGGAGGTAGTTGGAGCTTCTGTCATCTGGTTTCCATTTAACTGAAGCTCTTATTTTCTGATGAACTAATCTTGGATCTGTCATTAGCTGATCACTTGTGAGTATGGAAAACCTGCTGCTAGAGGCATTACAGTGGAATTCACTGTCCTGGTGGACCTAAAGCAGCCTGCAAAGTCCTCTTTTGTTCTGGGGAGCTGCAGAATTGTTTTCTCATTCATCAGAATAATAGAATAATTAACTAACAAACAAACAAGCCCCTAACCCAACTGTAGCTGACTGCAAGTGTAAAATTTACCTTTGAAAATACTCAGTGAAGCAGATGGCAGAATGCTAATCATCATGACTAATAATTCCTGCTCTCCACATTCCCCTTTTTTTTCCCCAAACTAAAATATCAGTCAGGATTCCTCTGAAGGTAAATTGTCTTTATAGATCAACCAAGCTCATAAAAGAAGAATCTACATATCCTAGCTGGTAGGCTGCTTCAGGAATCTCCTTAGGAGATACTAAGTGTTGTCCTCAGCTGCTCTTCATTGCAATTGGTCAGTTACTTGTGCACACAGAAAAAAGGGAGAAGAACATCAGGAAGAGTCAGTTCTTGAAAACACTATGCAAGATGAGTTTTCTGGACAATACTTTTGAAGAGATGTCTAAATTTTGCTTGTCCCTGATAATGTCAGGGTGGTTGAGAAAAAACATGTCCCAAATTTGGGGTTGCATGGGCCTGTGTGGTTTCTGGCTGGCTGAACAGAATAAACAGAACTCTCCAGAGGCTGGGTTGGCAGTTGAAAATGCAAATCAGTGCTGCTCTGATGGGTGTGCTAACCTTGCTTGGTTTCCTTTAAGAAACCAACTGCAGTGGTTTAGGGCACAAGGGTTTTTTACAAGAGTAATAGTCCCCCAAAAAGCTGTTTCCTTTCTCAGCTAGTGAAAGCCAAGTGTCAGAAACACAGTCCCTGGAAGCAGAGGTTTCATTCATCTGCATGGAAATCACCACTAGAAACCATGCTGGAGTCTGACAGGGATGATTGGAAGTGCCACAGCCTCCCAAGAAGAGCTGGGAGCTGAGCCTACTTCTGCATAGCAAGTGCTGTAAGTGATTGAAAGCCATGAATTTTCCATCACTTTCTCACAGGCTGCTGAGTGTCTTGTTTCTTTGGCATTTTGCTTTCTTCCTCATGTCAGGATTGGAGAGTTGAATTCTTCACCTTTCAACTCCTTGCTGTATAAACCAGGAGTCAGCATTAAGAAGTGTTGCAGCTAGGATGGCACAGACTCCATAGGCCTGTCTGCACTTCTGGGTGAAATATTGAAACTGGAATCATTTCCATTGCACAGAACTGTTGTCTTATGATAATTCTGTTGGCCCATGAGGTCTTGGGCTTTGATAAAGTGATGCTGTGGGGGAAGCAGAAAGCAGTGGAGTTTATTCCCATTAGTCATTCTCTCATCTGTTTTCTTTGTTGTTGGTTTGGGGTTAGTTTTCTTTGTTTGCTTTAGGGGTTCTGTTGGTTTTTGTTTGGCTCTGTTTGTTGTGGAGGGGTTTTGTGTGTGGTGGTTTCGTTGCTGTTTGTTTTTAGGGGCTGGGGGGTTTTGTTTGTTTGTTTTTTAATTTGACTGCTCCTTAGAATTGTGTGCCCACCAGAGAGACAACTTAGAGCTCTGCTCTTCCTTCTTCACCTTCTGAATGATGTTGAGGGCTCTGATTGTTTCCTTTCAGCTAGTGCCAATGGCAGTGGCTCTCTAGGGGAGACTGCTGTTCTGCTTGTAGCACTGGAGACCTTTGGGAAGGAGCAACCATTGCCCTCACCAGTTCTGATGTTTCACTGCAAGGCAGAAAATGCCCCCACAGTCCCTTTGCTTGCAGAGCTGCTCTTGCTGGCTTTCCCCTGCTTTCAAAAGTGAGCAAAAGGTAACAGAGGAGTCTTGTGATCAGCCATTTCTGTCTAGGTAACATACAGAGGAGGCTCCATTTGCACCCTATGCAGCTTTTGGCAGGTTGCCTTTCTTTACTGCTGGTTTGTACCTGATAGCTCTGTTGGCAGGTTAGGGGTAAAGGTGAGACCTAGAGATCTGGAGGGAATCTTTTGGTGCCTGCTGTGAGCCTGCTCTGTCAGCTCAGCTGGCTTCCACTTGCTGAACAGTCAAACCAAGTTGTTTCCCTCTGTTTCTGAGAGCAACAGGAAAGAGCCTCTTCTCTTTCTTGTGTTTGTCATCCATGGACAATTATGACTACAGGCAAACTGCCACTGATGAATAAGCCCCTGGGGCCCCAGCCCAACAGCTTCTCTCTGTCACCCCAGGGCTGGAGGTTGCAATGGAGCCAGCAGATTCCTGTTGCCAGTGTCTCTGGTGACCTCCAGAAGAGGCAGCTGAGCTATGATCCATCCACCTCATTCCTGTGCTCCAGCAGCTCCAGTTGGGAATCAAGTTCTGTTTTGCCAGGTGCTGCCCAAATAGGAACTAAAAAGATTATCTTTAGCAGCAAGAAGCTACTTTTTGTTGACCAGAGGTGACAGCAGGTTGTGCACTGTGAGTGAATGGGCAGCACTCACACCTTGGGTGAGCTGGCAAGGACAAGGCAAGAGTGAAAGGGAGAGCTGAGTCTTCAGTACCACATGGTTTCCCCAAACCCCAGAGTTCCAAACTCCCATGACCTAGCTGGCTTTGTGCTCAGGCAAGCTTCTGCAGCTGAAGGTGTAACAGGTCATTTCTGGCACTTTTCTCTCATGCTGAATGACAGCTATTTTCTAATTGTTGACCAAAACCAATAACATCTCTGGCTCCTAGTTTTCTGTCTGTGAAGTGTTTGAAATAGCTCTTCTGGAAACCACCTAGCTGCTCTCTCACCAAACCTGCAAAGAAGAGTTCTGCCATGACATTATAGGAAGACTGTGCTGAATGCTGTGACAAAACCCATGCATGCTCTAAAATGAAATCTTATTTACTGTGGTGTTATTAAAGTGCTAATAAACAGAGGAAACTCAGAAGGGCTGGTAGGATGTGGGTGGGTGAGTAAGTGAGCTTTGATGCTCATGTCAGTCAATGCTAATTCCTGTGCTTTGAAGACAGTGTCATAAACACAGCTGCCAGAAGTGTGATCTGAAATGACTCTAATTAAATTAGATTTTCCCTGGAATTACTCTAATTAAATTAGGTTTTCCACTGGAATGAAAGCAGCTGAGCATCTTGTTTTGTTTCCTTTTCAGCTGAACTAATGGAGGGAATAATGACTTTCAAATTCTGTCATGCCAAGGTAGGGAGAGTAAGGTTGGTTAAATATATATATACATAAGGATCTGAGTATGCACAAAACTATTGTATGAAGTTCTGTGTTCCTGTACTTTTTGTTGTGTCTGCTGCTCAGAATTTGTATCTCAGTTTAGAATTTGAGATCTTCAAGAGGGAACTGTCTGTACTGCCTGCTGAACACTTTCTTCACAGTAATATGGGGAGATTTTGGATGTCACTCATGTTTGTCTCTTAAGTAAGGTTGTGTGGTACCAGTAAAAGACAGACAAGGATGTTTCAGTGGGTTTGACCTATTTAACTGCTGGTCATGGGCAGGGGATGAGAATAAGAAGCCACTGTAAAGACAGACATCAAGGGAGAAAAGATGAAGAACTGAAGACAGGTGGTCTCTAGATAATCCCTCATGTTTTGTCTCTTCCTTGTTTCAAAAACCACCTTACTCCTTTTGTAGATAGATTGAGAGATCTGTTGGTCCAAGCTTTGCAATTTTACTTTGCAAATAAAGGTTTGGTTTGGCTCTGATCTGGGTGGCTGCTCCTTTTTGGGGGAGCTGAAAATGAATCACAGAATTGCCAGAGTTGGAAAGGACCTTAAAGATCATCTAGTTCCAACCCCCCTGCCTGGCAGGGACATTGAAAATGAAACAGGATGACAGATTATTTCAGGGTTTAGTTTGAGTGGGGTTTTTTGGTGCCCAGTGTTTGCTGAAGCAATCTAATTAGTTAGAGAGAACAACAGAGCCAGAAGTCAATAACTGATATATATATATATATATATATATGTATGTGTTTGGTTTGTGAGTGCTATTGATTTTTAAGTACCATAAGTAAGATCTGTGTCAGAATTTATTGCCACAGAAAAGATCTGTGTCAGAATTTATTGCCATAAAATAAAAAAATAGCTATCTCTTCTAGATTTTATATGTATAGAAGTATCTTACTAACTTCCAAAGATACCTTCTATCAGTGCCATCTATCAGCTTCCAAAATGTGTTAATGATGGCAAATGGACCTGCTGAGGAGTTCCATCAGTTACAGCAGCTGATGTACAGGACAGGGAAGTACTGAAGAGAGGCCAGTGCAGGGCCACCAAGATGATGAAGGGAATGGAGCATCTACCCTATGAGGGCAGGCTGAGAGACCTGGGGCTCTTTAGCCTGGAGAAGAGGAGGCTGAGGGGAGACCTCAGCAATGTCTATGAATATGCTAAGGGCCAGTGTCAGGAAGAAGGAGCCAGGCTCTTCTCAATGTCATCCAATGTTAGGACAAGGGGCAGTGAGAGCAAGTTAGAGCAGAGGAGGTTTAGTGTTACTGTGAGGAAGAACTGTTTCCCAGTAGGGGTGAGGGAACACTGGAACAGGCTGCCCAAGGGGGTGTGGAGTCTCCTGCTCTGGAGACATTCAAGACCCGACTCGCTCCTGTGTGACCGTATCTAGGGTGTCCTGCTGTGGACTTGATGATCCAACCCCTAACATCCTAGGATTCTGTGGTCTCTTCCAGGCGCCAACAGTAGATGGCACTGGAAGACAGGAGCGGTGCCGTGGAAGCAGCCTGTTACATTTCTCGGGGTTCGTGTGCTTCGGTGGTGGATCGCCGAAGCAGAAACCGTACTTTGTAGGTATATTTCTGTTAAAAAAGAGAAGGTGTCACAGGAATTACTCAGCAGTAGCTTTAGCTGATAGAAGAAATCAGCACAATTGGTTGTGGAATATAATATTAAGTAAGCAGGCCTGGAGGCAAATGCCTTCTGCAGCCAGAGGTCCTGGGGCTTTTCCTCTCCCCCTTGCTTATGTTGAGTATAAGAAAAGAAATCTCCTCTAAAATTTGTGTGCTCTCTCCCATTCACCCTTGTGCTCCTTGAGTGCAGCTCCAGTGCCAGTCTTGGCAGAGTTAACCCTATTGATCTCCACAGCATTTCTTGCTCTGATCCTACCTGTCTGACCAAACACAAATGCCTGGGCTGATCACTGGGGCCTGAGTCCGAACGGAAGATTGAAATGAGCCTTTAGCAAAAAACATGTTAACCAAACCCCAGAGGAAAACCGAGGAGGAAATGAGGAGTTTGGTGACTCAGGATGCAAACTTCAACTCTCATCAGCAGCCTGACCTGAGGTATTTCACGTGCTTCAGAGAGACTTCTATAAAGCTAGTTCCCTTGGCAATGGGATGAATGTGGAACAGCTTGCTGTGTGCAAGGGACCACTGCAGGTTATCCAGTGTTGTATTCTGGTTTAAAAACAAAAACTCTGGAGACATACTCTTGCAGTTGGAATAAAAGTAGGTGCTCAAAGGTTAGGAATACTCCACGTCTCTGAGTAACAATGCCACAGTATTTCAGCTCATTCTGTGCCCTAAATTTGGTAGAGGTCCTTTGGGACAAAATGGGGCAGTCATGTAATTAACAGCTAAAGCATATGCTGTAGCAAGCTTTTCCTAGCATTTCAGCACTGGATTTTCACATCTAGATAATGTTTTCTATGTGTAATCACATATACAACATCAATGTTTCTTTAAAAGATCAAGGATCATGTATGTCATGCGTAGGGATGCTGCAGGGGCCAGAAAAGGGATCTACGTTACAGCCTGGGCTGAAACCATCCAGGGACCACTGTGGCCAAGGCTGTGCCCCAAGCAGGCCTGGCTGCTGGAGCTGTAGTTGAGGCTGAGGAGCTAGTCTGGGCCCCCCCATCGTGCTCCTCTCTCGCCTCTTGTTCCTGGCCTATCCACCATGTTCACTGTCTCACCATGGTGCCAGAGGCCCGCTGTGAGCACCTCAGGTTACAGGGTGGCTACTGAGAGAGCCAGGTTTAATTTCTTTCTTAATTCCTCCACAAAGCAAAACCAAAACCCAACAACCCACAGGTTTTCCACTGGTAACATTATGCTTGTTTTCTTTTCCTTACTGTAGTTATTTTACACTGAAGAGAATGATTTCTAACCCCACATATGACTTTCCCTCTGTTTAGATCTCTTTCCACAATGGTGTGTTTAAGGCTGTCATTCTTTGGAGAATATTAAAACCCCTCCATTCGTAGCCCTTCTCCGACAGAACCCCTTCCATCTCACGAGGCTGGGGCCTAAGGGAGGATGGAGATCGGGCCAGACCTCCAGGTCACTTTCTCCGCCCGCAGAGCCCTGCGCCAGCGCCACGCTCAAGATGGCGGAAGATAGGGGTAGGACCGGCCGCCGCGCTCAAGATGGGGCCTCTCCCCGCCCTCCTCTTCCCCGCCCTCCCGGCGGTGACTTCCGGAGGGAGAGGGCGTCTGTCCCATGGTAACTGCGCCACGGTAGAGACGCCGTCGTCGCGGGGGCTGCTCGCTTCCTGCCGCCANCCCCCGCAGGCGGGAGGGAGGTACCGGCCGCGTCAGCCGCAGCCGGCTCCGGCGGGCACCCGGCAGCTCGGCGCTGGCGGCGTCGGCGAGGGGGGGCCCTCAGTGCGGGCGGCAGGCAGCCCTCCCGCTTCTCGTCCGCTAGGCTCGTCGCCGGGACGGCTCCCCCTGCCTCCAGCCCCTCCGGGCTGGCGAGCGCGCCGCCGGCCCCCCGCCCAGCCTCTGTGAGGGAGGCGGCGNGGCGGGCCGGTGGCTTTCCCCGCCCGCCTCCGGTCTTGAGGTGAGAGGAGTCCGCCGGGGGCGGGCGGGCCCCGCGGGGCGGGCTCTCCATGCCGCGCCGCTGAGGTGTGCGGCCCCCGCAGGCGGGAGGGAGGTACCGGCCGCGTCAGCCCGCAGCCGGCTCCGGCGGGCACCCGGCAGCCCGGCGCTGGCGGCGTCGGCGAGGGGGGGCCCTCAGTGCGGGCGGCAGGCAGCCCTCCCGCTTCTCGTCCGCTAGGCTCGTCGCCGGGACGGCTCCCCCTGCCTCCAGCCCCTCCGGGCTGGCGAGCGCGCCGCGGGCCCCCCGCCCAGCCTCTGTGAGGGAGGCGGCGGCGGCGGCTGTAGAGAGGGCAGTAACCGTCTCTCTTGGGGGCAGCGCTCCTGAGGGCGAGCGCGCCCCGGGGATCCGTACCCGCAGGGTATCGGTGTTTCCTCGGGGGGGAAGAGAGCGAGCTGTCGTTGGGGCGGAGGTGTGCAGGCTGTCATGATTGCCCTTTCAGCCGCTGGGCAGCCTGCTATGCCCTTGTGTCTTCTGAGCCTTTCAAACGTTATATAAAGATGAATTATTTATGTTCCCTTCCGATTTTGTTGTGTTGATTTTAGTAGGAATTGGGTCCTTTTTAGAAAAAAAAAGAAAGAGATGTTCGAGCACCTAACTTTTTTCGTTCGTTATGGGTTGAAATATGATCAGCCTTTCGTGTGCGTTTGGTCTTTGTTCAGACACATGCTGCTTGCAGTCGCCTAGTTTATTTGGTAGGAGCAAAGACTCAGCGAGAACTTAAGGTCTCTAGGCGGTGGTTTCTAACGAGGGCTCCTAAGGCACTCTCTGTCTTAGGAAATTAAGATGCAATAACTCCTGACTTTTGTCTGCTCAGCCAGTATTCTGATAAGCTGCCTAAGCATTGCTTCCCATGGTGGCAGCAAAAGCTGGAGATACACTGGAGAGACCATGAAGGCAGAGTTCTGTCCAGAGATATGTACTCTATGTGGTTCTCCAGACAAGTGCCACAAAGATGAGCCATATGGGGAAAGGTTAGGAGAATTGTGTTTATTAAGTCTTGAGAAAAGAAGGCTTAGGGGAGATCTTACCACCACCTTCCAGTATCTAAAGGATGGCTGCAATGAAGATGGAGACTCCCTCTTTACCAGAAGTCATGTAGAAGAGACCAGAGGCAGTGGGTACAAGGCTCTTCTGAGGAGATTCTGGTTGGACATGAGAAAGTTTTTCCACAATCAGCCATTGAAATAATCTCCTTGGGGAAGTGGTAGGTTCTCCCAACACTGGACACTTTCAAGGTTCAGCTGGACAGGGTGCTGGGGCATCTTGTCTAGACCATGCTTTTCCCAGGAAAGGATGGAGCAGCTGACCCTTGAGGTTCCTTCCAATCTGATACTCTGCAATTCTGTGTACACTGGGTAGTGCCCAAGCCTCTTCAGTTTCTGGATTCAGTGCAAGTAACCAGTTAGTGTGTGATCAGTGATGGCATCTGCAGCCATCACAACTAGCTGTCACTAGTACCCTGCTTACAGAGTGGGTTAGCATCTGCATGAAGGCTAACTCAGCTGGTGCTTAGAAGTTTGACTGAAAACACTTCTGTAAGGAAAGCAAGAGGACACTTGGTCAGCTCCTGGATAAGAATGGAAAATAGGATTTTGTAGAATGGTTGGTGGTTCACATTGTAGGCAGCAAATTCACAGTATGTTAGAGTGTTTATAACAGGCACAAGCTATCTGTATTTTATATACATTGCCATTTTACTCTGACTGTAAAATAAACATGACTTGTGCTTCCCTGGTTTTTCAGAAGCTCCTAGCATTAGGGTGCTGCTGTGGTGATTGCTGAATGTACAAGTGAACTGAGATCCAAACTGGAGGCAAACAAACTTGCAGGGGCTGTTTTTATTGAAGTAACTATCTTAAATGTTTAGCTTAAAGTTACAAAGCACAACAACCTTTTACACTAGTATTCTGTTTAGGGATAGAATGGTTGAACTACACCATGAGTGTAGCAGAACATATTTTGTAAGTCATTAAATTGAAAGGAAAATGAAATTCTGCAGATTGATTTCCTCCTTTACAGCAAAGTGAGTAGTAGTCTGCAGTGATACAGTAGCTTAGTTTGACACAGTTGTTTTGAGATTAGACATTTCAGTGTGTCTGTCTGTTAAAAGCAGATGAATGTTGAAATGGGGACCTGAAGTGGTGTAAAATGGGGAAGACTTTTAGGATTTGAGACTTGAGAGGTTCATTTGTATCCACTTTGGGGGCATTATTTATACATGGGGACAGAGGGATGGGTTTTCCTTGTGTGGTTTTTTTAGCCTGCTTTTGTAGTCCTTGCAGCAGAGTTAGGGTTGTTTGCAGGCTGTGTAATGCAGTAAATAAGGCTGCAGTGGTGACTTTGCATTTGTGAAGAGAGAGCAGTTGGAGTGGCTGGGCTTTCCCCTCTATAGAGCAGTCCCTTTGCTTCAGTTTGTCTTCCCTTGCTCAGCAGTGCCTGAGAGGCATGACTTCAGGGTAAAGCATGCTCTCTGTTTTTCAGCAGAGAGGCTTACAACATCACTGAGAAAGTACACTTTTCTCCTTCAAATGAATTCCCCCCCCCCCTCCACTGTTTTCCAGATCTGCTTCCATTGCAGATTCCTGGCTCTGTTGGAGTATGCCATGTGGAGCTATTTTGGACTGATCAGAGAATTACTATAGCAGGAACAAAAGACATGGATGGGGGAGAGCAGTCCCAAGGGGCCTGGAGAAGAAAGAGATGGAATTCAGATTAGTAGCCTCCAAAAAAATCTTGCCATAGAAGAGGTGAAAACTCAGACTGTAAAAGAACAAAGGTAAAAAGAACATGTGAGAACACTTAGTTCTCATAATGTTACCCTTTCCCATGAGGAGGCTTTCTGAATGGCTTTCATAGTAATGTTTCTCATATGTTGACTCTAGATTGGAGCAGTAAGCTTTATTTTTCCTCCAAGCCTTTAGGAGAGGTGATTGATTTATTAGCTTTGATAGAAGTATAGAATTACTCTCAAACTTTGAAATACATAATAAGCACCTCAGATAATGAGCAAGCCTACAACTGTCCCTCTTTGAGGTGATCAATGGCATGAATTTGGTTTGGTAACCATGACTGTTTTCTTGTTCTGTGACCATCTGGTATTTCAGAGTTCAGTGTGACTTCTGAGCAGTTTTTACCAAGTCAGCTAGGCTTTGGTGTGCAGCAAAAATTAAATCTTGTGGGAAGGTGTGAAATGTTCTTATATTTAAGAAGAAAGAAACAAGCTCTTTTCTGCCTTAAGAAAGCAGGTTGCTTTTGCTGTGGTGGAAGAGTGGATTGCAGCCTCTAAGTCACACATCCAGTGAGACTGTAATGCTGAAATAGTCAAAACTGGTAACTATTGATTGTTTGATGCTGAATTTTGTAATCCAAATAGCTATTAACAGATCAGTGTTTGGTTGTAAACCAAATACTTTTAGCTTTACTGTAAAAAAAGAAAAAAGGGAACCCTTTTACAGTAACTTCCCCTTTTAAGGGGATCTCTTCTTGAGGTGTGGTACAGTAGTGCATCTGTCCTGACATTAACATGACAGCCACATCAAATTTCCATCCCCATTCTGATTTTTGAGGCTTACAGTTGTCAAAAAATCAGGGAATTTTAGCTTTCATGTAATTTTTGGATCTCCAAACCCAGCAAGTCAAAAGCTTTTGAGAACTATTCAAGGAGCACAGTCCAGCTGGGTTGGTGAAAGCTAGAATAAGAGAGAGGAGTTCTTGGCTGGGAAGCCCTGGGCTCCATGGGAAGCAATTTGATAAAGGTGAAAGATTTTGATTTATTTTTTTTTTCAGCTGACCTTTACTCTCTGTTTATTAATAGCAGTTGAAATTGCTCTGCAGGAGATTCTCCAGCATGCAATATTAAGAGAAATAAATCTGTCTGGGAGAGTTGTGGGGCAGGAGAACCAATGTCAGAGGCTGAACTGGGAAGGAAATGATCAGGTCAGATGAGTGGGCAAAGGAAAGCAAGGAAAGAGGTGTTGGGAAGTGGAGTGGAGCAAAACAAGGGCTCACAGGAGAGTAAAGGTTGCTAGTGGTGGTGTAGGATGAAAGAGTGAAGTTCTCTAGGGAGTGAAAGCAGCATCAAGGAGAGACAGGGGGGAGCTGGCTGGTGGATAGGCAGGGAGGTGCCACCTGAAATGAAGTAGAAAAACATCTGAAAGGAGGGACAGCACCAGAAGGGCTAGTGACTGTGAGAATGGGGGCATGTGGAGCCTGTCCCTGTGAGGTGTGCTGAGGTGGGGAACTGGAGGACCTGTGGTCCAAACTGAGAGGGAGCTCTGTGGGTACCCGTGAGAGGGGTGCAGTAGGTGCCACTCTGGATGCCCTTACTGGTGCAGAGGCCAGAGAGGTGGTCATAGCCTGCTCTTCTTACACAACCTGCTAATAAAAGACTTTCTGCCCTCCCTGTTCTTATTCCTTCCTCCATCTTTATCCTGTATGGGAGAGGTGAAAAGTTTTTCTGATAGGTTGGTGTAGTCAGTATATGCCTGGAAATAACATTAGCTTTCTGCTTTCAGGTCTCTGAAGAAAGGGCTTGCTGTGCATCTTAATCTAGAGCACTGGTTTTGTAGCAAAGCACAGCATAACACCACTTTTGTACTGTCTGTAGTACAACATAACTCCTGTGCTGTGCAACACAAATTAATACCAATTACTAAGTGAAGCTGTAACTCTTAGCAGATGAATAGTGTGTTTTAGTCTTTCATATCTCTCTGTGTTAATGAGCAATGGGGATAGAATGGGAAGGATATAGCCCTGGCTTTAACAGGAGGCAATATTTCCACTGTTATTTGCAAAGCCCTTTCTGGGTGCAGTGTGCATGCTCAGCAGCTGGGCTTTCTTGTGCAGAGCCACAGTGCTTAGCAATTATTCTTACTCCTGGATTGTCAAGAATCTCCACTCTCCCTAGAGCATTGAGTCTTTATCTTATGTCTTTATGTAACCAAGGTTGGTCAAGGGCTGTAAACACCTTGGGTTTAGATTTCCTGGTATTTCTCTATACCATGGCCATCCTTGCATGTGATAAGACATGCCTGCTGGAGCTGTACCAAGGAGTAAATCTCAAAGGCAGTAAGGTTTATTGCCACAGCTAATACTATGCCTGTGGCTTGCAGTGGAAAAGTATCCCATCTGGGCTGAAGGGAGGATGGATGAGCACTGTGTCACTGTGGCATAAATCCAGCTCTGAATGTTTAACTGCAGCATCACCATATTCCTGTGTCTTGGAACTGTCTGATCAATGGGTAGGCTTTAAAAATGTTTCAGACTTAAAATTACTAACTTAAGAAATGGGTTCTTTCAAGGCACATCTCTTTAAGGCTTCTTTACCAATGTGATATTTAATTGTGTGTCAAACATCAGAATTGTTTCATGTTTCACCTTAAGAAAGATGCATTTGCCATTGATCAGTGTTCAAGCTGCATTTTGTGAAGTGCTTCTCCATGATGAAATGTTTATACAGAGAATGGAGCATCAGTAGTGAGCTGTGAGAGGACACATTTTGTAAACACAAAATCCATTCTACCTGGAATGTGACTGGAATGATACAGCTCAGATTACACTTGTGCTTCAGGGCAGTGCTGGAGTTAAAGCTGGAGTGGTTGGGATTTGTTTTGGGTTGGGTTTTTTGGTGAGGCCTTGTTTGATGTTCTGAGTTTTGTGCTTTCCTGTTAGTTGTAAGACATGGTGGGTGCTTGATACCTGTTAGCCTTGGACTGAAGATGCTTCTAGACTTGATGGGAACTTAAAAGACTTGCTTAGGAGTTTTCTTCCTGTTCTGTGTGCTGAAAGTAGTTGCTGTGCTTGGCAGTGCAGCTGATAGCATTCATTTCTAGAGGGAAAATATTGAATATTGAAACTGCCTTGTTGGGCAGAAGTTCCTGGAGCTGCATAAAAACTGGGTAATGTGGAGATACTTTGGGTGGGAGGGAAGAAGAGGGGGATTTTGAGAATTAAGTAGTTAATTAAAGATTACTGCAGTTGGGATATTTTGGGCTTAGAACGTTAGAGAGTGCTGTGCCACATAGTGTGAATCTGTAAGTGCACATACTTTCTTTAATACATATGCAGTTCAAAACAGCTCTCTAAAGCTGAAGGGAATTTTTGCCTCTTGGAATAAACTTTAGCCTAGTCTTAAACATATGTTCTCACTTATTGTTGATAGTTTCTTTAATACCATAAAAAAACTGCAGCAGGTATTGCAAGAATTCAGTAACTTAATCTTAACCCTTTGAAGTTAAATGATGTGAAATGTATGTCATGCTGGTACTTTTATAAAAATATAATGGAATTAAACCTAAACTCATTATTAAAATGAAAAATCAGCTCAGTAATATAGTTTAGAACTCACTTATGTGACAGCAAAGTCTTAAGATCCTGAATAGTCTGAGGAGTTGTTTGTGCCTGAATAAGTCATTCTCTGGTTTTTGTGGTAGTGAAACTTCATGAAATGAAAAAGCAAGATTGAGATCAGGGGTTTTTGAAGGATAGGATTTGTAAATGTATCAATGTGTCATAAGGCTTACAAATTAAGACAGCTGAAGAAAGGAGTGTTTAAGGTTGACTGTGAAGTCTTAACTGGCTTTTTTTATATGCAACTGCTTAACTGTTGCATGTAAACTCTCTTTCTCTGCTTAACCTGCTGTCAAGATCTGCTGCAAAATCACTACTGGGGCAACTTTTCTCCGTTTAAAAAACGGTAGAGATGGCATTAGAGGGAAAACAATTCCTTGCTTTGGAAGTAGTGCTGTTATGACCAAGGAGATTGATTTGCCTGCCCAACACAAACTCCAGAAGGATTTTTGGGTTTTTTTTTCCTTTCCAGGAGAGTGTCTGTTTGTCGTTGCTTTTAGTTGGTTTTTTTGTTGTTGTTGCTTTAGTTGACTAACTAAACTGCTTTCTGGGGAAATTGAGCAGTTTTAAAATGATTTCTTTTTGCAAACAGATTTTGATCACTGGTGGGGGGGGAGTGGGCTGGGAGGGGTTGTCTCTCTCTTCTTAGCTTGTCAAACTGTTAGCTTTGCAAAGCTCTTTAACTTCTCTTTGTCATGGCTTTACCATTAACATACACAACAACAAAACTCCCTGACTTTAAGAAATATATGCATCTCTATTTAGGGTTTTTAACTGTCTAGGCAGGAGAGGTGCTCATCTTTTTGCTTGTGACAAACATTTTTGGGTTTTTTTCTTAAATCTTCCTCTAACCCCTGAAGATGATTTAAATATACTCTTCAGAGTTCCCTGCTGCATTTAGAACCTGGACTGCTCCATCTGTCAAGTCCACAAACTGAAGCTGCCTTAATGGGAGTCAATAAGGCTTCTGTGTGTTGCCCTCTGGGTTTCAGGGAAGGATCTGATGGTCACTGCCTTAGCTTCAGAGGTTACAAGTTAAGATTTAATGAAGTGGTAGTAGTGGGTCTGAATGATGTCCCAAAGTGATGATACTGCTTTGCTCTGCAAGATCTAGTGCAAGCTTTTTGTTAACCATGTTAAGAGGATGTTCAGGGGTATCTTGCTGACCTTTACTGGAAACTTGTATTCAGAGCTGGTACAAATTTTCTCCATTGCATTACAGTTCTGATCAGAATGACTGAGGCAGGGTAGAAAACAGAGATACTACAAGTGAAAAGACTGCCCAAAGTAAATATTTTGGTAGTTGTTAATAAGATGTAGTTGGCTCATGTGTGAGCTGCCTCTTGGTAGTCATCTGTGATTTAACTGTAATAAAACATGGGCTGAAACAAGCACTCCTGGTGGTTGCATGGAGAAGGGCTGATGGGAACTGCTGCACCAATTGCATTCCATTGCTTATTTTTTTTGTCTGAGTTACCTTCTTTCCATTAATTCAGATTTGTATAAACTACCTTCCTGGGAGTCTATAATGAACAGAATCAAGTAGTTTCAGTTGTAGATGTGGCTGCCCTGTGCAGCAGCTGTGTTCTGCCAGTGGGTAGTGTTCTCAGTTAGGGTGACAGCACTTGGTGGGAAATACAACTCAGAGCTTCCTACTGCAGCATGCAAGCCCAGTAATGCAGTCTTGCTTTCTGCTGATGTGCTCATGGCAGAAGGCTGTACACATTGCCAAGCCAGCTGAAAACTACTTGCTTAGGTTAGTTTTCCAGTTAGCAAGTTGAATGAGCTCAACACATGGTCTGGAGTACACTGGTGTCATTGGTACAGTTCAACCAGAACAAGAGGCAGGAGACCTCCTTTGCCACTGCTGAGGCATTGGGTGATCAGTTGGATCATTTTCATCTGTAATGTAAGACTTTGCTTTCCCATGTTACCAAACTGGACTGGTGGTAACCTGAGTATGAGATGCTGCTGGCTGTTTACTAAATTAGGGTGCAGACAACTGATAAAATTGCTTCAGATTTATCTTTGTGGGAGGATAAGCAACTGTTACACCTGACTACAGAAAGAGAAGTGTGGGAACTTTCCTTTGACAAGGAAAAGAATGATGAGTACTGACAAAAGTGCTAATTTGAAAAGCAGGGGAGATTCAAAGTTATTTTGTGTCACTTGGTTCCTGGTCTCAGAACCCTTATCAGTTTCTGTGTAGACAGAAAGCTCTTTGAAGAGGGGGAGAAGCCAAGCCAGTACCTCTGTCTAAGAAGGGCAGGTGGAAAAGAACCATTAGAGATCTGGAGACCATTTGCAAAAACATTCCAACAACTCTGAACTAACTGGTAAGCTGTTCAAGTCATAAGTACAAAGGTCTTAAACATAAATGAAGATTTTCCTCAAACCAAATCCACAAGCAGTCAAATTTCCTTTTGTGACAGGATATCTCATCTGTTGTTCAGGAGGAACAGATACATTCTTAGCTTAATGAGCTATTCTAATGATTTTGTCTGTGTGAAAAGCAAGAGTTTAAGTACTGTGAAGTTGTTGACAAACCTTCAATAGTTTTGTGGATCCCTGTCAGAGGAGAGGATGTCCAGACTGAATGGTCTCTGCAGGATTCTGTCACTAATTTCAACTGAAGTGAACCATTAAGGCTCTGCAATATTAGCAGCAGATGGTAGCAAGCTAGGGCTTGCTGCAAGTGCACTGGAAAACGTGGTTAGGGTTCAGAATGGTTTGAAGAAAGTGGAGAAGCAACCTGAGGAGGAATATACCTTTTGGATGAGGAAAGGATTCAAGATCCTCAGTTTATTGATCATTTCTGTACAAGCAGACAATGGGGGAGTAAGAAGGAGTTTTGTGCAAAGGATCTGGGGATGTTGCAGTTACCAAAGCAGATGTGATTCTGTTAACATGAGTGTTGTAAAGCAAGGTGACTTCCCATAGCTCATGTGCCAGTCCTTCCTTCTAAGCTTAGGCATTTCTCCTTAGGAAAAGCTAGAGTATTTTGGGAGATTACAAAGAGATCAAAGTCTTGAAAATAATTCTTTTAGTCACAGAAAGCTTTGGGACTGTTTCCCCTGAAGAACAGAAGACTACAGGGAAAAGGAAGAGTTGTCTTCAGGTGAGATATAAACAAGAAGAGTGTTTTTCATTCTTGCCACTCTGACAACAGAAGCACTGGTAATGTGGTTAAACTGCAGCAAAGGTGGTGTAAATGGACACTAGGAAAAAAAATTGTGAACTTCTGGAAGAGATTTCTTGAAGAGTGCAGTTTTTCCATCTTCAGAGTGCCAGATGAACTATGTCTAGACCGTGCTTTTCTCCCCCAGTCCTGAGAGACAGTATTAGCTGCTGTATTGACCTCCTTTCCAACCATTGTTTTATAGACTTAGAAAATCCTAGAAGGGTTTCTAGAAAGCAGAGGCATACAAATTAAAAAGATTTCAGAGTGGTTAATAGCATTGGGCCCATGTTCAGCACGTTCTCATTTTGTGCTAATGGCTCTTGCTAGCAAAGTTGCACATCTGCACTCCCTCATTTCCACTCTCTGCTCTTCAAAGAGAAGGAATATTGTGTTCAGGGAGAGGGAGGAAATACTTCCATACATCTTGTGTCTCACTTCCATTTCGTGACTGTAAATATCTTCCAGTTCACACACCAACTGTGTACTGGTGGCTTCAAACTGTCAGAATCATCTTTCTTCCCAAGCTTCATATAACATTGCTTTTGGGGAGAAGGGAGAAATTAATCTTCAAACCTCTTTGCAAGCTTGAGATCCAATTCAGATTTCAGACTGCTTTGCTCATTGCTCCAAGTTGGAAATAAGATGTAAAACATTCTCTCATTAGCAGCTATCAGCCTTTATCCTGAATGCCCTTTTTCCTGAACCTGGCAATTAAGATGCATGAATAGGAGGGAGTGTGGCTTGGTATCAGGAACTTGGGCCTGGGAGACAGAACTGTCAGCATCTTAATCTTAGATATGATGTTGAATTATGATCTGCTGAAGGGCATATTTAATTCCTGGCCCAGTTCTCCACACACAGAGTGTAATGCTGTAAGGATTAAATTATTTCTGTAGCTACAGAGATGAAAACACACAGACATGTATCTTTCTGCATGAAAAGTTAGTAAGCAAGCCCAGGGTTTTCATTCTTGGATTCTTCAGTTGTGCTTGACCACTTCTGGTACAGTATCATCAGGTTAAAGAGCAACTGTTGACAATTTTAGGATGTTAAAAATACCTATCACAGTAGAATGTGCTGTGGTGTTTCCCCTGATCTTTGTATATGGAAAATGCAGCCTCCTATTTTCTTCCTTTGCTTTTTGTCATCCCTGCTGCTGTTGAAGGTAGCTCCTTTCTCAGAGACTTCAGGTGCATGTTGGAGTTGTTTGGCTCTGTTTGTGATTTATAATGTACAGAAAGCCTGCAGAATTAAAATTTTATTGGAATGCCTGTTGTGTTTACTGCCTAGCTTTGTGAAGTGGAGAGGCTGCAGCAGTATCTGCTGCTTTGCCTTTTGGCACTGTTATAGGAGTACAACTAGCCCATGGACTTCTGTTTTAATTTAACTGAAGTTGCTGAAGAGGCTGGGGGCCATGTTCATTATGATGTCATTCTGGTTTGACAGACTGGCAGTGTTGAAGAGTGAGAAGGTGTGGGGGGTCTTTAGGGCAATGAAATACCTTTTTTAAGCCTGGTAGCATCAGACTGCAATCCCCACAGGCTTCTTTCTGCAGGTGTGGGTTGTAAAGCAGGCCTCTGCTGACGTTTACATTGGGATTTATTATTACAGAGTCACCCTGCAGGGTTGAGAGTTCCTTCAGTGAATTCTTTGTGAAAGAACTGGCATCATATTTTTCTAAAAGGTTATGTTGAATGCTGGTTTCCACAGCACAAGTTGCCATGGATATGGCAGGTTCCTACTGTTTGTTTACAGAAGCATGAGGTAGAGAAGGTTCTGCACCCACATGGTGCTGTTTCCATTTGGACTTCACTGACCAGAGAATGTAATTTTTGCTTTCTGCTTTGAAAATGGATTAAGTTCGCTATGAACTCAGTTAATAGAGAGATGTTCATATGTGTATCTTTACTTTGCACTAGCTTGTCAGTTGCTCAGGTTACTTTCTTCCTCTGTGGTAAAATAAGCCTGCTGATTTCGTGTGCCCTGCGGTACTCGGGAGTCCTGGCCGGCAGCATTTCAGTAGGTGGTTGATGTGCATGCACTATGGCAGTGCCCAGGGACTGAGGAATGCAGCATTGCCACTGCAAAACCTGCTCTGTTTCATTCATCTACATGATGCAAGAAAAGGTGGTTAGGCTGCCCATGATCTGGGAAAAAGGGATGGTGAATTTTGTCTGGCTGAGTGCTAGCATAACAAGGAAATTAAACCATAAAACTCCTGTATGTATAGATCAAATGCCCAGGGGAGACTGCTCCCAGAATACAACACTTAAAGTATGTTTTTGTTCAGGTCTCTGCCTTCTAAACGATCTGCTTTGCCCTTTCCTAACTACTCATTTACTTCCAAAATAAGGCTCACAAAGATGAATGTGTTTAAGTAGCCTTTCTAGGTCTTGATTCAGAAATAGGGACTGCTGACTTTCAAGCCCTTGCTGCATAGCACACCAGACTGCTGGTAAGCAACAGCTAGAAAAGTATACAGCTAAAAATCCAAGCATTAACTTTTCTTCCTCCCCAGGTCACACTGGAGGAGGCATGGGCAGGGATGTTTGAAAGCTGAAGACATGAACCCTGTCTTTGTCATAGTGAGGATACAAGTAGACTTGAGTACTCCTCATGTCTCATTCTAAGCTGTGCAGTCCTTAAGGACAAGATGAACAACTGCTGCAGGACACATGGTTAGTTTTTTTGTCAAACAAGCCAAAAATCAAGAGGCAGTATGATGGGAAAGAGTGAAAAGGTGAACATCCTCATGTGAGAAGTGAAAGATGAGGAAGGAAGAAAAACACCTATTAAAGAAGCAGCTCTGTAACAGCTAGATGACCACTTTTAATGGGGCAAAAGAAACAATTTTCAGCAGTTTTCTTGGTAAAATTGAGCCTTTTGTACATGCTGAGATAAACTTATTCTGGAACTCCACAGCCACAATGGCTCTGTCCCCTTTCACTTCATAATCAAAAGCAGATTCCTTGAGCAGAGGAGAATCCTGGGCATGGCCATCTGTCTGTAGCACTGTGCTGTGCAGCAATCACTTCCCAGGCTAGCTCTACTGGTGACATTGTTTTAAAGTTCTCCTGTAAAGTTTATTATAGATATTTTAACAAAAGTTTGATAGTCTTGTGCCTCCTGTGTGCCACACCTGAAATGTCTCTACAGAGGAGTGTCTTGTGCGTTTTAAAATATGTAAATAAAATGCCCTCAGAGTGCTAATCTTAGTGCAGTGCATCTGAGCTGAATTTCCAAAGGGAGCTAAGAAGAGGTTCTGTGGGTTTGATATCCCTAGCAGTAGCCAGAGAGACATCTTTGTGAAGTGACAAGTACAGAGGTTGGTGTGTTATAAACTGTGCCTGTTTAAGAGAAGAGCTCTTTCATTACTTCCATAGATGCAGTGTAAAATAGCTTGAGTGGTTCATGCAAGATTAAATACCACTTAGCAGCCACCACCATTAACTTCCATTTTCCATTTGGAATCTGAGAGCTACATTCCATACTTTCTGCATCTGTTTTTTAGGGTACAGTTTAGCTGGGTCTTTCTTTGTATCCAAACTCCAGTTGTGGGTGTGGGTCAGGGAGGCCACCTTTACCTTGCAGAACAGGGAGGCAAGCTGTATCCTAATGTTCTTTGACACAAGTTCAACTTTTTTTGGACAAAAGTGGGCATGAATTTGAAGAGGCTGGTATCAAATGTCTAGAATTCAAGGAAGTTGTGAGAGTTGTCACTGGAATTGTTGAGAAACACAGATCTCTCCCCTCAGGTTTTGAGGCCTGCTAAAGCATGGCTTGGTTTGCTGGTTCTAATACAGCCTGTATACCACAAGGGCACAAGTTTAGCAGGGTGTTATGAAGTGACAGTGCTTGGCAATGAGTGCCTTTTACATTCTGGGCTTATCTCATTATACTGGCTCTTGTCTAATAGCAAACTGTCTCTCTGCTGGTGACCAAATGCTTGTGGCTCAGTCTGCTTTTATGGCAGTTCAGGCTTACCTTGCAAGTAGATTTCTAGGTAAAAGCCACCCATCTCTTTGTTTCAAATCACCCCACCTCTCTGTTTTCCACACTTGGAAACTGGACTGTTAGGCAGAAGAGCCCCTTGGCTAGTGATGGGAGGAAAAGCCAGAGCATTGCATACATCTGCTGAATTAACTCATTTTCCATCCATCCTCTTGTCCTAACCCAACAGCAAGTTTCCAAAGCTGATGCTGTCAGCTGTCAAAATGCTGAATATTCCTGGAGCAATCTTTACTGAGTGTTTTCTGATTAACCCTTCATGTGCAGTCAGAAAATGCCTCAGGTGCAGGGTGGGTTTCTGGAGTGGGGATGGGTGCAAGAGATACTGTCTTCATGTTTTCCATTCTTCCAAAAGGGGTGACTGCTCCTGTGAGTGTGTCAGTATGAGGGAAGCTGTGCAGCCACTTTGTTCCTAAGCTACAGTTACTCCATATTACTTCTCTGGAACAGCTTGTGTGATATGAACTACATTTTGAAGTAGATCATCAAGTAGATGAGGCATTAAAGTGAGAATGCTCAGTCCATGGGAAATGTTAGGTTCTGCTTCACTAGGGAAGACTTAACATTTATCCCTTTTTTCCTTGCAGTGTGTTCACATAAAAGATTCTCTGTGTCATGAAAGATATTGAAGCTTGTTCTGTGAGCCATGAAAAATCAGTTTTGATGTTCTGAATTTGTGACTTAGTTCTTCAGTATTGTTGCTTCTCCACAATCAGCTTTTGATGCAGTGATCTTCCTTTGAGAGAAGAAAGAATGTGTATTACTGCTTAGTACATTTATTTTTGAGAATTGTCCCCCAAACTATAGGTTAGGTTTAAACCTTAAAGTTCTCCTTGTGTGCAGATGAGATGTTGGAGTCTCCTGGCAGCTCACAGTGGGCGCTTTTATGCTGCTCTGTGCACAGAATGCTTGATAGCAGGAACTTCTCTCCCACCATGTTGTCACAGAGATCTGTTATTCTTGATCTCTGGGTGTATTGCTTGTTTGATACACGTGCTCATTGTTCATCTTCTGTGCCTGAGATAAGTTATGTAGCTATGCTCAGTGTAATAACTGAAGGCATTCTTGTATCTTTGAGATTTTGGAAGAGGTTGGAGCTGGCTGGAGCTCTGTCTGGGTCTGTTCTGTAAGGCTGCCAGGGTTTGAGAAAATTCCTGCTGAGAAATGGTATTTTTATAGTTAGTTTCTTGAAGGGTGTGGTTGAACTCAGACTGCTCAGCCTTTTCTCTCTTACATAGTTACTCTTATGTGGATAAACATTGTCTTGATTCTTTCTGGAAATGGTGGGGAGCAGGTGTGTGGATTTACCAAAGAAAGAGGAATAAGAAATTGTTCTTACCATACTTCTTCATTCCCATTGAAATACTGAACTATTTAATCATGAATTCTTAATTCTTAATAAGAATTTTAAAATTCTTAATAAGAATTCTTGGCTTTTGGTGCCATTAGTGTGATGTCCATCATCTGTAAAGCTCAAAGTGATGACCTGAGGTCTTGGATGCCATTTATATTGTTGGGGTGTGTGGTGTGGTTTTATGTTTTGGCTTGTGGTTTGGTTTTGTTTTGTTTTCTGTGAAACATAAGCATAGTAGTCTAAAATATCTTTTTTTCCCCCTGTATTATTCCTTTCTCCTCTTTTTGGGAGTGACAGAAAAACATTCACCAGCTATTTAGTGCTGGAGTTGTAATTTCTGTAAAAGGAACCTCTAGCAAAATTAATTGCATTACTGTAAGCATGTGATGTTTTTGGGAAGCTGAGAACTCTATTAGAAGTTATGCTTCCCAGTGTCTTGATATGCTAGAAGGGACTTCTACACAGGGAGGATTCTGCATACTTTAGAAAACATGGCAAGAAGGTCAGTGCTCTTAAGTAAGCTGCACTTTCAAACCAAGTGGCAGTGTGTTTAGGATTTGTTATAAAGCTAACTCCCTCAGTGATCAATGATCAATGACCTTGCATTTCTTACTCTATGTCAGTTTTGATGTATTTTAGGGAACAAAGAATGTTTAAATGACTGAAGCTCAACAGTTTTTTTCTGGGTTGGCAATTTATGTGCTTGGTATCACTTCTTGAGCAGGTTATTTGCTCTGTTTTATATGTTGCTGGCTAAGTAGCATGGATGTACATGTTAGGGATGAGTACTGTGAGGTATCTTCTAGGGACTTTTTGACTGTGCAACTTTGGAAGGGCACAGATGGCTTGCTTCTTATCCTGTCCTAGGACCAGCTGTTACCCACAGACCCTGGCATTCTTGCAGACAAACTGTTAACTTTTGAATTCCAATTGTCTGGAAGAGAATGCTGTGAAGTGCAAGTACATGTTATTACAGTTTTGTGTGTATCAGAATGAATCACTTAGCCAAAGTCCCTGATTTCTCTCAATGCTACATAGCAGCTGTTAAACTTTTTTGTTCTCTTGATATTTTAGACTTTTTAGCAGCTGTTCTTAGTGGTGTGGCTGAACAGTTTGAATGCTAGTTGGAAACAGGTGGTGCATGCTCTAAATACCTGGAGATCCAGAGGATGGTCAGCAGTGTTGTCATTGAAAAGGTAGATACTTGTGTCAACCTGGGTTGATTTTGTTATAGCAGAACTTTGATATTCTTTGCTGTGGAGAAGAATGTACAAAGTGTTCTAAAATTAACTAGGGGTGAAATGTTCCTGAAACATAACTCATTAGAGATTGCTAAGCCTAGAGGAAACCAGCAGAGAGTTTGCTGCCTTAATTGTAGAAGGTATGGATTAAACCAGCAGCAGAATGTCATGCCTCTTAGCTGAAAGGCAGCTTTGTGTGAAGCATTTCATCTAGTATTTGATGGTTCCCACCCAGAATATCCATGTGTTCACTGAATGTGGCATCTGTATGTACTGAGAGATGCCCTTGCATAACGCTGTAAAATCTTTTACAAGCAGACACTTTGGGGAGGCTTAAACTTCAAGTAGGATCTGCTTTTGTGTGCCTTATTTGGATAGTACAAACATCCAGTTTGCAATAGCTTATCCTGGAGTGTAGCATTACTTTGGGGTCTTAAATCTCTTTGCAAATGGAACCTTGTAAACTGGCAGCTAAAAGTGCCTAGTTTTGGCTATGCTGTAATTGAAGACTTCAGAGAAGAAGAATCAAATTGAGACAATTAATTTGGCCTCCTTAATTAAATCTGTGGCTGAAACAGTCTTATAATTAAATCTTTTTAAAGGATTAGCAGTATGTCTGTACAATGTTGTGCTGCTAATCTATTCAGTTGGGTAAATTAGGGTTGATTCAGACCTTAAGCAAAGTCCCTAGACCATTAAGCTAGCTAAAATAAATTTAGCCATTTGATTTCCATTAGTGTTGTAACTGAAACAAAAACATTTTGATGACTGATCCCAGAGTATTTTGAAGTTTGTGCAACTTTGCTGGGAAGGTATTTAAACTGTGGTATCAGTTGCAAGTTGGCCACAGGCCAGCTTTTCAAAGCCCTTTCCAAGAGAGAGGTTGGGTTTCCAGAGCGTTAGGCAACAGGAAGACTTGCTGAGGGGAGAAGCAGTGGAGGGTAGCTACAGTCAAATTTGCACTGGTGAAATGAAATAATCTGCTAAAAAGAGAGAGTGGCAATATTCATTTTTTTCCCAGTTTGCTGTTTTGTTCAAGAGCTGGTTTAGTTATTTGTGAAGAGATGCAATTTTGAGCTGTAATCCTTATATTGATGGGTTAACTGCCTGAGGCATCAGTGTGCTTTTTAGATGGATTTTCAGTATCTTTAACTGGCACAAAATGCAGTCTTACTTCTAAGGGAAAGAACTTAACATCTGAGTTGGTCTTGGGAGAGTGTGACTGTAGAATCTGATAAAAATTAGCATGTGGACTTTGACAAAATGTTCATCTGTAGCTTTACATTCCTTGGGGAAGCTGCAGCCTGTTGAAGTGCTGTGAGATGAGAATAGCTTATTCTGTACCATGCTGTGGTCACAATAATGTGTCATGGAAAGCTGGCTGAAGTTGTTGAAATATTCTGAGTGATGAGGGATCAGTTGAGAAGCCAGGGTCTGGATATCCAAGGCTTTTCCTGCTGTACTTGACACAGGTGAGGCTGCACCTCAAATACTGTGCTCAGTTTTGGGCCTCTAACTACAAGAAGGACATTGAGTAGTTTCTGGAGCATGTACAGAGAAGGGCAAGGAAGCAGCTGAAGGTTCTAGAGCACAAGTGTTACAAGGAGCAGCTGAGGGAACTGGGGTCATGAAGAAAAGGAGGCTCAGGGGGGACCTTCTTGGTCTCTACAACTACTTGAAAGGAGGTTGTAGGATGGTGGGGCTTGGTCTCTTCTCCCAAGTCACAAGGGATAGGGCAAGAGGAAATGGCTTCAAGTTGCACCAAAGGAGGTTCAGATTAGATATTGGGATGAATCTCTTCACCAAGAGGGTACCAAACATTCTGACAGGCTGTCCAGGGAAATGGTGGAATCACTACCTCTGGAAGTGCTCAGAAAACGAGTATATGTGGCACCTGGGGACATGGTTTAGTGGTGAGCATGATAGTGTTAGGTTAACAGTTAGGCTCAAGGAGCTTGGAGGCCTTTTCCAACCATGATGATCTGATAATTCACCATTTCCAAACTGGCACTACAAATAATAGAGACTTGCACTTCCTAAGTCTCATTTTCCAGGGCAGTATGAAGGCAAATGTTTCAGCAAGCAGTTAAACATTTCCTGTTTTGGGGTTGCAGTTGCACACTACAACTAAGCCAGTGTGGTAACTTTGTCTTTGCATCAGTTCTGGCATGCCTCAGGTCTGCTTTTGGGTTAGCTTGGCTTGCCAACCATGGAGAAATATAACTTAGTATGAGGTCTAGAGGAGAATGGTTTTGCCAGTAGAAGCAACTCGGTTCAGAGACTGAAGAGCAGGGACTGGTGAGGCAGAGGTGGGGCTGGAGCCTTACTCGAAGGAATCTTACCACCTTAGAGAGGGTGAAGTTATTTGTTACAATTAGAACCAGAGACTTGAAAAGCTTAATTTCTTAAATACCAGATTTTTATCTCTCTACCAACAGTCTTTCTGTTGGCATTAGTAGTATAAGCAGCTAAATATTCTTGTCAAGCATAAAAGCTTGCAGGGAGCTAAGTTTTGCTCTATTCCATGTTTAGCATCAGGTGGCAGTGAATTCTAAAGGCAGACTGATTTCAGAGGTAGCAAGATGCCCAATTTAGACCTTTATTGAAAGTTCTCTTGCCATGATCAGACAGCTTGCTTTGCTTCTCTTCTCTTTCTCTCCTCTGTTAAGCTACAACTGACTGCTGAGCGTGGGGCTCCAGTAAGAGCAACAACACCTGGCTGTTAGAAGGCTTTGCTCTCTTTCTCTTGCTTTGTGGTTTCCTCATTTCCACATGCCAAATGCTTGGTGGCTTTATCCAGCTGCATCTTGCTCATAGTAGGACATGAGGTGTAGGGAAGAAAATGAAGGTGCTGTGTGGAAATGCATGAGATGCAGGCAGCTGAAGGGGAAACAGTATGAGCTGGGAATGTGATGTGCTAGTTTCCTGGCTGTGTGAGACTTTGTAACTCTGAGACAATGAGGACAGAAATTCCCAGTTCTGTCTGACTTCTCTGTGCAGTTAGTTATTCTCCATATAGTTTTTAGTATGATGCATTCTTTTTCTTTGCAAGGTAAACAATTTCTGTAATTTCAGTATCTTTTTGATCTAGTTTTCCCACTCACCTTCTGGGAAAGTATTGTAGTCAGAATGATGAGTGCTGTTTTACTAGGGAGAGTTAGGAGGGAGGCTAGGTGGAAATTCTGTGATTGGGAATTGGATTCTGGATGCTGGCAGAGAAGAATAAAAGCAGGGGCTTAGAAGAAGATTTTCCTTTGAGAGAAGGACCCATGGAATTAATCAAGAACAACAATAAAGAGGTCTCAGGTGGCAGATGCATTAAAGATGCATTTTAGCAGTACAGTAATTGACTCTCTGCATAATAGCTGGTCACATGAACCAGTAGTACCTGGAAAGAACTGGAAGCAGAAAAGTTGACTATATTAGATTTAAATGCCAATGAAGTAAATGAGGATTCTTTTTACTGAATCTTTTCATTCTTTTCCTTGTAATGGTTGTCATTTGTGGCCAGCTAATGACTTTGTTACAAAGCAGGTAGAACAATTAAATGATTTAAAATATGGTGGAAAAATAAATACACTCTGCTGCAGATGTAAGAAGTTAATGAATGTCCTTGGGTGGGATGGAAGTTGGGTAGAAGCTGTAGAGGATGAAGTGCTGCAGTAAGGGGAGGGTGCAACTTTAAGATTGTATCTTAAACACTGGTCATGTTCTTGGAAGCAAAATCATTGCCATGTGAATTGTGTAGAACTGTTGATTTGGGTTTTGTCCTTCTTCTGTTTGCTTTGCTGCTTGGCTAAGTAATGGAGTGAAGGAGTTTGGAGGTGACTGTGGGAGCACTGACTTGAAATTTAGAGTTAAATCTCTCTTCATTTGCCAAAAGGAAGAGTGCATCTGTCTGGGTGAAGATACTGGCACTGTTTCTCCATAGAAATGGAAAACCTATTGGGTTTTTGAGGTGATGGAACATGGGGTAAAACTTGCATATATGTACTTTCCTGCTTCCCATGTTCATATTACCCAGCTAACACCTTTAAAGGGGTTACCTGAATAGCAGGAATAGTTACCTTTAACATTTCCAAGCCAAGCAATACAGTTGTACCTAAAGATTCAAGAGTGTTTTCTCTCACTGGACTGACAGCTTTCTGAGCAGCAGTTTGGATTAGTGGCTGCCTTGCTGTTTGCATCCCAGTTCAGTAAAAGGAAAAGAGGCAAAGGTCACAATTAAATACAAGAAATTCCATTTCAACATAAGAAAACCCCCTGCTTTTACTGGGAGGCTGATCAGATCCTGGAACAGGTTGGCCAGAGAGGCTGACTGTCTGTACCCATCTGTGTTGGCACACTGTGTGTTCCTTGGGCATGCCATGGCAGTTTTAGTCATTTCATTGAAAAGTGGGACTATGATGATAGGGAAAAGAGTCTCCAGTGCTAACCAGTTCTACAATTTTACTTGCTTCATGGTAATGCAAACATTGCAGTTCTTGGAAGTTTGAGGTGGATTCTAAGAGGCATCCTTTGTTTGGAAATCAGAAAATGTGGCTGTATGTTTGCAGAACTGATAATGCAGAGATAGGGCCTCTGCCATGGCTGAGACTCCTTAAAAATACAGCATGGATCCCAAACCTACAACTTTACTCAAACACTAAAAAAACCCCCAAACAAACAAAAAACCAAACCAACCAACCAAAAAAACAACAACAACAAACCCCAAAACACCCTCCTCCCAAAAAAACCCACCACACCACAAAAAAGAACCCCAAAACAACCAACCAACCAAAAAACCCAGCCCCCCTTTCATAGCTACAAACTTAAAGCTCAAATAACTTGCAGGGAAAATGTTCCCCACAGTTGTCCATCTCATGGCAGTCATACTTTTCTCTGAAGAATCAGGTATTTGGTCATTTTTGAAGAAGGAGAAATCCATTCTCTTGTGGATTGTGTCAGCACAATCATTCCTGCAGTTGGACAACAGAAATGGAAATACAGTTTCTATACAGCAGTGTGTCATATTGTATCTAGCTGCTACAAAGCAACAGAAAGCTTTCCACTCCATAAATAAGTATGCTTCAGTACCATTGCTAATGGTTTCTTAGAACTTGATGAGGACTGGAGAGAAGTGTGTCATTTCTTTACTGATTTCCATGGAACATCTCTCACTCTGAAGTGCACACATGTCTTAAAACATGCTGACCAAACTAACCTCCCTCTCAAATCCTCAAGAAAAAGGACTTCTGGCTCAGCTTCTTTAACAAGGAGATTCTTAGTTTTCTTTTCCTTCCTGAACATTCCCTTTCAGTGGTCCACTGCTGCCATTAAAGATTCCAGAAGCAACATTTTGACATGTTTAACCTGAGGCATTAAGTAGAGATGAAGTTAACATTTCTTCAGCATTCTTGCCTGGTGGAAAGTAGAGCAGATCAGCAGGCTGGGAAAGAGCCATTGGTCTGCCTTTTGAAGCCTTAAGCTGGGAGTGGGAGTGCTGGCATGCCAGCTTTCTGCCTCCACCCTGCCTTCTCTGTTGGTTTTTGAGACTTTGGACTGACTGCACTTTTTCAGAGAAAGGTCATGAGTAGGAACATAGTCTTCTGCTATTCCTGAGTGCTCAGAGCCCTCTAGGAGGGGAGAGAGTGGAGTGATAAACTGCTTTCCCTTTTTCCATGACCTCATCCTTCAGCCTCCCATGTTTCTTCAGTACAAGCCAGGGTTGCAGACACTGCTTTTTTTTTTTTTTGGCCTACTCTTCTAGTGACCTGATGGGCAAATTGCATGGTTTAATAGTTTAGTGCAAGAAGCTTATTCTTTACTTGTCCTGCTGTAAAATGAAAATACACACTTAGAAGGCTGCTGCTTCGCTTAACAGTTACAGGAGAAGGTGATGTTTCTGTTAGTCTTTTGCTATCTTATTATGGAGCATGGGGGAATGAGAAACCAGGCACTGCTTGCATTTTTCTACCCCAACACCTTTGCAGTCTGTAAGAGCATATCCTGCTTGGGGAATGGGCCAGAGTTGCTCAGATGCATTTCAGCTCAGGGAGATATTTAGTGGCAACAGCTGCTTCCATCTGTGGACACGTTCAGGAAGAGATGTTCAGCTGAACAGGCTGCATGCTCTTCTTCCTGTGGTATAGAGCATGCTAGCATATGTTCCCAGTCTGCACATCTGCAGAATGTGGCATATTTCCTCCCAAAGCTCATTGAACAACCTGTGACTGACTAAGGGTATTTAAACCCAAAGATTAAAACTTGTATCTTGTATTTAAACCCAAACCAAACCACCCTGAATTTTGCTGTGGCAGTTTGGAGATGAGCACTGCTTGGCCATCTATCAAAATTACTTTCTGTTGTAAAGGACAGGCTAATTGTTTTTCTTTGTGTATTCCATCCTAAAAGTGAAATACTGCCTCCAGTCTAGGTCTCCAGAGATGGAGCCAGGGCTTTTGGCATGTCCTTTGGGTTCCGACAGTGCACCTAGAGTCTATTTGCAGCTGGCTGACATCATCTCAGGCTAAGGTTCAATTCACTGAGCCCATGCACCTCAATCCACAAAAGATTTTCAATGCCAGTATAAGTTTGGGCATTGGGATAGAGTCTTTATAAATTCAGAATTGCAGATTTGTTTATTAAAAAAAACCCAAACCACTGAAAGCAACAAACTGAAAGGAAAGGAAGAAAAGTAGGAGTTTTATTTTAGGATAAAGACAAGGGTATTTCTCCCTTTCCTTCTAAAAACTCTGCAGTTTTTTAGTAATATCTGACTTTTTTTTTTGCCAAAACAATTGTTAGTTGTCCTGCTGCTTGTGTTAGCCACTGTTCTGCAGCATCAGCTAACTTGAAGCCCAGTGGCCAAGTGTGTTCCTGGTACTGCCACTAAAGGCTTGCTTTCCTTGTGCTTGCAGACTAAAGGGAAGGTGCAAGTCCCACTTCTGCCCCAGGCAAGCTTGATACATGTAAAATCTTGAAAGCTTAGCTTTTGTGGAGGGGACTTCTGACCTGGAAATCTTTGGAGGGAGTCAGTGATCATGAAGGAAGAGTTCATTAAGAATAATCAATGTTCAGGGCAATCCAGGCAGTGTAATCCATGGATGGCACAGAGCACTGGTTTCTCATTGAGGTCTGCAAAAGCTTGGAGCTTGAAAGTAGAAAATTAGCAGACAGATGTTAGGATGCATCACACAGCAACAGAAGTAGTATGGAGTATGACATGAGCTGGAGGAGAGACATTTAGACACTTCTCAGTTCAAACAGGATGAGTTCAGGTGCCTGAGGTCAGCTAGAGGGATGACAAATTGGATTTGCAGTACCCTGTGGTCTGCACAGAAAGATCAGGAACCTTGGCATAATTAATGTTTAAAACCATTTTAATTATGCTAAGGTATTTGAAGCCAACAGCTAAGTTCTGCTGCTTGCAAATAATTTATTTGTGTATGGGCATAAGTAATATTAACTGGGGGGAGGGGGAGGAATGAAAAGCAGACCTGCACAGAAACACTCTGTTATGTTTCTTGTGGAGTACAGATTCTTTTACATATCTGTATGGCATTCAGATGCTGGTTTGAAGTCCTGACTTCCCCCTCTGCACTTCTGAATGTTCCAGTGATCAGCATAGACGTGTTCCCCTTTGAAGTGGTCTATACTTAATTACCTTGTTGAAATTCCAAGCAGAGCTCCACTTAGAAATTCAGACTGAGATTCCTTCCTGCCCTGCTGAGGCTAATCCATTCAGATTCTGTTTATTTTAATCTGGGTACAAATGCTGCTTTTTAACTCTCTTCCAAACTTCAAGAGAAGTTTGACTTCATAGAAAAAGAGAATTCAGAAGGTGTTAAGTGGCATGATACTCTGGTACTGGTAATGGGGAACTTTGCCTGGATCTTGTCCTCGAGTGCCTTTTGCAGAGATGTTGTCTTGGCAAATGAGCATAAATTTATGCTAGTACTAGTTAATTTTCCACCTCAAGTAAAGAACATACAAACAGGAGGTCATATTCCAGACATAGGATTTAAGAGTAATAGAAATCTGCCATCAGCTTGCACACAAATACTTTCTGATTAATTATGTTCTGTAGATTTGATTACATTTTGGGTGCTGAGTTCTGAAATTAAGCCATCCATTCAATTTGCATGAGTCCCTGGAGGTGTGTAGAGAACTTACAGGTTTGGTGCTTAGGGACATGCTTAAGTGAGCATGGTGGTGCTAGGTTGATGGTTGACTTAATGATCTTAGAGACCTCTCCTAACCTGAATGATTCTGTGCGTAGTGACAGAGTTGTCTGAGAGCTTTTTTCTTACATGTATACTGCCTGAGGCTGGCTGTCAACTAACATGGTAGAGACCTTAGTTCTTACTCCTTATGTCTAAGCTGTGGTTTCTGAACCATGCTGCATGCAGTGTGTTTAGTCCTTCAGTATCTTATACACTCTCAACCTTGTTTTCAGCTTAAAAAAGCTATTTAAAATTGTCCTGGTTTTTTTGTTACTCAGAATTATAAATATTGAAGTAGCTACTTGTTCATTATTGCTCTGTGTTGTTGGCTCTGGCTAAACTTAAATACAGAGAGGAGATGCTGTCTTCTTTCACTTTTGTTTTTATCAAACTTGCAGTATTTTGCTTGAAGATACTGTAGGTTGAATAATAAATCCACAGCAGTTTGGAGAGGATGGGAAGGTGATGATAAACCCTACTATTCTTGTGATGTGAACATTGCATCTTGGTCTGTAAGTCCCAAGTTAAGCACAGTTCTGACAAGAAGTCATCATGCAGGAGATGTGGATGTTAGCTTTTAATTGTATGAGACAAGCTAAAAGAGAGAGCTGTTGGCAAAGCAGCACCAAAGGGGGGGAAAATGTTAACCTGTTTGGTAGAGGGATTTGCAGGGAAGTTTTAAGGACTCATAAATGTTGGACTCTCTGGATAATAGTAAGGTGAAGGTAAGCTTGTAGCTCTAGCCTCAGCTCAAAAGTAGCAAGAGAGGACTTACCTGTTGCAACTCCTTTGATCTGACTGGTTTGGGTGAATAATGAACAGAGTGTTGGAAGAGAATGACTACAACTCTTCTCCTTTTGGAGGAGACTTGTGCCATTTCTAGGCACCCAGATAGTCACTGCTCCAAACCAGTTAGTCTACAAAAAAAGCTGCTGAGTGCCTCCAGATGCTGCCAGCCATAAGACTTGCAGGAAAGAAAAATGTCCCTTTCTACTTTACACTTCTGTTATGTCAGTCCCAGTAGCTCCAGGACAGATGCCTGCTCTTTGCAGTCTAAGAATCTCTTGCCTGTTTTTCAAGCCTGAGAGATGAGGAAATGGATGTGACTGTCATTTCAAGGTAATGGAAGTTATCCTTGCATCTTACCACTTGAAGTGACTTTCTGTTCAAACTCATAAACCAATACCCAGATAGAAGAACATCTGTACTAACCAGTTGTCAGAAGTTAAAGGCAGCAGTGTTGTGCAGGCAGGCAAGCTGCTGTTGCCAGCCTGTTCAGATGGCAAGTTCAGTTCCCTTTCCTGATGCTAGAATGCATTACAAATAGTCTAGAACAGGAGAATACAAGAGCTGCTGCTAGACTGAACTGAAACCAGTGAGTCAATTCCAAGGCAGGGTGTGCAGCTCTCCTAGCTAGGAAAAGCAGCAGTTAGCCTTTGTTCTTACATTTTTGGAGAGCAAATGTGTAGATATCTGGTAATTTGACTTACCAGATGATATGTTTCTCTTGGTTGGAGAGTTTATGAAAAGCTCTGTTCTCTCCCTTGCCCCCACCTCTCCAAACAATGGGTTGTATGAGGGGAAAGGGAGGGAGACTGCCCTGACAAAGGAATTTCTACAGCTCATCTTAAGCTCTTCCTGTGCCAAAAAGCATTAATCAGTTAGGAGTGGACAAAAGTTCATGCCAACACAAACAAGATGCTGAACTTGAATGCAGAATGTCACATGTGCCAGCAGTCCTTGAAACACATGCATGCCAACAGTGAATCAGCAGTGCCTAGAGAGCAGACAGCAGCAATGGCATGGGATTTCTTAAAACTGCATATCATGTATGATTCAGGACTTCCAGTGTCTCAGACAGTGCCTTAAGGCTATTTTCTGATGTGCACAAAACACACAGATTTGCATGTTGAAATGGTCAATAAGTTTGCCAAGTTAACTTCTTAGGACAGTGAAATTCCAAGTACAGCAGTTGAGACACAGCCTGCTGCATATTCAGAGTTAACTTTGCATTTCAGGCACTAAGTGTGTGTGTATTTGCATGTATCTCTGTGCAACCTCTCTCTGGATGTGCTCAATTTGTTCCACTTACAAACAACTTTTCAAGTAAAACAGACATAACTGATGAAAAACTTAATTTTTCTGCTTGTCTGGAATCTGGAATCCATTTTGGATTGCCTGGGATGTGGGAAGGGATGTCAGCTATTGCCAAACATTATTCCAAGCTGTGACACTGAATGCCTGATAATCTTAAATCTCCAATGATTGTACTGATTGAACCAGCAAAATCCTTCCACAAATATTGTGATTTCTCCCAAGTAGATAACAAAGTTAAATCAGCTTCATAGCTGTGGCAGGCTGATTGGGGGTTTTGGCCTCCTTTTGGCTTTTCTTTTTAAGGAGGGAAGTAAGTTTTGGCTTTTTCAGTGCTGTAATTCCCAGTCCATGTATTGACCACTTACTTGGCTTCTCACCTGATGATGACATTGTCTCTCTGCTCTCCTGTAATGCTGACTATGGTTCCTAGGCTGACTGACAGAAGGGTTAAGGCTGGAAGGGACCACCAGAGGCCATCGAGTCCAGCCTCCTTGCTTAGCAGGATGCCCTAGAGCACATTACTCAGGATTGTGTCCCAGACACTTTCTGAATCTCTCCACAACCTCTCAGGGCAGCCTGTTCCAGTGCTCTGTCACCCTCCCTGTGGAGAAGTTCTTCCTCATGACTCACCCTCTTCAGGGTTTCATTTTCTTCTGGGAACACTTGTCCCAAAGGCCAAAAGAAGGGATTTACTTTCAAATGCATGACTCTTTCCAATTGCAGCACTTCAGCAATGCTGAGTGTTGCAGTCCTGCTTTATCATCTGTATTTTTGCTTTTATTTATTGATCTCTGTTTGGTTCCCACTTACCCTTGTGGCCATGTTTGAGAGCCTATCCTGTAGTTGGCTTACAGGTTCTAGTTTGTCTCCTGCTGACTTCCCATCACAAATTCACAGCAGATGTCCAAGTTTCTGGCTGGCAAGCCATGTTTTTGATGCTGAAGGGTGATAGCCAACTTAGTATCTGTTTTGCTCTGCATGGGTAGTCATGTGGGGAACTTCATTGTACCAGGTGCTCAGAACATGAGATATTCATGCCCAAAGAGCAGCAGTGGTTGGGCTAAAACCCTCTGAGCACCTAAAAAGAGTGTAGTGAAGACATGCCTGCAGCTCACAATTGCATAGCCTCTGTTCAATTTCACTAATATTTAGGGGGTTTTTGTGTCTGTTTGATTCTGTCATGAATAATTAAGGTAATATTGGTATATAAGTTTGAGTGGTGAATACACTTTTAGAAGGGTATGTTAGAACTGTGTACTGAAATCCCACTATAGACTTTTTTCTGCTTCATTTTTTCCTGCTTTGCTCTTGGAAACACAGAGTACGTGGATAGCCAAACTGCATTCTAGCACGACCTGCTAGCAGGCAAGAGGATTTCTGCTTCAGTGCTGCAGCTCATTAAGGAGCTGTAAACAGAGAGGCTGCAAGAGTGTCCCGTGGGCGTGTGAGGAGAGAGCTCTGATAACCTCGGGGCTAGCTCCCAAATGATCTTATTAACTCTGGGAGTAATCCGGGGAAAATCAGTAGGGTTCCTTTGACTTCTGCCCTCCAAGGCTGCAGTTTTTACAGCTTGGAGCAGCTATTAGTAACAATAGCTCTTGAAGTGTAATTTTACAAACCCCAGGAAATGTGTTCCTGTTTTTCTTTCTGATGCACTTCTAACTGACAACTCCTCTTCTTTGAGCCCCTAATTCAGTGTGCTGCTGTTCCTGGAAACCTGTTTGGAATGTTTTAATGAAGTTTTTCACTTGCCTGAAGTACATCAAATGGAACACATGAGCCTGTTTTCCAGCAGAGACTTCCTTCTGCCTTCAGTCAGCTGTTTCTCGTGAGTCCCACAGTAAGGAAGGAAAGAGCACCTTTGTGCAAGCTCTGGGAAGCTCAGGATTTTAATCCTTCTTTGTTGGGAAGGCTGCTCTTACAGTTGGCAGCTCATTTGTGTTCAAGGTAACTAATCTGGGACCAGAAACTAACATCTTTTCTAGCTGTTAGTGACAATTAAACTCGGATTGTAGGAAATGTGGACATAAGAAGTGTTGTGCTTTGTGGTGCTGGATGGAAGGAAAATGCAGTAATTATCTGCATTGTTTCTTGTGAGCATGCCCTTGGTTTTTTTAAGCTAGCTTGAAGTTTAGTTTTTCTTCAGTTTCCCTTTGAGAATTACTTTCAGGATCATTAAAATCTTAGCTTAAAGAGTAACACAAAGAGTATTTCAAATTACTTTTCCCCTTATGGGGTGACTTTCAGAATGGCATCATCCTCCCTAGAGCTGGGCTACCTCTTGCCAGGTGCCTTTTTCTCCTGTTCCATTTTGCCTCTGCTGTCCAGTGTTGACCCCATACAGTCTGCATCAGAGAGGGCAAGATTCCAGAGAACATCAGCCAATAGGAGCTGTTTGGAAAGGCTTGGATCTGTAGCCTGTTTTCTAGATATTCCTTAGAACATAAACAGAACTGGTGTTTTAATATACATATATAGAAATATGTGTATATATGTGTATATACACATATATTTTACACATCTTTAAAAACACATGGCATTTTAACTCTCTTCCCTAGTATGCAAATTAACCTTGGTTGTTGTTTAGCAGTGCTTTTCCAGCTGAAGGTAGGCATGCCTACCTTGGTATTCACTAGTAGCAACCTATTTCTTTGATGCATATCCACAGAACTTTGACACTGGTAGAGTTTCCCAGTTGGGCTGCTTTATCTTTCTGCTTTTCAGTCAAATTTGGTTAAAGGATACCCATCTAAGCCAGCCAAATGGGAAAGCATGGGATTTGATACAACACTAGAAAAAGGTTCTTCTGCTCTTCAGTAGGATTTAAGCTTTGGTTGCTGCAGTTAAGAAGAGATTGGGAAAAGTTCAGATTGTTTTTCAGCTTTTACAAGCTTTCTGCTAGCCACTAGATTTGAAGCCAGTAGCTGTTATTTGGTGGTCTGACAAGTAGATGATAATATTACTGTGTTTAAACTTATCTTTGGAAGTCTTTTCAATTGTTTGGTATCTGTTAAGCCTAATAATACCAAAATCACATTATAACCCTGAAAAGCCATAATATTCATTGTAACTGGTTAGTATTATCTTCATTATCACCTTAGAAAAAATCACAAAATGCAGCAATGCCACTAAGAATCCTGTGTCTTCTTCATGGTTTTGACAGAAACTATCAACTTTGGTAGAAGCAGCTTGCTCATGAACTGGATAAATTGAGAGTTCATCTGGGATTTGTTTTTCCTGCTAGTTTTCTCTTTCACTTAGGTGTCATTGTTCTTCAGAGACTGAAAGATAACAATTGCTTCATTTCTCGTGTCAGGCAAGTAGAAGTGAACTGTTGTGTTGTGTTTACATTCCAGGCCCAAGCCATAGGAAGCATACCACTCTATTACATGTTGTGTACACAGTAGAGATGTGGATGGTATGTAGAGTTGTTCTCCATTTTTGCTTCTCTTTTTTTTTCTAGTTAAAAGAATATAAGGCCAAGCTTATAAAATAGTCAGAGTATGTAGGAGGCATTTCCAAATGATGGTTAGTGATGTGCAACACATCTTGCTTTGCCTGCTTTGTAAACCAGATTCATGCTGCTTGCAGAGCTCAGGTGATTGGAGGAGACAGAGCATTTAGCGTTCCATGGTTCTAAGTCATTCTGGATTCTAGTGCTCTGGACTGATCACAGATCCCATCACACATGGGCTTGGGCAATATTCCTCTATCCCTTCAGTAAGCATACAAGGCAGGCTTCTAACTCTTCAGCTGTGGGGTTTTAATAGGAAGGAATTATTGTATTTTTTTTCCTCATTATGACTTCTAAAGCAGCTTTTTTTAAGTTCACCAAAAATGTTAAACAAGTGCCTACAGTTGAAGTACCAGCTGTGATTTTTTTAAAGCTCTGTTTTCAAGAGTTCAGAGTTGTAGTGAAGATTGTCAGTGTTTTCTTTCAAAGAGAGACTTTGGTGATAAACAGCTAGTGTTTGTTCAGTGGTCTTTTGGCAATTTAAAGTAGTTGACTGGCTTGGTCTGAGGTGGGTGCAGTGTAACTGTGTTGTAACTTCCCAGCTGAGTAGGGATCAGTGTAACTGTCTTGTAACTTCCCAGCTGAGTAAGGATCATTTAGAAGGGGTTTTCTGAACTACTTTCTTGAAGTCAGTCTGCAAAACCAAAATCATTTTAATGATAACTTTGTTACAGTTTCTCAGTTATCTCAAGAACAAAATTTGTGGGTTTGTGTTGCAGCTGTTTCCTTGAGGAGGGTAAATAGCTTTGAAATGATCCAAATTGGAGAGCTGAAGACATGCCTCAGTAATGAGCTCTGTGGTGCCTGACACTTCAGTGTTGTGGAAGGTGCAAATGCAGTGCAGGTCACTGCAATGATTAAAAGGTGAAACTGGTTAATGGAGTCTGTAGAACCTGTGTGGTTTAACATATAACTGCTTTGTTACATATTAAAACTATTCTGCACATCTAAACTTCTTGTCATGACAAACAGTGTTTATCAGACAGGTATTCTACACAGGAAGATTGCCTCCAGGACAGATGCAGAGATCTCTTCTTTCTTACCTAGACTGCTGCTTCTAGAAACTAAGCTTCTTGCTTTCTGGTTCTGCTGATTCAGAGATTTTGAAATTAGGAAAATTAAGGAACAGAGGAGTTAAATATAAAAGTAGAAGTAGAAGATGAGAAAGAAGTAGAGGTCTGTATAAAAGAGCAACAGTGCTGTACCTGGCTGTCGATAGGAAGGAGCTCCCCACTCTTCTGAAACCTTTTTATGTTAAGTGTCATTCTTGTCCTCTGTCACCCAGTACATAAGGTTCTACAGGTTCTTAAGGAGTTCTGGAATATATGAGGACAGTGATCTTGCTTAGACTCTTATCCCCAAAGTTTTCAAGTGGGGGCAAGGGGATCCAGCTTCATCAGGTGGAATATGCAGATAAAGAAATGTTTGCTTTGATAACAAAAGAGGCTCAGTGCTCAGAGAATTTCTGGAAGGATTTCTTTCTAGTTAGAGTCCATCATTTGATAGATTTAAAATAAAGACCACTCTGATCCATTAATCCTTTCATTCACAGCTTCTGCTAAGGTGGCATGATCAGTGACTTGGGCAGGTTTGAATCAGCCTCCTGGCTGTTCTGCTGCTAGAGGAGGAATCAATGCCTTAGCAACAGATCTCTGTGAAGGAGATTTTTAACTCAGTTTGTGCTCACAGAAAGAAGAAAGAAAACTGTCTCAAATGACTGCACAGTATCTTTTATGTCTGCATCTCCTTTAGATTTACTGTAGCTTCCCTTGTTGTATGGGTTTGATTTGATAAATAAACAGTATATTGAGCACCTCTTGTTGCTGAATCTGTGTGATGCCAGCAGAGACCACACTGGCTTCCCCCTTGGGTAGCAGTGGCAGAGCTGCCCAGGAGGAGACTCCCCACCATTGACTGACCATAACACTGCCACTTCTCCTCCTTTTGCCTGTTTAATTCTTGCATTTTGTCTTTCCTTAGTAAGCTTTTTACTGAACCCTCATCTCTAATGAGAGTTTAATTTTTTGGCAGATAAACTGAAGTGGTATATGGAGTCCAGTCACTTTTCAGCAGCTCAGTGCTGACTGTTTCCAGATAGAGATGCAGTTTAATCCCATCTACACTTCATGGAAAGGGGAAATCTGCAGTTCCCTAAGGAATGTTTATTGATACCTTTAATGTTTATCATTATACATGAGGAAAGTGTACATAACCCCTTTGTGTTAGACAGAGCCTTCCATTTCAATTTATGAGAGATTACTCTACCCTGGCAGGAACAAAGTCTCCCCTAAATCCAGCTCCCTCCCATGAAAGCGTGAGAACTTCTCCACTCCTTGGGGTCTGTGCAAATCATCTGCACTACAAAAGAACCCTGTCTCCTTCCATTTTAGGAATCTGGGAAGGGTAAATATTTAGAAGTGCTGGCATAACAATAGCAGAAGTAGAAAGAAATTAGTTTGGGATCCAGTGCTGAGACACATTTGGCTTAAAATGTGCTTGGAAACAAGATAAGCTTTGTAGTGAAGTGGGGAAAGGCAATGGTTTTCACTTTGGGGTTGAGGAGTAAGTGGAACTTTTCTATGTAGAAGAAACTACCCAGTTTCACAGGCAAGAAGTCTTGATTTTGAAAAGGTAGACTTTTTAGTTGCAGTGGTTTTTTGGGGGTGTTTTGTGTGGGTAGGGTTTTTGATCTCCTCCCCCCACCCCATCAGCCTGTAGTTTGTTTTTCAGTGACTCTCTGGCAGGTTGCAGGAGCTGTTATTTGCCTGAGCAGAGACTAGCACTGAGTGAACAAGGCTTTTTATGGAAAGCTACTGCTGCTCTGAGAACTTGAATATACAGCTTAGAGGCTGTAGGTGGAATGAATACATGAAGTAGACTGAAATTAAGACCATGGTATATAAAATATATTTCATTATAGAAAGTCTGCTGTTTATGTTGCAAAGTCTTTTGCCCTGTAAAAGATGTTTTTATAGAGTCTCCTAGAGAATTTCCAGCATCTGTTGTTTGCAGCAGCTGTTAGATGTTGAGCAGATTCATCTGTCCTCAGGATAGCAAGAAAAATGTGTTCTTTATCTTTACAAGTTCAGTTCAGGTTGAGTAACTCTTCAGATATGAAAACCAATTTTCCTGCTGTGTTTCACTTATCTTTGGGAGATTTTTGGCACTGGCTTCAAATACCTCCATTTGTATGTTCTAAAGGCTGAAGTATGTTTCTGCCAAATTTGCTGTGTGACTTATGAGCCTATATCCAGACCATTACAGTAACTTAAGCTGATACTTGGCTTGTGTTTATGCAGTACAACTCCAAATAATCCTTTAACTTTGAACACTGCTATGTTTTCCAGAAAGAGACTCTCCAGAGTTGGCTGGAGAAAGGGAACTGTACTATTGCTAAGAATTTCAGTGTTTTTAAATGTGATTATTTGTTCTTGTTCTGATCCAGTTTACAAGTGAAAAACAAAATACTTTGTATTTCTTTGTAGAGGGAACTAGAGTTTATCTCCAGATCATTTATCTCCACAGGTAGGAGACCCTGCTGGGTAGCCTTCTGTGATGCCTCAGGGCTCTTAGCTCTCTCCCAGCTTGCTCCAAGTTGTATGGGCCACCATAAAGGGCAGATTTCCAGTTAGTTCTGTTGAGTAGTTGTCAAACTTTACCATCACCATCATGTTTTAATATGATTTTTTCCTTACCCTCGTATGATTTTGATGTTTATGGTTTCCAGATGGTAGATAATTCAGTGCAGCCCTTGGCAGAGTTCTGAATTTCAGATCACCTGAAGGCTTAGCAGATCTTGCCCTTCAGATTTAGGTGCCAGTTGCTGCAAGGGGAGCTAGACCCCAGAACTTTGGAACTGTAGTGAACTACAGTGAAATCCACTGGTGTTAGTGAAATGGAGTGTGATAGGATTTGGAGAGACAGTAATATAGATCACTTCAGGCCTTCAAGGGCTGAGTTTTCCTGTGAATTTCTTGGTGTTTTGTTTACATACTTCTGTGGATATGTTATCTTGAAGTTTCATTTGCAGAATGCCAAACACATGACCCTTGAAGTGCCTCTCCCCTCTTGGCTCAGCCTTCCTAAAGCACTCTGCAGATTCTGCAGCATGGAACAATTCTAAGAAATTACTTCAGCAAGGCCAGTTTTTCAACTAGACATCTGAAGAGCTAAACAAGTGCCAGGAGGTAACTGAACAATTTGCTCTTGCTGTGAACCCCAGTGCAGAGAAACTGGCAGAGAAGCAGCTGTGCCCTGCACAGGATGGGATCCTGAATCTCCCAGTTGATTCAGCAGGCACTTTCCCCAGCTTTTGGCATCATGGTCTGTTCTTTGCTCTCTCTGGCTGTTGCATGAGGTGTATTAGTTGTTCAAAATGCTGAGCAGAAAAAAGACATTACAGAAGGAACTGAGTCTGTAGTAAACTGAATTTAGACCATGAAATCTGCAATAGGGGGTAATTAAGTCTCTTAATTGCAAATTAATATCACTCTACTTCAGATTCAGGCTCCATATGGCAACTGTTGAACATTGGCCTTAGTTCCAGGGAACTTGTGACAAGGGTCAGTGACATTCAATTATCTTTTCACAATAGCTTTCTACTGGTAAAATAAATCATAATAGAGCATGGTTTAAAACTATTTAAGGTTTATGGGACTCTGAGAACTTCAGTAGGCTCCTGTTCAGTAGTAATGAACATGAGTCAGTTGTGAGAGGTGACAGTAACTCTAGTGTAAGCTTTACTGTGGCTGGTTTGTAGGGTACTCCATTTCTTCCTGAGTGATTTAGCTGTAGCACCATCTTACCAGTCAGTTCCTTAGGAACCTGCAGAACCAAAAACCCTGGCATTTCAAAATGCTTGGAGCTAGGGCAGTGTCACTACTTCCAGATCTTCTTGAAGCACCATCTGACAAAGTAGCTCAGAAGTTAGGAGGCACAACAGGGATGAATGAAGGCCCTTACTGCACCAAGGAGGAGTGGAGACCTGGGTCTAACCAAATGTAATGCTCTGGTCCCCTTGCAGTTCAAGCAGCAAGGCAGACTGGTGTGTGCAGAGCAGAGGCTGTGCACAGTGCTGGTTCTGCCACTGGCCCAGTGTCCAGGTTCCACTGCAGCAGCCATAAGGAAGTGTCTCCAAATCCTTGGCAATGGTTTGGTCTAATTGCTGGGTGACTGCATCAGAACTCCAAGGAATACTTGGGGTTTATGCTGGAATCCATCTGAAGGATCTGAGGTTGTGGAAGCCTCATCCCTGGAAGCTTTTAAGACAAGGCTTGATGGGGCTCTGGGCAACCTGATCTAATGGATGGTGTCCCTGGCAGGCAGGGGGGTTGGAACTGGATGATCTTTGAGGTCCCTTCCAACTCTGACAATTCTATGATTCTATGATTTCAAGCTCCAGGTTTCTCACCAAGCAGTAGACTTTAACTACTCAGCTGTTTACTAGATTGGGGTCAAGGGCATCCTTTGTACAAAGAAGAAGTCAGAATTTACAGGAGCAGAGTGAGGGAAAGCAGAAGCAAGACAAACAGGATTTTGTGATTCAGTGAAGAAGTTGCTTAGCTGGGAGGAGGGGGAAGAGGCTGTACTCTGAGCACTGGATGGATTTTACATGAAACAGTGTGCTGAGTTTATTAGCAGTCTTGGAAGTTTAAACAGGACTAAGCATAGCCTATAAAGGGGTGGACTGAACAATTTCTGAGGGCCTTTGTAAATACTTGAGCAAAGCTTTAAAATGGCAGGAATAAAACCAGAAGGAAAATAAGATATGGGGGGTTTGTGTGTGGTTTTTTTGTTTTCTTTTTCAGATTCTTGATTTTTCCAAAATTGTTTCATTTCATACCAGACTTTTGCCTGGTGAAAGCATCTTTTAATCCTATTTTAAGCCTTTGTTTAATCTTACCTTAAAGGTGCTGATGGAGCTATGGTTTATATACTTGCCAGAGAAATGATTCATGATTTGTGTTACAGTTTTAAGAAAAATAAGCATGTTGATAATCAGTAGAAATTTACATCCAAATCTGTGGCTATAAAATGTTGATGTAACACTCTTACTCACATGCTTCTCAGTTTAACTTTGAAGTGGAGAAAATGCAGACATACTGGACTTGTGTGCATGCTACATGAGGTTATTAAAACAGGTTATTATGCTCACCTCTAATTTGGATGGTTTAAAAACCTCACTTGTTATTAGCTAAATGTAAAGTGGCAGTTTTAGGTTTCTAGGAAGCTCTAGTGACCTCTGTAAAGAGGTAATTCAGACCAACCAACACTAATCATTTCATTCTGTAGCTAATAGTAATGGGTTTAATCCAGAAATTTAGAGCTGGGCCCCCCCTTCCCTGAGGGAAGTGCTGCTTTTCTGTCTTTAAAGGTAGGAGGGGAGAGCACAGTGAGCTTGACAGGGCCTGGCTGCTTTCATTTTTGAGGTCATGAGGCTTTTGCTGAGTCCTATGTGGAATTCAGTAATACCAGCACAATTTGTGTTGAATTGCCTGCATCTCAAGGCACATGTTTCACCCATGCCATGCTGATAGAATGTGGCTTTGTCTGTTGGCACTTGCATGTTTATCTGCAGCCTTCCAAGCAGCCTGTGGTGGCTGCTATCTTTTAGATGTGTCCTGTGCCCAGGAAGCCTGACCATTTGAGTGATGCCCTGATTGGTAATCTGAAGAGTTAGGGATGCTTCTACTCAGTGTTTACAGTAGCCACACCAGCTGAGGAGTCATGCAGCACTTGTGAAGAAAGTCCCAGAAGAGAATGATGTTGTTGAACTGTTGACTTCTTTAGATCTGAAAGGAAAAGTGCCTGGAAAATCCCTCTGGTGGCTTTACCAATTGTACCCAACTGGATTTTGAGATTGCAGTAGGATGCTGGTCAGTGAGCTCTGCTCCAGCCTCTCCTAATGAAAGAAATTCCTGGGTGGAAGGGAGGGGAGTTTTGGTTTGTAAACATTTCAAACACAGCCCTTTGTTTCTGCTTTGTTGTTTGCTGAGTATTCAGCAATAACTTAGTTTACTTAATTTCTGGTTATGAGTTTTTCCTGTATCCTGTGTATGCTGAAGCCTTCAACTTGCAGTTCTGCTTTTCAGTTATATTCTGTTTTTCTGAAGCAAAATGTTCAAGTTTCTATGTCATGCAAAGTACCAACTTTCAAGCTGTTTCTTTCCCTGTGCACATGATATGCATACATACTTCTGAAGGGACCTAAATCATTGGTGTCCCTGAGAGAAGCACCTCTCCCCACTCCTGTCTTATGGCTGCCATCCTGTACCAGGAAATGTGCTTGTGCAGGTATGTGCTGAGCTCAGTTTAGAACATTTATTGGGGTTAAAACTAAGCTGTGAGGAGGCAGTGTGTGGGTGAGTGGCTTTGCCAGATGTTTGTGTGATAGGCACTTGCCTCTGAAAATCATCACCTGGCTGTGAAATTCCTTGTCCTCTGACCTCAGCTGAGCATTGCAGGCTCCCTTCTTCCCTGCCTCTTCCCCTCTGAGATGTGCAGCTTCCTTCATCCCTGGCTTGTAATATGGCAGGAACCAAGGATCACCTGTTTCCACTCACCATGCACAGCCACTGCTGCTCCTGCCCAGCATCTCATGCTCCATTTGTACTGCAAAGGTGGGAAGAACACCAGTGGATGCCACAGTATTCTCCAATGCCTGGCAATAGCTTTGCATGCATTGGGCTTTGAGTGCTATGACAAGAGCCATGGGATGCCTTTTTGTTCACTGTGGGGAGAGAAAAGTAGTGGGCATGTCATGCAAGCATGAGGGCCAAGTCATCCAGAATTGGTTGGGATGCTTTCCTCAAGCTTAGATTTTTTTCTTCTTTGTCTCTAAAGCAAATTCTTTGGGAAAGTTGTTTGGATTTTTTTCTTGGTGGATTTATAGGTGTTTTGAAGGGGTAGATGCAAAGATGAATATCTTCTGCCAAATGGAGCAACCTTTCCTTGGCTGCTCCTTTTCTTTCAATAGCTCATTGAGCTGTGAGTCCTTGCTGGGCAGGCCAGTGTCTTGCACATGCATTGCTCCTATGAAAACAGGATCTGCCTGATGACTGTTAAGCAGTGTAGACTAAACAAGGCAGTGCTCTTAAATGAGATTTAAAATTGTAAAACCCCAAATATTCAGGTTTTAATATCTAAACCCTTCTATAAAGGTTCAGTGGCCTGGTAGTAAAAGGTTCCTTAAGCTTTATTACAATTAGCAGTGCTCATGCCCTGAAACAGGTACATGGCCCAATTAAGTGAGCTGAAAGGAGGGAGGGAGTGGCAAAGGGATCAAACTTTGCTCCTAGCCATGGAGTGGCTGTGCAGCTGCTGCTGCCCCAGGGCTGCCAGAAGTCTTCAGCAGCTGCTGTGTGCCTGTCTCCATATCTGATAGAGAGGTCACTTCTTGGTGCTGCCTTTGTACAGCTGTGGTTCTGCTGGCATGCACCCAGTCACTCTTAGTTGCCAGCATGTAAAAAAAGAAGTCTCCACAATTGTACTCTGTAATGACCAAAAGTGAGCAGTGTTCTCTCAATTCCCATGCTCTGGTTTCCTCTGCAGAAGACTGATGCCAGTCCTGCTGCTTCAGAGTTCTGGAGGGCTTCAGGATCTTCAGTTCCTGGGGATGGAAAGCAACCATACTCCTATGAACATTTCAGCACCTGATCCTCTTCAGATTCCCTAATTCTTATGTGAAGAGAGTTAATCTGACACTAAAGTTGATGTAACCAGTGGAGAACCAAATATTCTTCTGACCAATCTCCTAGAAACAAAGTCTGTATAGTACATGCAGAATGGGTGGCCTGTGGTAATTGGAAAACACAAGATTGTCATACTGGGTTGGCTGCATACATCACAGGTGCTGTGCTAGAAGTAATCTCATTGAAGTCTGGTCTGGAATTTGATCTTTCAATAGCTGTCCAACTGTACTTACTGAATGTCAGTCTCCAGAGGTCCCATCAGGTTTGAGAAGTCTTCAGATAGATCATCTTAGACATTCTGGGCATCTTCAATATAAAAATTTGGGTTGCTAAATGGACCTCATGCAGAGAAACAATGTATCTGGGTTTGTCTTACAACTGTAATGCAATTTCTGTATCCCAAGGATTTTTTGGTTTGAGAATTGATTAGGAAGGTAGACAGTTGCAGTTTTGTACTGACAAGAAAATAGCTTAGAACTGGGTGGGTTCAGGGAACCAGTGCCCTGTGGAAAATACCAGATCAGGTTTTTGAGAAGATATACCTTGGTACCTGTAGACATAGTATAAAAGGAATAGAGATAGTGTTTAAAAAACCCCCAAACCCAAAAGCAACCCAAAAGCCCAAACAAACAACAAAAAATCCCCCACAAAATGCCCCAAACCAACAACAAACAAAAAATGCACAGAGAAAAAACCCACACTAGCATTTTGGAGGGCTGTTGCATAGATGCTTCATGGTTTAGACTTGTCTCAAGGTTTTTACCTTAGAGTAGCAGGTAAAACAGACACATCTAACTTTTAGTGAGCACCTTTGGAAATGATGTGACTTGTGGATGATAGGCAATAACTGTAGTTCAGTCTAAACTGTGTGAAATCAGAGGGTTCCAGAGAAATCTGACATCTTCTAAAGCTGTGGAGGTTGGTTCTTGGAAAGGTTTATCTGAATGTATGAGAAATTCCCAGGCTCACATCTGTTTGCTAAGAGACAGCTAGAAAAGATTGCTCTCCTGTTGCAGGAGCTGTGTTTGGGTAACCCTCTGGCAGGCAAGCAGCCTAGTGAGCAAATATTGAGTTTGTGCTCAAATAGCCTTTTCTCTTGCCTGGTCTGTCAAGCCTTGGTTAGTGTGTCAGCAAAGCTCACACCAGATGAAAGCTCCTTTCTGGGCTCTAGCAATGCTTGTTTACTCCAAACACTTAGATCTTTCTCTTTTCTTTTTTCCCTGAAGAGAAAAAAGATTAGCTGTGGTGCTTATTTCACTTTCCTAATGAGGAGAGGTGAAAGTATGATGTGGGTTATGCACAGCAGAGGGGGAGCTCTTTCATGCATTGTTTCAAGGTTTTAGCAGTTAATTTTGAGAATCCTGTAGAAAAATGAATAATTAGGAGGCTGGTAGGAGTTTTCTCTCCTCTTACTTTTGCTGACATTGAAGGTTGAACTTGGCTATAGGTAGAAGAACTACACTTGTCATCTTGCTCTTGAATGAGTAGCAAAACCCCTCTACTTTTGTAGCTGTGAAAGTGAATGAAATCATAGAATCACAGAGTGTTAGGAGCTGGAATGGACCTCAAAAGACCATCTAGTCCAACCCCTCTGCCACAGCAGGATTCCCTACACCAGGTCACACAGAAACGTGTCCAGATGGGTTTGGAATCTCTCCAGAGAAGGAGACTCCACAGCCTCTCTGGACAATCTGTTCCAGTGCTCTGCCACCTCAACTGGGTAAACATTTTGTCTTTGTATTCTCAANCACCCCAGAATCCCATTGGCCTCCTGGCTACAAGAGCACACTGCTGGCTCATGCTCATCCTTCCATCCACCAGGACCCCCAGGTCCCTTTCCCCTTCCCTGCTCTCCAACAGCTCAGCCCCCAACCTATACTCATCCATGGGGTTGGTCTTTCCCAGGTGCAAAACTCGACACTTGGCCTTGTTGAATTTCATTCAACGTCTCCCTGCCCAGCTCTCCAGCCTAAGTCTGGCTGAATGGCAGCACAAGCCTCCAGTGTAACAACATGAGTAATTTCCTGATACCTGCACTGTAAGTGTTTATTTTGTGCACAGCCGTTTATATTGGATACATATTACATGGCAATACTTATGCAGTTGCAGTAAATGTTGATCTTACACTTGTAGTTCCCTGAAATTGAGTGCAAAACAATGGTCCCTGTCTTGAGTCTTTGATCCCTTACACTTCAAGACTTTGCTGCTTTTTGAACATAGAATATAAATCTGACAAAGTGACTTTTCCTTTGCCTCTCTGCCTGAAGTAGAAATAGTTTTCTGGACTGTTGCTATATGAATTCCTCCAAAAGATAGAAGAAATGCAGTTCTTTGTTACTACTTGTGTTAACATTAACTTGTCTATAATCACATTGGTAAAGTGAGTTTCTCCTGTCATTTGGCAGAAGAAAATCTTCAATGCAGTAGTGACTTTGGCTGTGACATCAGGCTGTGGTTTAAATGCCAGTGTTGTGCAGGGGATGGAATTACTGCTTTTTATGTCACTTGTTTATTTTACCTTCAGATAAAGCATTCTGTTAGTTTTTCCCTCTGGTCAGTCTGGACTGTTTTACAAGTGACATTACACATGTGTGCACTTACATAAGATACACTCAAGTGGAGTTAATTCATAGTGGAAAACATATACCTGTAAGAAAGGAATGTGAATGAGAAAATGGGACTGTGTAAACATGTTTATGCAGCTGCATTTGAATGTAATTTGTTATTGGAGTGCTCTGTTTAGAGAGTAAAACTCTTACAGCTGAAGACAAGCTATTAAAAATTGCTTCAGAACACTGTGAGCTGCAGCTAAATCCAAAGGGTAAATCTTCAATTCTGCTTCCAGATTTATTTGTACTTCTAACAAGTTTTCTTCATAAGGCTCTTACAAACTTTCCATATGAAAGCACTTTTTTGCAGAGTATTAAATCTATTTTTTCCCTTTTGTCATGATTAATACACAGGTTTTATTGGGTTTTATTTTACTCAGGTAAATAATTGCTTCCAGTGTGGGGAAGGTTAGGAGCTTCATAGCTTCTGAAGACTTGTGTGTGATGTGGGACTTGAGTTACTGTAGAGTCCCAGATACCCAGTTCAGTTCAGACTAGACATGATTTGAAAATGTGCAGAAGATTTGTGTCTGTTAGATCTTCCCTGAAAACATCCTTGAGTTGATGTGAGTATTTCTGTTCTGTAAACAGATGAAACAGTCTTATTTCATACAACTCAGATTTCACATTACCTGCTTTAAAACCTCAGAATCTGAATGAAAAACATTAGAAATGCTGCTAGTGGTGTGTTTCAGTTGGGGAGGGTCAAAAATAGACTGGAAAATGTCACTACCATACTTTGAGAGCTTTTCCAAAAATCAATAGAGGAAATAGTTTAGAATCCTGCTGTATTTGTTTGCAATATCTTCCTGAACTGGCTCTTTAATTACTCTAGGGACTGAGAGCACATTGTTCTAGGCACTTCACAGACAATAAAAGACCCTTTTTGCCCCCAGAAGTTTATTTCTGTGCTTTGACTTTCAGTGTTGGTTAAGATGCTGTGACCTTAAATGTCCAGTTTCCAGAATATTCAAAGAATGTGTTGGTATATGCTTTATTGAAAACAGTGGCTAGAGTTTCAGTTGCCAAATGGCAAGCCAGAAGCCCTTTGTTTATCTGAAAACCCAAATAGAGCCTGATCAACAATCCTGTCTAGCAGTTCCCATCTCATTACTGCTGGAGAACACTGCTTTGCAAGGCTTCAAGATTTTTTGCAGCCTCTCTACTCTGTTCTCAGCCTTTCTTGAGGATATGAGTTCTGAAAGTTTTTGTGATGAGGTCTGGATGAGTGGAAACTGCAGAAGGACAGCCAGTACCTAAGGTCCATCTATTGATCACACAGTGTTCCATCCTAATGGAGTCTGAATATGGAATACTCAATACTTAAGGCTTCAGCCATAGGTATATGATGATGAATCAGGATCTATTACAATCTATATTTATATGAAGATTTGTCTCCTCCACCCTTTGGGGGGAAAAAAAGAAGTGTATTAAAGAATGCCAGTGGGAGGATGTTGGTTTTTAAGTGTAATGCCTTTTCTTCATCCTGTATCTCAGAGAAAGAAACCTGGAGTTCTAAGAGCAGGTTTTGCATGGCTGGGTGCTTTTGTTTTTATCTTTTACAGTATTTTTTACCAATAAATTTGACAAGATTTTTTCTTTTTATAATTTTTTTTAATCCTTTACAATATCTTTTACAGGTTCTGAGTTAACTTCACTGTCTGTACGGAGACTCCCAAATGCCAGTGTTTAGCTTCCATCTCGGGGTGATGCCTTCTGAACACAGCCACCTTGTTTTCAGGCTGGGTTTAGGTCTAGGAGCAGGTGACAGTTTGCTGCAGTCTCAGATAAGTCAGTTCAGAAATTTGCCTCCTATTTCTGGACCCAAGAGCACTTGAGGACACTGTGTAGGTTCTTGGCCATCTCTGCAAAATTGTCAGGTGTGACACAATCAGTGGCAGTCTAGACCTAGTAATCTCTGATGGCTCAAACTGACTCAGTCCAATTAATGTTCTCAGCACTGTGCTCTTCACCTCCCTTGTACTGCTAGAATCTGCAAGGTCTCAGTACATGCCCTGTGGGCTCTGAATCATTAAAGTAGCTGCTGCTATCTCAGTATCTCAAAGTGTTGCACAAAAATATACTTCAGTATGAAAAGTAGTGAACAAGGAATTGCTCCCTACCATGTTTCTCCCACTGCATTGTTTTAACTGGAGTTTGGGAAATTGCCTGCCATAAGTACTGCTCCTTAGGAAAGTACTGTCCAAGGAAAAAGAAATGAGTCAGGAAATTCTGTAGGTGGCTAGGAATTGTAACAAAAATTCAGTGTAACCCTATTCAAGTACTTGCAGAGTACCTGTGCCATTTACAGAACTCATTCTGTCACCTGAAACTCTAATTAGCTCTTTGCTCCTGTTTCATATTCCTGTATTGTCCCCAGTTCATTAGTGATTCACCAGGATTTCTGCAGTGCCTCTGGTGCCCTCTGTCTGGCCTCCAAGGTTTTTAAAAGCCTCTGGGCTTTTTCTCTGAGCACTTGAAGTCCTTCAGCATCAATTTGACCCAGAGCACCCAAGAGCAGGAAGAACTGCCCTCAGTAAAAACTTGGATCCCTAATTCTAAGGTCACACTGAGGGAAACTGAGCCCCAGTGTTTCCTTTGCTAAGATTTGGGGGTTTTTTGCTTTACAAAGAGTAAAGGTGCTTGTAGATGGGAAATTCCTTTTGCTACAATCAGCTCAACTTGACCATGTCATGTTAACAGACTCTGAAATTAAAGCTCCTGTATTTCAGCAGAGGAGAAACAGAGGTCTTCTAAAAAGCCAGTTCCAGGTGGATTGTGATCTGCTTGGAGGGGCAGGGGACTGATTTTTTTAAGATTGGCCCCAGGAGGATGCCAGTTTTCATCTGAGATACCCAGAGCTGAGGAAAAAGCAGGAGTTGCCTCCCAAAACACACAGTAGTAGTTAGAGGGTGCTCTGGTAGAGCAGGCTGAGAGCAGTTCGTAGCATTTCACGAAGTTCCTTGTGCTACAGCTCTGGGAATTGAGTGAGTACAGTGTTCCCCACCTTAATACTGAGCTCCTTCTGATCATGGAACTGTTGCTTTATTCTTGAGGTCCTAGAATTGAGTGTTTAAATATCCCCAGAATTTGGTAATCTTTTTTCATTGGCTTGTAGGTATGTCTTCTCTGCTCATGGTGTTTTCAGCTTATTGCATTAATAGTCTGTAATAAGTCAGTTTGTATCCCAGAAGTATGTGGAGATGTTTACTTTTTGGACTACCAGGTCCTCACATGCTCAGGTGTGGAGGAAAGTAAAGAAACGGCATTTTAGGTACAAATAGCTGAACTCTGGTGGTGAAAAGCCGCGTTTTTCAAGTCTCCTTTTGTTGTTAGGGAAGTGCCAGAGATTTGTAGCCACACAAGGATATTTTGTAGAAGGTGCCTGACGATGAGCTGCGGGTGGGCAGCAAGACATCGCCAGCAGCCAGTGAGGACTGAAGTGAGTTTGAAAAACATTCCAAATGACGCTGGGTGCTATTTTCAGCGTCCCACCTCCCTCAGCTCTTTCCACTTAAAAACCGCTGGTGGCAAGGTGATGCCAGCTGTCCTTCCCAGGGAAGCGTGTGTGTAGAAGCTGGAAGAGGAGCGAGGCGTCCCGCGGCTGCAGGTCCCCCGGCTCCGGCGAGCGCAGGCAGGGCAAGTCGCAGAGCGAGGTTCTCGTCTTCGCATGATCCTTAAGCAGAGCGGATCAAAGGGGCTGGAACCAAGGGCGGGGAGCGGCCCCGGGGCTCCCGCGGCAGCGGCAAGCAGGGAGGAGCCGGCGGGTCGCTGCCAGCTCCCTGACCTGCTGCCGCGGGGAGGGGCAGCCCCGGGCCCGGACCAGTCTCCCCGCGGCAGAGCACCGACGGCTCGGCTCGGAGCGGCGAAGCGGCTCCGGCTCCCGGGGGGCTGCAGGAAGAGCGGAGCGCGGACATGCAAGATACCTGGATGAAGAAGGGACTGCTTTCTCCTTACTGTTGATCTTTGGCTCGGGTCTGGTAAGAGTGAAGAAGTGCGTTGTGCTAGATTGCTTTCCCTGGTCGTGCCTTCCGTTACCGCTGAAACAAGTCGGGTTTTCAGAAGGCGTTAGGACGTAGCTTTGGCTGAGGCTGTTTGTTGTGTACCTTCGGTTTTATTTACTGCTTCTGGGCTTGTAAAAGCGTACAGCTGGGGAGAAATGCCAGAGAACTTAGAAAGGGACCGNTTCCATTAGAAAAGTGGTATACGAGGTTTATCATTTGGCCTTCAGAGTGCAGCTCAGCAAGTGGGAGAGTTAAAACCAACATACCCTTGGGAAATGGTAAAAAAACAAACCCCAGCAGCTCTGACTGTTTAGCTTTCGAAGAAAACTGTTGTTGGACTGCTAGTGTAAAAGCACTTTGCTGCATCTTCTGCAGCTGAATGCAAAGAATGCTCTGTGCTTATCGGAGAGGTGTGGCTGCACGATGTGCCTTGGCATCCTCGGGGAGTGTTTTACTTGTTTCATACACAGTAGTTGTAAAATTATGTTAGGGCTTCTATTAACATACAAAGTAAAAAAGTGCTATTGTTAGTAATAGACTCTCTAAAGATGCTCAAACAGCTTTTAAATTTGGACAGAAGACAAAAACATGATTCTAAACAGATGGGCAAGAGGTTTCTTAACCTCTTATGTGAGGCTGATGTAGGCAGGGTGATGGCAGGCATAGCTAGAGCTGTATCCTAAAGAGTGTTGCTGTTGTGTCCCTTTAGAGCTGTAATACTTTAACTGTTAATCCCACAGCATGATGAAGTAAAAACCTGTGGAACTTTCAATGCAACTAAGTCATTTTACAGCCAGAAAGAGACATATTTTGGTTCCCTCTCCTCTGTGTAAGCAGGATTAGAACTATTTTGGATCAGAATATTTGCAATTACAGAAACTTCAATGTCTTTCATATGGTAATGGAAAGTCAGTAAGTTGTGCAAATAAGATTTACTGTGGTGACAGGGTTGCAGTTGTAAGCAGTGTTTGGGTGTGTTTTTTTTAACAGCTTTCCATGCTCTTAAACTGTGCTGAGGTATACCTGTTTTCCAGAACTGTGCCAATTGTTTCTTGAAATAGTATGTTTTGTTCCAGTCATTTCTGCTTGTAGTTGTTTCTCTTGCCAAAAGGCAGGGCTGGAAGCTTTTTTTGACTTTCTTAAAGCATTTTTTTCAGTTTCTCCTGCATATATGCTTAATAATTATTTTTAAATTAAATTTTAGGATCAGATGAAACATCTGGAAGAGAATTTTCAGGGCTCCTGCTTGTTGCTTCTGTCTGTAGTTTACTTGTATTGATTGTGAGTTCTGACTTTCCCAAGGCTGGTGGGTCAGTTCATGTACCAGCTTGGCAACACTGCTTTGCCAGTGCCCATCTGTAGCATGAGGTGTGGGCCTGGCACTGTGGTGTCTGGAAACCCTCCCTGTCACAGGAATTGCAGTTCCTGAGCCAGCCTGCAACGCAGGAAATGAGCTCATGGTGTCTCGGGTTCAGGACAGGACAGCTTCTCAACCTTTCAGGCTGCCCAGGGGGATGGAAGGGGCTACCTGCCTCTTGGAACAGTTGTACTAAAGGGAGGAGGGGAAAACCTCTGTCTGCAAACCTCTTCTGCTTCATAATCTTCTCCTAACTACTACTGCATTGTACAAGGAGTTAGACTGATGAAAATCTGCTGATTAATAGGGCAACATTGGTTGAGAAAATGGATATTTATAGATAATACAGGAAATAAACTGACTGTAATGGCCTTTGGCAAAAATAGCAGCTCCATTTTATCAGTCCTCAACAGTTGCATTAGTAAATAGATCAGGTAGATTTGTGTGCTGATGAAATAAGAATTGGTGAATCTTCTTGAAGGAGAAATAGATATATTTAGACTATACTTGAAATACCTGGAAAAGATAGGGGAAGGCTTGTTCCAGTAAGCATCTGTATTTTGTATATTGAAAGCTTTTCAGAGAGGACCTAGTGGCTAACAGCTGAAATGGAAAAGCAAGAAGCAAGGTATTAAGAGAAACCCAGCACCATGTATGAACACATAGGAGTAAGAGCTAGAGAATTTGAGAAATGTCTAGCTGGAAGCCAAACTGGAGATCAACAGCCATAAAACATTAGAAAGCTGTTTGACTTGTGAAAGACCATTGCAATGATAGATAACTAGGGGTCTCCCAGAAAAGCCAGTATCCAACACCAGGCACCACCTGTTCCTCCTGTAAGTGCTGAGGAAAAACAAAGACACAAGGAATTTTGGTGCTGCAATGGAGGAGAAGACCTTCCTGAAGAGTGGCTGTGCACTGGCTAGCACAGCAAATCCAGGCTGGAGAGGATTTAGCTGAGTTTACAGGCTGAGACTGTGTAACCCATTTGAAAAACTTCAGTGTCTTAAGGGGCTACAGAGCCATTCTAATATTTCATCTGGAAGGAGACTTCATAGGTAGCACTGGGATTTGTAAATGTTGCTTACTTCAAGAACATACACTAGAATCCAACTGGTTTAGATGAACTTTTGACATCAAAGGATGTTTTTGTTACTTCAGACATCATGTTCATCTCAGAATCATGAGGTTTTGTAGCTGACAGCTCTGCAAGGTCCAGAAAGCCTAGAGTGGTTCAGCTGGCTGAGTGGTGTGATGCTGACTGCAGCTGAAAGTCTTTCTGTAACTTGTAAATGAAATCTGGGGATTGTCCTACCTTAAATGCAAACTTTAATGTCTTCTAACCAGCTTAGCTTTGGTTTAGTGCAAGGTAAAGATTTAGGGGGTATATTTTTTCTTATATGGTTAAAACAACCCTCAGCACTTAGCTGTTCTCTGTTGTCTTCCAAAGATGTAGAAATTATCTGTACGAATACACTAGGTTATACTAAATTTCCACTACATCATTCTCTCTTGAATTTGCACTTCTGTCATTCTCAGTTGCAGGCATTGAGTCCAGATGGGATTTGTTGAACTAATGTTTTTTTAAGGTTGGTTGTTTTTTTTTTTTGGGTGGGGGTGGGAAGGAAACTGCTTTAAAGCAAAGAAATTCTTTCAGTTGCAGCCAAAGGAACAGGTGAACTTAATCCAAGGCTGAAAGGAACATGCTAGTTAGGGAACAGCAAATCCTGCATAGTTTCAGTTTTGGTGCAGCATGACTTTATTTCCTGAAGGGCTTGCAATGCAGATGGCAGATGTCTGCTGGGTAGACTGTGTTCATTGTTAGCTCCACAAATAATAGAGGGGTTACTCCATAAACTGTCACTAAGTAACATTGCTTCCACAGACTATGGTGCTTTCCAGATATGACATGCTTCCAAGCTGTTGTTTCCAATGCCATGGCTGGAGTGTTTTCCTAGCAGTTACTGTTATCAAGCATGCAGTGATTGAAGATCATTCTGGTTTTCTTTCTATAGCAGTCCAGCTGGCATATAAGTTCTAAATAGATGCTAATGTTTAAAACACCTTGTGTCTAGCTAAAGAGGTGGATTCCTAAGTGTGATGTGTTAAACATACAGACTAACTCTTTTTCTACTTGTGTTTAATCTTCTGTTAAGTTGGGCTGCCTGTATTAAAACTTGTGTTACCTCTCACTATTCAGAATACCTGTCCACTGCTGCAAAGCCTTCACAGGTTAATTGGTGTAAATCTGAAAACCCCACTCCCATTGGAGAGTACCAAATCTTTAAAAGCAGTCTGAGGAATACAGCAAAAGTAAACTTCAGCACTGAAAGAATTCAGTCAGCATTCTTAAAATCTGTGTTTTCAAAGATTCCTACATTTGTTTTTTCCATGAGGAACAGGCTTTTGGATTCCCTACCTCCATTTTTGTTATCTTGCTGTACTTTTACTTGTGCATCCTCTAAAGGAGAGATTCTCAGTTAACTATCTACATGAGCCATTATTCCATCTCTCAGTAAGTTCCTAGTCCCTGTGTTTGTGGCAGAGGAGATAAATACAGCACAGAGATATGTATATCATCTCAGACTATATCTTGGTGTGGCAGCTGCAGGTGAAGTTTTGCTCTCAGAGGAGTTGCAGTTGCTTGTGTAGAGCATGACACAAATGGAAGTACCCTAGTACACCATTTCTAATACCCTCAAACATGAGTGAAACAAAACTCAGGTGGCAGAACTATATATAGTGGTAGTGATGATGATCTTTGGCTTTACTTTGAATTTACTAGTTTTTAAAGAGTCTTTCTGAAGCTTGTGTTGAAACTGAAAGGCATGCAGGAAGATACTACATCTGCTGAAAATAAAGCATCTTTGATGCTGCTGGGCTGTTTGAAACCAAAGTTATGATTCCTGTGTCAGTGTTTGAGTGGCACAGATAATGCTGAAGGTCCCAAGCCCGTGTACAGGTCTGTGCTGGGATTGCCCAGCTTCTGCAGGTGCAAGGTAGCCTGTGTCTGTGGCACATGTGTGCCTTGGGCATAAATGGGTGGTTTCCTTTATAAAAAAGTGATTTGAAACAGCTACTAAAAATTCTGTCATGTTCTCTCAGTTGCTGTATGCTACAAAAGCCCTGGCTTTAAAGCAAAGTGGCAGCATGTCTGTCTTCTTGAAGGGCTAGGGATTTGCAGTTGCTCCATGCCTCTGTAGTTTCAGTTTAGCTAGTAGTCTGCAGGACAGTAACTTTGAGCAGTACACAGCAGCTTCAAGTGATGATATGAATGTATCTAACTAACCTAGACATAAAAATGTAACAACAGCACAGTGCAGCTCACCTCTTGGGTGAGGAAATGGGAAAAGAAGCAGCCAAAAATTCCTGCAATGCAGCCAGATGCCTCGAGAGGAGCTCTCCCTGCCTTGATGGCCAGCTCTTGCTCTGGCCACTTCAGCAGGCTACAGTGGGAGAGAAAACCAGACTGTGTTCAAACCCAAGAGTATTTCACAGAACTACTATGTCTCTTCAATTTAGGCAGGCACTTGAATTTGCTCTCTGTGCTCAGCCGAAAGAGCTCCGTGGCCTTGACTTGCCTGAGCCAGGGGAGGGGGCAGCCGGCAGCAATGTGTGCAGTTGGATGCTGGAAGCTTGTCGAGCAGCATATCCTCCTGTGAGGAGAAGCTCTCTAAATGAAAATGATTTCCCAGGGCATCTGGCTCTGCACATGATCTAGAACAAATGGCGGAGGATTAATTTTCGTTTCAGAAGTGAAGGATTTAGCTTTGTCTAGGGGAGATGCTGGGGGAGGGGGTGTGCTGCCGGCTGTAGCATTCCACTCTGCAAAGCACTTGCTGCTCCGAATTAGCATTCAGGCAATTAAATAGCTCAGCTGGCTGGGCAAGCTTAGCTCTCTGAGCACTCAGCGAAGAAAACGAGTTAGAAACTTCCTCACTTTTAATCTGCATGTTGTGTCTTTCTGCAGAGCTCTGTGTCTGTAATGCAAGCCTGGCAATTTGGGCTTGGAATGTTGTTGATTGTATTTAGTATTGACAAAAGTCACATGAAGGGAGCCAAAGCAGTTTAATGAACTGGTTCTGATGTTTTAAGCAAGTGTTGATTAATTCCTCTAAATAGTATATAATTAGTGTACTAATTTCTTCCTCTTTCTCCTCTCCCCTTCTCCTTCCCCCACCATCTAACTTGGGAAACAAATTCTAATCTCAGTGTCATGTTTGACCCTTCATGTTATTTACCACAATAGCCATCTCCAACTTATTTTCAAATCTTAACAAAACATGATTGTAGTTAATGGGGAGAAAACAGCTTCTGCAAGCACCTCAGACAAGGTTTGATTTTGAGCCAAGCTCCTCAGTCACCTTTCCAGTCTTAACAGTTTTCACTTATATTTTGCTTGGAAAAGGCAAGACTTGAGAAGAAAATCTTTTACTATCCTGTATTTACACCACAATGCATTTCTTACCTGCCTTGGGAATAGGTGTCACTCAGAAGCCTGAGCTTCTCAGTCAGCAGTAATTGCATTCTGGGATTATTATTTTTTTTAAGCTTGGGAAAAGATGTGATTCTATTTTATCTTTCTAGTGTGCTGTCTTCTTAGTATTCCTAACAGTTCATTTTGAGCTTCTGCTAAAGACCTAGTCTAGCATCCAGAAATTCTGACAGATGTCTTCTGACTTGATTAATTTCTTCAAGAAAACAAACATGCCTCATTTCCAGTTGAAATTGGAGGTGGGAAAGGAGGTTACTGAAACCAGCACATTAACGATTATTAAGCAATCTCTACTGTGTAGTCCTGTCTCCTGCAGACTTTCAAAGCACACAGGCAAATTGCAGTGCAAGGTGTGGATGATGATACAGTTGATAGCAAAATCTGTTTCCATAAATTACTTAGTCTTGTGCAAAGTGGTTTTGTTCTCATGCATCTGAACCACTGCTTGTTGAGCTGTGATCCAGGGACTCTCAAATGTCTACTCATTTGACTTCTACAGTTTGGTTTAATCACTGTCCATTTATGTAACTTCTCTCTTCTTGTGGAACAAATGAAACTCCTTCAGAACATCCCTAGCAGTCAGAGTGTGACTCCTTTTTGCTTTCTGGTGTTGTGAAACATGAGGAACTCTACTCATCTTAGGAGGTTCTTTACCCAAAGGGTGGTGAGGCACTGGAACAGGCTGCCCAGAGAGGTTGTGGCTGCCCCATCCCTGGCAGTGTTTAAGGCCAGGCTGGATGTGGCCCTGGACAGCCTGGTCTAGTGCATGTGGCATCCCTGCCCCTGGCAGGGGGGGTTGGAACTAGATGATCTTGAAGGTCCCTTCCAACCTGAGCCATTCTAGGATTCTATGATCTTAAACCAAAGTTCTTTCTGAGCATCTGAAGACCCCACAGCTCTGTCAACTCTGCTTTCTTTGTTTCTGCAGGATCACTGGGTGTCCCTCGAGGCCGTGGAGCATGGCTCTGAGCAATGGCAGCGACCCTGTGGTTCTGAGCAATGGCAGCGTGTTGTCCGGTGCCACCAGCCCAGGCATCGCTGCGGCCACTGACGGAGATGTCACGCTCCAGCAGCTGCCAGCCAAGGAGCCACCAAGAGCAAAATCCAGTCCCAATGGCTGCCTGCAGCTTAATGGTACAGTCAAACCATCCTTTCTGCCTTTAGATAACCAAAGAACTCAGCAGATGTTGTCCCAGTGCTGCCACCCTTGTCCATACCATCATTCTTTAAATAGCCATAACAAGCAAGAATGTCACTCAGTGGTTGGCAGCTCAGCACCATCTCCTGTGACTTCCTGCTGCATGCAGCCACATACTGAGTATTCAGCATCTGTTTGCCAAAAACACACCCCCATATATCAGCCTGCCTGCTGTCTTCAGCCCTCCCCATCCTTCTGCCTTCACCATCAGTGGCCTGACCATTTTCAGCATCAGCCTGTGCAGCAACATATAACCAGGATCAGGTAAGCAGATTGCATGAATTGTTAGTTCTCAGTGTGGGTAATCTTCTCCATAATGTTTCCATTTTTGTGCAAAAGCAGAAGATCTAAAAAGAAGCTGAACCACATTTCTTCCCCAGTGTTTCTACAAGTTAATCTTCCATGCATTACCAACTCATTTTTTGATCTTCCCCAGAAGAAGGCAAGTCAAGGAACTAGTTTTTGATTGTTTCTGAAGTGGATTAGTTCTTCCTGGGGGAAAAAAAAGCTGGTTTTCCTTCTTGGGGATTGTTTGGAAGCTTGTTAACTCTTTTACAATACATAGTGTACACCTATATTGTGTGAAACAAACCACTACAGAGATAGGTAAGAAAACACTGAAAGAATTGGTACATCTACGTGGTCTAATCAAACCTGTATTTCCTTAAAGAGATGTGTTGAAAAATGCTTTCAGCAACTCAGTTCCTAAGTGTACTGGGTGTTTTTATTTTGTCAGGTCAGCTGGTTCAGGGAGTTGCCCCTATGTCTTTTCACAGAATCAGAGTGGTTAGAGGTTGGAAGGGGCTGTCAGAAGTCATCTAGTGCAGCCTTTCTGTCTTTAAGGGTCCCCTAGAGCACATTACTCAGGATTGTGTCCAGACACTTTTTGAATCTCTTCAGGGAAGGAGACTCCACAACCTCTCCAGGCAGCCTGTTCCAGTGCTCTGTCACCCTCACAGTTAGGAAGCTTTCTCATGTTTGGGTGGAGCTTCCTGTCTTCCAGTTTGTGCCCATTGCCTCACTATTACCTGCCACCATCAAGAAGAGCCTGGTTCCATCCTCTTGACTCTCTCCCTTCAGATACTTAACATACATTGGTAAGGTCCCCTTTCAGCCTTCCCTTCTCCAGGTTAACCAAGCCCAGCTCCCTCAGCCTGTCCTCAGAGGGGAGGTGCTTCAGCCCCCTAATCATCTTTGTAGCTCTGTTGGACTCACTCCAGGAGCTCCAAGTCTTGTACTGAGGAGCCCAGAACTGGACACAGTTCTTCAGGTGAGGCCTCACCAGGACTGAGGAGAGGGGGAGAATCCCCTCCCTGGAGCTGCTGCCGATGCAGCCCAGGATACCATTGGCCTTCTTGACCCCAGGGGCACATTGCTGTTTCATGGACAACTTCTTGTCCACCAGGACCCCCAGGTCCTTCTCTGCAAAGCTACTTCCCAGCAGGTGAGCCCCAGCCTGTGTTGGGGCATGGGCTTATTCCCTCCCAGGTGCAGGACCCTGCCTTTGCCTGTGTTGAATTCCAGAAGGTTCCTCTCTGCCCATCTCTCCAGCCTGCTGAGATCCCTCTGGCTGGCAGCAGAGCACTCTGGGCTATCAGCCACTCCTCCTGGTTCTGTAAGATCAGCAAACTCACTGAGGAGGCACTGGATCCCTTTGGCCAGATGGTTGGTGAGTGAGTTGGACACTGCTGGCCCCAGTACTGACCCCTGGGGGACACCACTATTCCAGGCCTCTAGCTAGGCTCCATGCCACTGACCACAGCCCTCTGAGCCTGGCCATTCACCCAGGTCTTGATCCACCTCATTGTTCAGCATCCAGCCAACACTTCCTGAGCTTGCCTGGGAAGATATCATGGGAGACAGTGTCAGAAGTCTTGATGAGGTCCAGGTAGGCAAGATCCACTGCTCTTCCCTCATCTATCCAAGAGTTATCCCTTCATAAAAGGCAATCAGGTTCATTAAGCATGATCTCCCTTTGATGAACCCATGCTGACTACTCCTGATCATCTTATTTTCCATGTGCTTAGAGATAGCCTCCAGGCTGGTTCCATCACCTTTCCCAGGGTCTGAAGTGAGGCTGCCTGGCCTGTATTTCCCTGGGTTGTCCTTCTTGCCCTTTCTGAAGACTGAGGTGACATTTGCTTTCTTCCAGTCTTCAGGAACCTCCCTGACTACCATGCCTACTCAAAGATGGGTGAGAGTGGCATAGCAATGATGTCCACTGGTTCTCTCCTCCCTCATGGGTGCATCCCATGAGGGGCTGTGGATTTGTGAATGTCCAGTTTAACTAAATGGTCTCTAACCAGTCCTCCTCATCCAAGGGAAAGCCTGTTTCTCTAGACCTTCTCCCTGGCCTCCTGGGTCAGGAATTCCCCAGTGCTGGGCTTGGCAGTGAGGACTGAAGGAAGGAAGGTGTTCAGTATCTCAGTCTTCTCTGCAACTGCTGTAGCAAGTGCCCCTGTTATGTTTAGTTTACCCTGGTATTCCTTTTGCCATCTATGTATTCAGAGAAGCCTTTCTTGTTTTCCTTGACATCCTTAGCCACATTTAACTCCAGTTGTGCCTTGGTCTTCCTTGTTGCATTTCTGCATACCCTGACAACCTCCTTGTATTCACCCTGTGTGACCTGTCCCTGCTTCCACCTCTCCTGTACCTCACCTGTCCCTGCTTCCACCTCTCCTGTACCTCCTGCTAATGCCTGAGTTTTGACTGGAGTTCCTTGTTCATTCATGCAGGTCTTCTGCCCCTTTTGCTCAGTTTCCTGCCCGGGAGGATGCACTGTTCTTGTGCCTGGAGGAAGTGATCCTTGAATATTAACCAATTCTTTTGGACTCCTGTCTGGAGCACATTGCCATGGGACTATTCCAAGGTCCCTGATCTTACTCATTGCCTAGCTTCCCTTTTGCAGGATCCTGAACTCCACCATTTTGTGCTCACTGTAGCCAAGGCTACCCCCAACCTTTCCATCTGCTTCCTTGTTTGCTAGTATGGTGTCTAGCAGCACACCTTTCCTTGTGGGCTCTTCCATCACAAAGCTATCATCAGTACTTTCCAAGAGCCTCCTGGCCTCTTCATGCCTTGCTGTGGTGTTCATCCAGCAGATGCCAGGGTGGCTGAAGTTCTGTGGGAGAACCAGGGCTTGTGACTGGAGGCTACTTCCAGCTGTTTGTAAAAGGCCTCCTCTACTTCCTCTCTGTGCTCAGGTGGTGTGTAGCAAATACTTCTGCTGGTGTCACCCTTGCTGGTCTGCCCTTTGATCTGAAGCCACAAACTCAACTTGCTTGTTGTCCTCTCTGAGACAGAGCCCCAAGCTTTGCAGGTAAAGGGCCACTCCACCACCTCCTCTTCCTGGCCTGCCTTTCCTAAACAGCATGCAGCCTTTCATGACAACATTCCAGCCATGTGAACTGCCCCACCGTGTCTCTGTCACTGTGATGAAGTCAGGGTGTTGTGGCTGCAGGTGGATCTCCAAATCTTCCTGTTTGTTCCCTGTGCTGCACCTCTTGGTATGCAGGCACTTCAGGGAGGTGTTTGAGCTTGTCCATTTCCCAGGAGAGCTGCAAGAGGGTAAGTTTGCAGTGGCTGGAACTGCTAAACTTCAGAGTTGTGCTTGGATTGAGAAATTCTGCATTGTTCCAGGTTGGAATCATTTCTATCCTCCACTTCATACCAACTTACCTCTTTATATTTGATAGCTTTGGAGTTCCAGTGACAGCAGTCCCAGCTACAATGAGCAGCAGTCACAAGGAAGATCTCCTACAGCCTGTTGGTCCTGGGCAAAATCAGTCAGTCCAAGAGAGAGTTTCTGCCAATGAAATTCCTTGTTGCAGTCAGAGCCTTCTAAGCTTTTATACCAAGGGGTTTTAGGTTTTTTTTTCTTAGATTTCTGAGTTGCAGTTGGGCCAAACTGGATGAGTTTTCAGTAGGGTAATAAAAGCTACCCTTCTTCCTGTCCTCCAACATCTGCATCCTTGCTCAAAACCTTGGAGCTCTTTCTCAGTCAGTTATAATAGTTCTGTCCTCATGAAATGCAGGAGCTAATTTTAAACTTCTGAGAATATCAGAGGAGGACAAGTATGTCATGTGGAAAAAGTCAAAGGCAATGAAGCTTTTTATCCTTAAGGTGAAAGCAGATGAAAATAAGGCTAATAATGTGAAGTGCAAATCAGCTTTTCCCTGCCAGTTCTTCCTCTTACAAATGGAAAAAAATCTTAATTATTGGAACTGCTGACAAGCTCTGTGCAGCAGGGCTGTTAAACTTCATCTGTGTTCCATAGACTTGAGGAAGGGAACAACTGTGATCCATAATCTGGCTTTCTGTTCTTAGTCTAGAAAAAAAGATCAGTGAAGAGTTCTTCCAGATCTGGTGGAAGTGTTTTCCACAGCACTTCACAAACACAAAGACTTCATTTGAACTTCTCTGATTGGGATCTTGAGCCAAGATGCATTTTTTCATCTTGCACTTCCTCACCATGATCTACATTTGTATATTATAAACAATGATTGATGATAAATGTTTGTCTTGCTGTTAGTGCTCAAAGTAAGGACACAGTCTGACTTTTAAAGCACTTGTACTTAATTCACTCAGCCATATGTGCCAGTACTCTACATCTCCCTATCAAGTGGTTAATGTTTCATTTCTGGACTTCTATTCAGGCAATTGAATTTTCTCAGCAAGAAGATAGATGCATAGGTCAGCAAATCAAATGAATCCCTCTTTTAAAAGCTACCTAGCTTTTGGTTGCTGATAACCTGTTTGTTTAGCTCCAAATGTGGTAAATAGGACTCATGTCCTCTGCCATGATGGGGAAACTGGACTTCTTGTATGTATTTTAACTCCTTAAAATGGCCATGACTGCATTAATGGACAATGCTTGTGTCTGACTGCATCCCTTGTGTTGGTAGCATGAAACTGAAGGGTCACTACCCTGGACTTCAGCAGGGCCAGCTTGGATCTTTTCAAGAAATTGCTAGAGGGAATCTTATGGGACAGGGTAGTAGAAGATAAAGGGGCCCAAGAGAGTTGGTTAACATTCAAGGACAACTTCTTCCAAGCTGAAGATCAGAGCATCCCAACACGTAGGAAATCAAGGAGGGGAGCCAGCAGACCAACGTGGTTAAGTAAGGAACTGCTGAGCAAGCTGAAGTGGAAGAAGAGATTCTACAGGTCATGGGAGGAGGGGCTGGCCACATGGGAAGAGTACAGGACTGTTGTCAGAGGTTGTAGGGAGGCAACTAGGAAAGCTAAGGCCTCTCTGGAGTTAAACCTTGCAAGGGAGGTCAAGGACAATAGGAAGGGCTTCTTCAAATACATTGCCCAAAACACGAATACTAGAGGCAGTGTAAGCCCCCTGCTGAATGAGGTGGGTGCCTTGGTGACAGATGATACAAAGAAGGTGGAGTTACTGAATGCCTTCTTTGTCACTGTCTATACTCTGAGAGACTTGTGCTCAGGAGTCTCAGACCCCTGAGCCCCCACATGATGTTAGGATGCTGGAGGAGTTTTCCTTAGTTGAGGAGGACTGGGTTAGGGAGCAGCTAAGCCATCTGGACGTCCATAAATCCATGGGTCCTGATGGGATGCACCCACGGGTGCTGAGGGAGCTGGCAGAAGTCATTGCCAGGCCACTCTCCATCATCTTTAATAAGTCCTGGGAAACAGGAGAGGTGCCTGGGGATTGGAGGAAGGCAGAGGTCACTCCAGTCTTCAACAAGAGCAAGCAGGAGGAGCTGGGTAACTATAGAGCGGTCAACCTAACCCCTGTCCCTGGAAAGGTGATGGAACAATTCATCCTAAACTCTGTCTCTAGGCATATCAAGGATAAGGGGGTCATTGGGAGCAGTCAGCATGGGTTTACCAAGTCATGTTTGACCAACCTGATAGCCTTTTATGAGGACATAGCCAGGTGGATAGATGAGGGTAGGGCAGTGGATATGGTTTATCTTGATTTCAGGAAAGCATTTGACACCATCTCCCACAGCATCCTTGCAGCTAAACTGAGCAAGTGTGGTCTGACTGATTGGGTAGTGTGGTGGATTGTGAACTGGTTGAAGGACAGAATCAGAGAGTTGTGGTCAATGGGATGGAGTCTAGTTGGAGGCCTGTGTCTAGTGGAGTCCCTCAGGGGTCACTACTGGGACCAGTACTTTTCAATCTATTCATTAATGACCTGGCTGAGGGAACAGAGTGCACTGTCAGCAAGTTTGCTGCTGACACTAAACTGGGTGGAGTGGCTGACACACCAGAGGGTTGTGCTGCCATTCAGCCAGACTTAGAGGGGCTGGAGAGTTGGGCAGGGAGAAATTGAATGAGATTCAATAAGGCCAAGTGTCGAGTCTTGCACCTGGGAAAGACCAACCCCATGGATGAGTATAGGCTGGGGGCTGAGCTGTTGGAGAGCAGGGAAGGGGAAAGGGACCTGGGGGTCCTGGTGGATGGAAGGATGAGCATGAGCCAGCAGTGTGCTCTTATGGCCAGGAGGGCCAATGGGATTCTGGGGTGGATTAGAAGGGGAGTGGTTAGTAGATCAAGAGAGGTTCTTCTTCCTCTTTACTCTACCCTGGTGATATTTTTGTGATCTGTGATCCACACTATAATTTTATTACATTTTGAGCCTATAATCTGCACAACAGCTTCTTCCAGAGGTATGTTTCTTACCAGGTTTATTGGAAATCATCCAGCTTTATCACATCTGTGTGTTTCAACAAGGTTGTTTCAAATGCAGGTTCTTATACAGTAGACTAATTAAATTCAGTGGGTAGTCAAACTAGCTTTCCTTTTGCTTCTTTCTATTTTTAAAACCTGTGTTCAAATATTGTTATAAGTTTAAGAGGGAGGGAGAAAACATGTGATTAGATAGAGGGGGTGAACACTTTTTGCAAGCTGTATCTCTAATGCTTCCAGCTCTGGGCAGGTAACCAATTGTTTCAGCAGGACAGGTTTTGTCAGGTTTTGAAGCCCAAGGCTTAATGTTCATCAGTGAGCTAATATCAAAGGAATGTGGCTCTGGTATCATAGCAAATGAGAGGACAGAAAGAAGACAGATTGAAATAATGCCACACTTGTCCTAGCCTATTCCTCTGGATCTGGAATTTTGCAGTGTGTTCAGCTTGGAAGTTTAAACTCAATTCTGTGGAAATGTCTTTTATACACCATTACTTGAACATCTGGGCAGCTGGTAGACTTTTAGGTTGGAGAAAAATCTTGAAGCATAAAAGAAAATCTCTTTCCTTGGGGGATGATTTACAGTGTGATCGTGGCAAAATCTATAGCAGAAGTAGGTAAATTACATTGTAATGATTCTGATGATTTTTACATGTTTTTCTGAGTTTGGAAGATCTTGAGCAAGGTTTTTGTGTTATTTTATGCAGATATTTAAGATGTAGTTTATTAAAATGTGCTCATACCTCTGTTTCTCAGTGGGCGTTAATATCTTGGCTGCACAGACACTTGCTGGTAAACTCCAGCTGTCTGGCCACCTCAGAGTGCAACTGTCTGGGGACTGGGCTTGCTTTCTGACAAACTATTTCTATCCTTACCTTTTTGGAGCATGGTATGATTAGTTCCTTTTTTCAGGTGTTATTGGCAGATCTTTTCCCCCCTTGCCCTTTTGGAGAGCTCGTGTTGAAGTAACCCTTTGTGTCTGCATGCACGTTGGTATCGGGGAACTCCTGGGGCTTAGAGCTGCTGGCAGGTGGGGAGTTACTGCCCCTCCTTTGCAGCCAGCTGCTTCTGTGATCATCAGCAACCTTCCCCAAGTAGATAGTAGACATGAGGAGGAAGAATGAAGTAAGGCTTTTAACCTGAAGAGCTGGAACAGGCATGAAGACTGGTGCTTGGCAGCTGGAAGCAGTGGGTTAGGAGTCACTAGTAAAAGCTGTGCAGCCCAGCAGCATGTTCAGTGGGGTGTAAGGACAATAAAAGGGATCATGGAGGATTGCATGTTCTAGCAGAACTAAACACTACAGTGAAAAAGAGTAAAAGCAGAGAACTCTTTAAAATGTTCTTGGCATTTTCCAGGAATATATTGCTTCTATAGGAAAGTACTGATGTGAATAGGAGCAGTAGGGGAAGGATGTGCAGAGAACAGGCACTAAGCTGCCTGAGGGTTGTGCACAGCATGAAGGAACAGTGCTGTGCCTGGCTGCTTTCTCTGGCACTGAACTGAGTTGCTTCTCTCAGACTTGGATATGAACTTTTTAATGGGAAAGCACTGATTAAAAACTACCTTCAGCCTTGCTAATCTTGATGCCAGCTCTTTTGGAACCTCTGGTTGGTGATACAGTTTAGCAAACTTAGGTCTAGGGGCTGGAGACAAATAAGGGAGCGGAGCTAGGGAGCTGCAGAGTAACCAGTAGCACTGCAGGTAGGGAAACTGCTCCAAACTACCAGTGTGTGTAGTGCTTGCACTTCTGCAATATTCAGCCAATAAACTGATCCAAGTACTCTCTGCTTGCAGCAGAGCAGCTCTAGATCACCTACCATTATTTACTCTTTAAGACCATACTGCTGATGCTTTTGGCTAAAGCAGATAAGTCAGGAGAACTGTTCTGGAAAGCATCTGAGTTATCCCTGGTAAAGACAACAGGGGAGAAGGACATAGGGGATGATCTCTCCATGGGCATGCAGACATCTCAAGCTAGAACACAAAAATGAAATCAGTTTACAGCCTCAGAGAATCAGTTTGGCTAAAACTTGAAGACTTTGGGATATATGTAAATTGCTCCTTGTCCCCTACCAGCTTCCTTAGTTTAAATTGCTACATTAGAAGATTTTCTTTGCTAGACCAATTTATATTCTAAGCAAGGCAAAAGCTATAGTACCTCAGAGTCAGGAAACTGTTAAGTGTTCCTATCTCCAGACTTACTGTACATCTTCCTTTCAGTTAGATTTAAGGCTTCTTTTGAACTGTTTTGGCATTGCAGATTTATGTGATGGGTCTGGGATCCTGAGTTCTGCTGTAGCTCAGAGTTCTGTGCCACACACTGTTCAAACAGTGCTGCAGATGTACTTGGATACTTAGGCTTTAATGCTTTAGAGAAGAGAACTAGGGGAAGGAAAAAGCTCTGCAGTGAGGATAGAACATTATAGCTGCTTCTTACCTATTTTGTATTTTCCTTCTAGTTCCTTGGCACAAAGATTAGAACCAGAAAGAACCAAAAAGCTCTTGTTTTTTCCAAAAGCAAGGGAATGTTTGCCAAATACCAATCCTCATAACAAGACTTTGTCATGAAACTACTCCCTGCTTCATTCCAGGAAAAGGATAATTGTTATCTAGTGCATTCTCTGGGCTTGCAGAGCTGATAATGTATATACAACTCTATACAGTATTTTCAGATCTTCTCATTTCAGCAGCACTAACTGTTCACAAGGACTTCTGCATGGTTTAATTTTTAAAGGAAGTATTTTTGACCTATCTAATTATTTTCCATTTTGAAAGTTGTTAGCTTCATGCATTAAAAGATACTTTTGTTTTTAGATGAAATGTGTCCTAATGTTTTTGTACAAAATTCATATGCCTGTGCTGTTATGAATTACTGAAATAAACTCTCTCCCTTGCCCTAGGAAGACTAAAAATAGCCTGGAAAAAAACCCCCACACTTTACATCACATTTTTGGAGGTGGTTTCTGAAAACTTTTATTGACTTCCAGCAGCTAAAAAGCAGAAGCTGTTCCCACTATTTCCTTCAGGGTTCAGGATGTTGCCAGTATCTTGATTTGTGCTGTAGATGAGAAGTGTGTTGGTAATTTGTGTGGAAACTCTGGCTCTCTTCTCATTTAAGCCATCTATTACCTGCTAAAATAAGAATTCTTTATCCAGTGGCTTCCCTTAATGAAGTGGCTGGAGGCACATGAGAACCACAGACTAGATGCTCCCTTTCATGTCTCATCATTAACAACCCAGTGAAATACTTGGAGATTTTCATGTGCTTGAGGAACAGAAAGGGAATGTGTAGCAGTCTCATGCAGCCTTCTGAATCTGAGCCCAAATGTGGCTTTCTCTCTTGGGCACGTGTGGAGGAAGATCTCTCTCTCTCTCACCAAACAAATGAACTCATTCTTTTCCTTTCTTGGAAGTAATTTTTCCTGGCAGTCAATAGTTTTAGCTCTGCTCTATCATTTTTGCTTATTTTACTAATATTTACTTTTACTCTCACATTATCCCCAAGTGTGATACCTTAGGAGGTTTATTCTGGTTACTCATTTACTGTTCCTGTGATGATTATTGTGCATTGTCAGCTCTGCAAACAGCATGCTGCACCTTCTGTTAGTCTTGACCAGAGCTGAAAGCAAAGGGGTGAGATGCAAAGATCAGAACACAAGTCAAAAATGCCATGTAGAAGTCAGGGGCTGACCAAATTGAAAAGAACATGCCTAGAAAAATATGAAGTGCACTTTAAAAACCCCCTCATTAGGAAGTCCAAGAGATTTTTGCAGGCTTTTAATTGTACTCATTAAGCATAAGTATTTGTCTAGACTTCAGCTTGCTTTGAAGCACTCCTTTTTGCTTCAAAAGGAAAAGGGAGGTGGAAGGCTCCTGCTCTGGTCTGAGTGCAGCTGAGTAGGAGCTTGGCCCTATTTTGACCTTTAGTCTCTGCCACTTTACAAACTCCAGGTTCTGTGTATGCTTGAAGATGAATTTCCTGTGCCCTGGATCCCTCACCCTTCCTTGAACAACAGAAGAGCTAGTGCTTTGAACTGCAGTCTTCAGGAGACATAAAGCTGATAATGTGAGGGAAATGGGAAGAAACATGGCCTTTCCTTTTGCACTAAATTGACTGGAAAAGCTGCATCAGCTGTGCTCATTCTTCAAAAGAACTCCTAGGTGTAGTTTTTGAGATCTCTTTTAAAACTGAGCATTTACACACATATATTTAGGGAAAAAAAAAACCCACAGCAGAACAAGCAAAATAGTGGCAGTTTGTTGGAAGGTTTTGACCACCTCTATTTGCATGCACTTTTAATAGTGGGTTGTGAGAAGGCTCAAAGGTGAAACAAGACAGCACTGGACAGCCAAGAGCAAAAGCCTAAACTTAATGTGGCCAGTGACCTGATTTTCAGCACTCTTCAGGAGATGAGATTTGAAAGATTTGGATTTTCCTACTCCTTAAAAGTTTTCAGGCTTCCTTACAGCAGGGAGAGAGTGCAGAAAGAGGAACATGGACTTTGTAAAGCTCTTTCTGATTTGCCATGTTTGTCTCTGTCTATAGCTCCTTCCAAAATCACTTTCCCTTCCTCTCTGATGATATTTCAATGTTGTCATTTCCCAGTAAGTAATAATTGATGTACATGCTCTTTAAGTAGTCTGGTGCTTGAGCAGTGAAGTAGAAGGAAAAAAATCCCAAGCCCAATGCAAGAGGGAAATACAAAGGGTGCCTGAGCAACTGGGCATTAATTCTGCTACACTGTGATTACTGTCAGATTTCCTCCCAGGATATCTGCTGAATAAAGACATTTCTTAAAGCCTTGACTATTAATCCAAAGCAGAAATGAGGTGGTACCACGAACATAGAATCCTAGAATGGCTCAGGTTGGAAGGGACCTTAAAGATCATCTAGTTCCAACCCCCCTGCCAGGGGCAGGGATGCCACTCACTAGACCAGGTTGCCCAGAGCCACATCCAGCCTGGCCTTAAACACTGCCAGGGATGGGGCAGCCACAACCTCTCTGGGCAACCTGTTCCAGTGCCTCACCACCCTCTGGGTAAAGAGCCTCCTTCTAATCTCTAGTCTGAATTTCCTCTCCTTCAGCTTGTATCCATTCCCCCTTGTCCTGTTGCAATCTGACCAGCTGAAAAGTCTCTCCCCTTCTGTCTTGTAATGCCCCTTTAGGTACTGAAAGGCTGCTAGAAGCCTTCTCTTTTCCAGGCTGAACAACCCCAGCACCCTCAGCCTGTCCTCATAGGGGAGGTGCTGCAGTCCTCTGATCATCCCTGTGGCCTCCTCTGGACCTGCTCCAAGAGGTCCACATCCCTTCCATGCTGAGGAGCCCAGAACTGGATGCAGTTCTCGAGGTGGGGCCTCACAGGGGCAGAGCAGAGGGGCAGAACCACCTCCCTAGAGGTCATGCCTCTCCTGCTGCAGCCCAGGGTAGGGTTGGCTTTCTGGGTTCTGAGTGCATGTTGCTGGCATAATGCTACCATTGTATCCATGCATTATGAATTCTTGCATTCCAGTTCCTGTTTGTAGGATATTTAGTTCATTCAGTCAAGTGGATGAACTTGTGCTGACTTTTTGTTGAACAGTTTTGATTGTATCCAATCTGGTTTGTACTCTGTTTAATCTTGGGGTGCTGTTCTGGGCTCTTAGTTACAATACTGAAAGCATTTACATCTTCAGTAAATACTCCCATTGTTTTGCTTGCTTGTTACTGAGCAAACAAAACCAATTTAATCTCAGGAGGTACAGAAGGTGATGGTGCATTTCTATATGTACAGTTAGTAATCTGTGTCAGCATAAGATAAAGGACCCTGCTTTGCAATTGCTTGCTAAATCCTTTAATTCATCTTTTAATAGTGTTCAATATACACTTGGTTTATATCATTGAAAAATTACAACATTCTAAGTAACTGAAGTCACAGACACTGGAACAGCAACTCAACACCAAAATGTATATTTGAAGTGAAATACTAAACTGAGAACTGTGAAATGCTAAACTGAGAACAAAATTGCTCAAGGAATGGTGTTTTCATTTGCTGCATAGGAGATTACATATGCAGAAAGGAAAGCTGGTATTTGTCCCCATAGTCAGGCTAATAATTTGGAGAAGTTGTAAGAGCTTGTGATCTAGCTTCAGAATAGCTCCCTGGTTAAAGGAGGCTTTCTGAGAGCAAAAATGAACCCCCTGGTGACTTAGATTCACAAATTCTTGCATCTGCACAGGAAGCAAGGCTGAAGCATGTCCCACTTAAAGCATGATATATGACAGTCTGAAGTCTCCTTCCTCCAGAGTCAAACTTACATATGCTTAATGTCAATCATTAATGCCTGTAAGAACTTGGATTTCAGCCTTTGTGGAGAAAGACCTTGATAAAAATAGGTCCCCATGTACCTCTCTTTCCTGCCCTGTTGTATCATGGGATGGAGTTTTTCTTGTATGTGTGTTGTGATTTCTTGGGTCACCTTAATTTCCTGTCTGTCAGAGAAATACATGATGTGACCATGACCTTGCCTTGCTCCATTCAACTGGGAAGTGTAGTAAAAACAGCTTTAAAATAAACTGTTTCTAAGGAACTTTTTGCCAGCAGAAATCCTGAAAACTACTCTAGTCATTATTTAAATCTCAGAACAGATCTATTCATTCCCCTGTAATTACCAAGAGAAGAAAAGAGGCTAATGGTTTTAGACTTGTGAAGGATCTTGAAATAATATTAGTCTGCTCCAAATTAGCTGTTGGCTTGTTTTCAAATAATGATTCATGGTGGTATTTTACTAAGCCTTTTTTATTGTCTTGGATAGTTCAGAACTCTTGTTTCACTTGCCAAGCAGGGCTACATGTGGTCTTGCCCTCAGTGCTTCAGAACTTAAAGGAATATATATATATATAGCTTCAAATAAACCTTTTGAAGAGGAATGTACTTTAAATTATGCATCAGCTTTGCCATTTAAAGCTAGGACAATGTAGTTTAAGTCTATTTGATGGCAATTTTCCTATTGACTCTTTGAGAACTGAGTTGAAAAGTGGCTGCACTCCTTGGAGGAAAGTTTAGGAAGAGAAGAACACCCAAAAAAAGGAGGGGCTATGGTGCATGGTATTTGGCTCCTACAGTCAGTGGCAGATTTTCCTGCAGAGAAGGTGATTTGCTTCCTGTTCAAGGCAAGTGAGCTAGGAGTTGATAATATTTAGTCAGTTGTGGGAGATGAAAGGGGTGGTATTAGAAGGTCAGGACTGCAAAAATGAGGTTCTGAGGAATCTTAAACTGAAAGCCTAGTCAGTCAGTCCTGGGCTCCTGCATGGGTACCATCCATGGGGAGCAGTGAGGAGAAAGGCAGGGAGGGGAGAGGGGAAAACAAACCCAAACCTTGGGGGTGTTTGTAGGAGAATTTCAATTTCAAGTCATCTAAATGCTGTGAATTTCTAGGAGCTTCAATTTGAGCATGTAAGGAACCATAGTGGGGTCCTAACCTGACCAAAGGAACTTCCTAATGAAAGTACCTGTGGCTAGGATGTCAGTGTTAACTGCACTGACCTCTTCCCATCTCTGGGGGCTCAGTGGAAACTTATTTCCTGCTGTGTGTTGCCATGAGCTGGAAGTTTGTGCTTGGGAGATACCAAAAGTACCCATTAGTTTTACAGAAGAAGTTAATGCAGTTTAATATTGATTTCACAGCAGAAAGTGAGTGAGCAAAACCTTGACTTAATTAAGGGTTTGCTGCTGATGTTCAGGGAATCTGGTTTTACCCAGTGTGAATGCTGTAGGTCAGGAAAGCAGACACTGCAATGCTGAATTTAAAGCAGAACAAGAATCACTTGGAAACTAATTTTATTATTGTTAACTTCTTTAGAATTAACTTCCCTTGCACTAAGGCAGTGTTGCTTGCTCATACATGTGTGAACATAGAGCAGATCCCCACCTGGAACCTAAGAGCTAGGTAAGGATACAAGAAGAGCAGACAAGAATCTTGGTAGTATCTCAATTATATAAATGTGAATTGACATCAATAATGCAGTTGCCAAAGAGATATGGATTTTTGCTTTCTCTACTACAAAGACTTTAATTTTGCTTCATTTTGTGCATGAGAATAGTCTTAGCAGAAAATAATTCATAAAAATAAGGTGAAGCAAAGCTGCAGCATTGACATTTCCCACTTTCTGAGGGGATGAAATAGCAATTAGTTTCAGATCATGTCACCCTGATCATTTAGAGATGAAAAATAAAATCCTTTTGGCTTGTTCCTTGGCATTTTATGTGGGAGAAAAAACTGAATTCTCTCTCATTTCTGACATCCTTCTGCTGTGGGTTGTCCTCTTCTTCCTTTAGGGGTGTAAGTCAGCAAAGCTGAGTGCAGACAAATAAAATAAATACTACATTCATGATTGGAACCAAAGAAAACTCTACACATTGCAGCAAAGAAATAAAGTGGGAGGCTTGTAAAATGTTTTATGGCAACTTCATCTGTTGGATTTCTCAGAATGATTGTAATGGTTGCTGAAATGCTAAAGCACAGAGGTGTTGTACAGCAGCAGAAGTTAGCCTGATGTTTGAGAGCCATTCAGGTTGTTCTCAGGGGTCAGTGATACCCTGAGAACACAAGGGTTTAGTGCTGGGGTTTAGTTTGTATTGTAAGTTCTAATGGAAGGTGCACAATGGGATGCAGATCAATCTATCCTGCAGGGATTTAGCTCATCCTGGGCTGGAATCATGACAAAAAGCTATGTTTTAGCACTTCTTGTAACCAGATCTCCCAACAAAGGGAACACCTTCCCTCTGGCAAAGTGAAGCATCCAGGTTAAACACCTCATGATCCTTGGGCAGAGGAGTCTGTGTGTTGGGTTGGTGGTAGTTTAAGGGTTTGGTTTGTTGGGTTTTTTGGTTTTAGTAAGAACAGGTATTTATTGTAACAGCATTTCTGACTTTAAGTGAAAGGCAAGAGTGCAGAATTAGTTTTTCTGCTATTATTGGAATTACTATTTTTTTGTATCACTGTGTTTAGACACCTGTGATATACAGAAAGAAGGTACAGTTTGTGTCCTAAAAACTATACTTTGTCACAAATTTGCTATGTGTTTGAAGGATGGCATGTTGTTTATGTCAAGAGCAATATTACATCCCTTCTTTGAATACCTGTGTGAGGAGAGCAGAATTAAGATTGTGTGAAATGGTTAGTGTTTGTCCACACTGCCCAAAACTGAAGGTGCAGTGTCTCTAGTTTTCATTCCTTCTGGATCCCATGCTGCTGGAGCAGCTGTCATGACTTGCTTCTGCTGCTCTATCTGTAGTAGCAGTGATCATGTCCAGCCCTGTAACAGCTACCTTGTGAGAAATAGCTGTAAGCTATACATTTAATTCCACAATTCTGTGCAGCTCAGGGCCAAACTGAGGCAGAGCAGCCACCTGACCCAGTTAGCTTTCTCTGAATGATTGGCTGGAAAATTGGGCTTTTCCTAGTCTGTCATATTTCTGTCAGTGGCTGTTTCTGTGCTGCACTTGCACCTGGGCTTCAGCCCTGAAATGATGCTTGGCTCTCCCTGTTTATGTTCAGACCTTGCTGAGCAGGGATCTCAGCTGGACTTGCTAAGGGATGGCATTTCTTAGCAGTCAGGACTTTTTCATCTGGCACCAGTTCCTACAATGAAGTAGAAAAAGTGATTGCAAAGCCTGGTGCCTGCCTGTTTGAAATGTATCTGGTTCTGTCAGCTGAGGGTCCATAATAAACTGCTTGATGGCAGTTGAATGGTCAGAAGAAGAGCAGTGCTTCCTCAGTTGGTGCTGGTTCCAGGTGGGAGATGGAACCTTTCAACCAGTGCTGGAAGGTGGCCTAGCTGCTTTTGGTGCTGGGAGCACAGCTTTCTGCTTCCCTCAGCTGCTGTCTCCCAGGAATGAAGCAGTGGAGAAGCACTTGCACTGACAAGTTTATTGACAAGTTATCTGTGATGCTTCTTGGTTGTTTCCTTACACCTCAGAGTAGGGTGCAACAATCCCAGGCAGTGCCTATGTGCTGCTGCATGCCTAGGTGCTAGCCCCACAGGCATTGATTTTAGCTCCAAGTCTGACTGGTTTGTTCTTCCTCCAAGGGAGAAAAAGGTGAAAAGCCCTTCTCCATCCAAGCTCCAGTCTGTACATCTGCATACTCTGCTGCAGAAATAAACTGCATGGGAGTGGTGTGAAATAAACCAAAAGTAAAAGGTTTAGCCAGGGTAATATCCTGAATTACAATCAGAATTTTAAATGGTTTAGGAAGGTATCATTTGTCTAAATGAATACAGATGTATGTTTGGCAATGTACTGATGCTTTCCCATGGACTGTAACAAAAGACAAAAGTACTCTCTATGTAGACAGGAATGTTCCTGTTCAAAATCATATTAGTATTCCAAGAATGTCTGGGACTATCTAGATACTTGTATTGTCCTCTGACATGTTCAGGTTGGTGTTCCCCTGAAGTGCATTAGATTAATGAAACAAAGACACTGCAAAAGCAGTAAACTGTCTCTAATTGTATTACTGTTAAATTCATTTGGAATCATCCCATACTGACTGATGTGTTCATGAAACATTGCTTTGTGCCATGTAATATCTCCAGGTGGCAGGAATGTTACAGAGCTAGATTTAGTAATACTCAGGATTGCCAAAAGCTTGCTTTCTGTTGTGATTCCTGAAATTAGAACCAAACTCTCCTCTCTGTTGTACCCAGGCCATGAGAAAACTCATTCAGTGCTGTAACTGAAAGGAAACTTTGGCTTCACTGGGAACCCAAAGCAGGATGTGGCTGAGTGGCATGGCCTGTTCCCCTTCAGGAAGCTAGAGCTGTAGTCACCATCATTCTCAGGTTAAGAAGTATGTAAAACAATAGCATTTTTTTATCCCTGTGGCCTGCCTCTATTCAAGTTGGTGTGTAGACCAAGGGCCAAATGGCTTCTGTTACCTCACTCTTCAAAATATTAGTGGAAACACTGAGGTTAAGTGCTCATTTAGACTAGAGAGGTGAATGTTAGGGCAGTAGCAGTCCACTCCAAACTGCTGCCCTGTTCCACCCTCCCAACTGTCTTGTTCTTTCCTACAGCAGGCTTTCAGATTTCAGAAGGCCACTCTGTCTTTTCACCATGTTGCACAGAAGGATGCTGGGCAAGCAAATACATTTACATGTGGAGAAACATCTGGGGCTTTAACCAATCTATTTATCTTTTCTTTATGCAGTTCCTAATTGTGTGCTGCACAGTCTAAACTCACCAGTAGGAAAGGACAGGATGAAACAAAGCATCTGTTGAATAGGGGCTGAGACTTGCCCTAATAGTGGTGGAACAGAGCCTGTCCTTTTCTTCCCCCTTCCCCTCTCCCTGCCTTGGTGCATAATACATATTAGATTTTAATCAGTGACTGTAATTTATATAATAACTTGATTGTGCTATAGTCCTGTCAAAAACAACTGTGATTGTCACTTGCTGCTATCAAGCTTGTGGGAACTAAGTCCAGAGGTAATTTAATCCACAGATCAGCTTGGCTCTTGTCCCAGCACCATTTCTTTCTCAGGAAAACTGATGAGGATTTTTTTTGGTCTAGACTTTTTTGTGGAGCTTAGTGGTGTTATTTCAACTGGCTAAACACAAGTATAATGCTTCAAAAGTTAGATGCAGCAGCATTAAGGGGGAAAGATCTGGTTTTGCCATGCATTTCTGTATCTCAGAGCAGAACTAAAGAATTTTTTGGGCCTAGTTTTCCAGGATAACTTTTCCTATTGACTGCTAGAATAGAGTCATCACAACAGCTGCAAAGGATTGGTTACAGTGCTGGAATTCACCCCTGTGGACACAGGTTTTTCTAATGCATGCTTCTTGAAACAAACCAGTTTGATAGCAGGTGTGACCTTTAACCCTCCCTAACTTTGAAGAGCTTCATCATCATCATTTGTTCAGCACTGAGGATATTTTGCAGGTGGAGGAAGCAGAGGGAAATGGAGTTTGGTTCTGATGGGAAAGGGGGAGGATGAGGAATGGTGGTGGTGGAATTTTTACTCCTTTTGTGTAAACCAAATGAGGTGAAGTTGAATCTGAAAGTTGTATCTAAAGCCAAATTTTCCTTTTTGTTGAGGAAATATGTTTTGCCATATATTTACAGAGATGGAATTGAAAGGCAAAGTAAAGCTTGGAGAGAAAGATTTAAAATCTGCCCATATTTTGCAATGCAGAAGGGGCTGGGAGAGCACTGGAAAGAGTGACTGTAGAAGAAGGTACCTTGAGAAGATGCCTGTCATCCCCAGAGTGTTGTCAGTTACACGTGGGTCCTTCCCAACAAATGTTTGTCTTGCCAGCTGCTTGAACACCTCAAATGAGATTTTGTACCTCACTGTCCAAGGAAACCCTTTTGTTTGGGAGGGGTGCATAGTGCTGTGGACATGGCTCTCTGGGTGAACCACCTAAGCCTGTATAGTCCTGGAGATCATGGGTAACAGTTGTACAGTGTGGGGTGTGGTGATGAGAGTAGCAGGGCTGCAGCCTGTGCAGCTGGCAAGGGTTAGAGCTGGGCTGAGCACTAATCCAGTGACAGACACTCTCTGTTACCCCCTCTGCCTCCCCTGCCATGGGAAGGGAAAGGGAATAGGAGAGAGAGACTCAGAAAACTAAAACCAATGAGAATAATAATGAAATTAAACATACATATGTAGATACATACACAAATATATACAAACCCAAGACCAAATCCAGAACCACCCCTGGCATCAACTATGTCACCATCACCACTGATGCTGTGGCAGAAGGACTCAGCAACAGATGGAAACCAGACTTGAGGCTGGATCCTGGAACTGGATTCAGGAACTCATGGATCACAATTGAAAGAGAACAGCCAGAGTCCTCCTCAGATGCTGACCACTGAAGAAAATCATGAGGAAGAAGAGGAAGAGAGCTTGACACTTGTAATCCCTCAGCTTTAGATCAGATATGACATGCATGGAATGGAATACCTAGTTGGTCACTTTAGAGTCACCTGGACTTGTCCATTCCTCCCTGCAGGTGCAGCCTTTACTCTGCAACCCCCAACATGGGACACAAGATTTGGCAGTGACCTTGGTCTGCATCCCAATCCTGGATGTTAAATCTAAACATTATCCCTGCTAGGAGCACCTGCTGTCTGTGAAAACATGCTGTTCACTTCAGAAAGTGCAGTTGCTTAGAAGGGCTGTAGGTAAAAAGTAAAACCCCTGAACAGAATGAGTTCTGTTCTAACCCAAGCCAGGCCAGCAGTCTGTTCTCACAGGAGCATGGAAGCATGCCTTGAGTTCACACTCTGCCTTGGTGCTGAACTAGTCCATGAATGCACTTGTCCATGTAAACATTTCCCTCAGACAGAGCCCTGTTGCTACTGACTTCAGTTGCAGTTCAGTGTGTTCTGACTTCAGTACCTGATTTCTTACTGTCCTGCTAGTTGTAGTTGAGAAGAATTGGCTTTGTGGTTGAGGCTGTAGGTGGGATGGTGAGCAGTTCCCCAGGGCCTGCCTCAACTTCTTTTCAGCCTCAGCCAACTTCCTATTGCAAAGTCATTTCAGAACCTAGTTTATTTGGATTTCTGTACATTTTAGCTGCTGTCATCTGTTGTTCTTGTGGTAGTATCAGAATTTTTTGGCATTTATGAAATTGAGTGTGTTCAGTACCTCTGAAAGTCAGAGTTGTGCATCTTGAACTATAGTCTGAAGGTTGGTGACATGTCATAAATAGAATATTTATGGTCTGTACAACTTCCTTAATCCCTGAGTTACTGCAACTGCAGTTTGATTATTCTGCTTTTCTCCCTTTTTACTCCATGTTCCCATTGTCTGCAAGGAGCAATTTTTACTGCTGTGTGCTACCCACAGGCATGTCCCAATTGGCAGTTCTGCTGCCTCGTGGAGTTGGAGCATTTCTAGACAGCAGTGAATTACAGCTGAGTGAAAATTGCTTTTATACAGTTCCTGTTTCTTCCAACAGTTAAAGTGGGCTTATATTTCTTGAGGAAATAAATATAATAGCTTTATATTTCTTGATAGCATGTTCCATCACAGTTACAGTTATGTGCTGTATTGCTTATGACACATTGTGAGTGAAGAATGAAGAGTAAAAGAAGACTTAGCATGAGTGTTTAGCTTTGCTAGTTTCATTTGTTCTTCCATGCTCCCTGAGGAAAGGGATGGTCACATTTCTATTACTCTACCCTGTCAGTTACATTTTCATCATCCTTTTGCTGTCAGGTCAGGTAGTAGTGCTTTGAATATATATCTGAAGTGGCCTGTTGCTGTGTTTAGAGCTGGCTTGCATTGGCTTGTACTGTTTCTTTGGTCTGACAAAGCATTGTGTTTCAGAGACTCAGTTTTATGTGAATTATTTCCCCTTACCTTTACAGTTGCCCAGAGCTTGAAATAGTCTGAGCAATTCTCACCCCTAGTGGGGTCATGGTTGCAGCTACCTTGAGATGGTTGTGCCAGAACATTTTGGTTTCCCTGGACAAGAATTCCAACACAATGTGTTGAATCTTATGTTTTGAAGGACAGGAGATCTCATTCCCAAGCACTGAATGAAGTTTTAAACATTAGTGAAGAGTTCCAAGGAGCCTGAACTCTTGATCCAGCCCTGTGAAAACATACACATGGACTTTCTTGGAGACTTCAGTGTGGAAATGCTAAGTGATCTATTTCACCATACAATGGTTGGGGCTTGAAAGTTATCTAGACCAACTCCCCTGCAGCAAACAGGGACATCTTCAGCTACATCAGGTTGCAGAGATCCCTGTCCAACCTGACCTGGAAAGTGCCACCTCTCTGGGCAACCTGGGCCAGTGTTTCACCACCCCCAGTGTAAAAGATTTCTTCCTTATATAGAGTCTAAATCTCCTCTCTTTTAGTTTAAAACTATTTACCCCTTGTCCTATCAGAACAGGCCCCTGTAAGTACTGGTAGGCTACAATAAGGTCTCCCTCATGAGTCTTCTCATTTCCAGGTTGAACAACCCCAACTCTCTCAGCCTTTTCTCATAGAAGAGGTGCTCCAGCCCTCTAATCATTTATTTTCTGTGGCCCTCCTCTGGACCTGCTCCAACAGATTAATGACATTTTATGCAAGCAGCTGTTTCTTAATTCATTGCTTTCTCTACCTTTTTAAAGAAGGAATATTAACTGTGTCCTTGGTGGTAGAACAAGTCCATAGCTGAGATGAAGCTGTAGTATGATCAGATCTTTGGAGTGATTGTGTGTCACCTTCACAGACATGAAATTCTTGAAAGGACTTGCAGATTCTTCATGGGAACTTGATGCATGGAAGTGAAATGTGTGTGAAACTTACTGATCCAATAGCAAACAAATGGAGTGCTCAGTGAGCAGATGAAACACTAGTTTTGGGCTGTGTATGCTCTGAGTATAGCAGGGTCATAGTAAAAGCAGAGCAAGTGACATAAAGCAGTGTCTCAGTCATAGCAGCAAGAGGTGAAAGTTTGCATTTGGCTTTGCTGCTATCTCCTATCTTAGAGTTTTAATAAATAACAGTAACTTGCATAGAAAAGTTGGTTTATATCTGTCCCTTTTGTCTTTCTATTTCCTGTATTATGGCAAGACATAATTTATGGCCAAAATAATTGCAGTGGCAGCAGGAATGAAGAAGGTTTGTGAACTGCAGAGTCAGAACCTGGTGTTTGGTTCTGTTCCCCTCATATGCAAACTTCATGATTTTCAGTGGTACCAAATTTTTATCTTGTTAGTTGATTTCCTTTCTTGTTGAATACTGGAAAAACCTCTGGAATAGTAATGCCAAAAATCAGCTTCTTAAAATTCCACTTTTGAAAACCCAGCTGTCTTTAGAGCTGTAATTATTCTCTGAGCTACTTGTTTGCAAAGACTCAACTGACTGTGAATGTGTGCCTTTCAAAAGAGTTCATATGCCAAAATACCTGATTTTTAGAATTGATTTGCCTATCCATGTATGAGAAGAATGAAACAAATTGTCCTATGCATCTATATATTCAGTTACTCTATTTTTTTCCTCCTTTCAGGCCAGCCAGACCATTCAAGTTACCAAAAAGGTAAGATCTATACTGTCACATGTGGGGTTTGCAGAGTCTTAAAGGCAGTAGAGGAGGTGAGAGCAAAGCTGTAATTCCCAACACAGTAAGGAATGTTCAAGGGAAATAATAGGCAAATTAAAGCAGATTTTAAATGCAAAAGGTATTTATTTGTGCTGTGGGTAGTGAATGTCTGAAACTGCCACAGGAGGCTGTGGAAGCAGATAGCATCAGCAAGCTGAAACAACGTTTGGAAGAACTGATCCCTAAATAAACACTGAAAGAAGGAGTCAGAGAGAAGCTCCTTGACATCCCTAACCACACATCTGTGAATCCTGGGTGAGCAGGAGGGTGGCCAGAATTTAAAAACCTGTGCAGATTTCAGGCTCTTTGTTTTCCAGTATTTTCTGGCATTTCCCAGTCTGTGCTGTTCTCTGTGTGTAAGAACACTGACTGCACCAGCATGTAAACTCTCAAGCTTCTGTACTGTTTCAGTTAAGGGTTGGCTGTTCCAAGAAGTGACTTGGTTGTATTGTCAGTAGTGAAAAAACAACCTGACAGGAAAGTGCAGAAAGTTCTGTTACCATGATAATGTCTTCTTTCTAAACTAAGCAATCCCACACAGTCAGGAATGCTGGGTTTGGACTGGGTGTGCTCTGAAGTGTGGCAGGGGCATATTAAAAGAGAGAACAACTTACATAGAAGTGCAACAGTACCAGAAACAAGAAACCATCTCTAGTGATGTGTTAAAAACAGAATCCACCTTTAGGATTTGCTTTCAAAGAAGAGACTTGGTCACTAAATACCTACTTTAGGTTTCATAAATCTGTTTGGTTGATATGAATGTAGTCACACAGATATTTATTGCTCATAATGACCTCTTCATGATATGGAAGCTATATATGGTATGCTTCTGTCTCTTTGTATGAGACTGGGTAGCAGTTTAACCTGAGGATGTCTGCATATAGATGCTGAATTTATAGGATCACAGAATTGTCAAGAGTTGGAAGGGACCTCCAAAGATTAGTTTAGAAGGAAACTTCCTGGTTTAGGAGGAAATCTCCTTTCCAAGAAAGCATCTGAGATTGCCTTGGGGCATATTGCTTGAAACCAGTCTTTAGTAGTACTAAATGGGTGGAATAAACATCAGTGGAAATGCTTACTCTATCTCCTAAGCATTTTTCATTATTTTAAAACATGGGGGAAAAGATCAACCACCACCAAACCCAGACCTTTTTCAGGTGTGTGTTGAAACCACCAGGAGGAAAGTGATTAATGAGAGCCAGAAGTGTTTTAATGGTACAAGGCAACTTGAAGTAGTGCTACCATTCTGCCAGCTAGATTGAAAGCAGGGGGCACAATGGCATAAAGAAGAGATTTCAGGTAGTGGCAGTTATTCATCATTCAGTGCTTGAGCAGTTTGGAGGGGAAAAAAAGATGATAATACATGTAGTGTAAGCTTCATGCCCAGCTCATTGCACAAGCAGAGTTTTGATAAAGCATCTGAAAACTGGAAGCATTATCCTGCTTTAGAAAAGTCCTAAAGCATGTGTTTTAACACTCAGGATGTCCTTTCTGAATGCAAGTCCTTGAGTGAGGAATTAATGAAAGCATTTTTCTCTGGGATTTGGCTTGGATTGGCTTTCAGTCAACCAGTCATTTATGCAGAAGATAAGTCAGGGCAGTGGCTTGCTTTTCCCAGATAAAATAAGAAGTAACTCAAGTCATTTTATGGCTTTTTAACAGGTGAAAAATAACTGACATCTGTTTAGCCACTTACAGTGGGGTGGGGTTGAGACTGGCTCTTGGCAGCTTGGTTGGAGTCAGAGCCCTCAGCAGCAGCAAGTAGTAAAATTCAATTATAGCATGGTTAGTCCTTTTTGATGTTGCAGCCCCAGCCAGCTTTGCTCCCCTGAACCCAGTCCATGAGACAGTGAGCAGGACAGGTTTGCAGACATAAACAAGCACTTACTGTTTTCTGTAGTTGGCTTACCAACACCTTAAACACTTCACCTAAGGGACAGCTTCTTTTACAGCTAGTGACTGAAGAAGTGAACCAATGTAACAGCTGCCCAGCTGAGAATGAAGCAAAGAGACATCACATCAAAGCAGTCAATCTGGCAGTAGTGATAAAAAGGAAAATAAATCTTGTGGGCATAGTTTTTATAACTTGAGAGCAAATGTCTGTACTAGTCAGCCTAGCTGGGTGTTTGTGTAAACATTTAGTCCTGCAACCCAGGAAAATTCTGTTAGGTCATTTGCTTCACTTCTGCTTTGTACAATTGCTCATTTGGCAAGCTGCCTCCTTTGTGATTCATTTTAATAACAACTTACACTTCAGATTGCTTTTCAAGCTTTTGCTAATTAACCTCTTGTGTGAGCAGGCAGGAATTAGTCTACCTTTAACCAATGGCAAATTGAGATAAGCCTGCTGCTTTGGGCTTCCTTGCTCCTTAAAGCTCTCCTTTAGCCCCCTAGAGCATACCTAATTCCACATGCTGTGGAAAGGCAGGCAAAAGCTTGCACACTGCTGTTGATTTTACAGTTAGAAAACTGTTGCTGGAGTGAGGAGCTGTGGGGGGTTGGACTAGATGATCTTTCAAGGTCCCTTCCAACTCCTAATATCCTGTGATTACCTCCCTTCTGAGCAGTGGGACAGCAAGTTGCTGTAGAGCCACTAAGTGAGCCCTGCTTAGCTAATGAGCTGCTCTGAAGCTGGAAAGGAATCTTGTAAGACAGTAGCAGTAAATAAAGGAGTGCTCTGCTGGGAACTTGCATGTAACATTGCATCTAAGCTGAGGAAGAAAATAGGAGTGTAGATCTTCTTGGTCAATATTGAGTGTGTGCAGAGACTATCAGTGGAGGATGATTCACAGCCTGTAACTATTCTTTATGGGACTTTCTGTAGTCTCTTTCCTCCCAAGATGAGACAGTGTTGCCCTTGAAACATAAACTCCTAGGAAAAATTGTCAAGAAATGAAGATTTTAGGGTTTCATTTTATTTTCTGCTGCTTTTCTGCTTTTTTTTTCAGTTTAACAAAAAGAAAAATATTTGATGCAAATAAGATTTGCATCTAAAAATTCTTACACTTAACATTTAGAATGACCTAGGAATTAAAATCCAAGGGTATGTGTTGTACAAGAACACAGCCATTAATGCTGATTAGTTTATGCATCATGTTGCAGCTCTCCTGCAATGTACAGCAGATTTGGGGGATCATTAGGATATAAGGTTGGAGTATTTTTTAAATGACTGTTTTAAATATAGAGGAAATGTTTTCTCTTGGGTTCCACTTCAAAATTGATTGTTCCTCTTTGACATTCTTCTTACAAAGCTGAACTTTAAAAGAAGAAAGAGTGATATTTTCTATCATTTAATTTTTACCAAGGCATTTCTTTTCCAGTGGTCCCCAACCATGGAAAGCACACCTGCCAAAAGTTAAATATAAAGTTAAGGGAAAAGTATTTATGTGAAAAGGCTGTGTTTAGACTTAAACAGGTTTCACCTCACATATGCTTGCTTTCTTATTGGGTTTTTTTGTTTGTTTGTTTTGGGGGCTTTTTTTCCATTGTTTTATGTAAAAGCATTACATATAAATTATTGCTCTGGCAGTTTTGGATACTGAACATGTACTAGAGAGCATAAATATCTATTTCAGTAGTCTGGAGTTAATCACCTCTGTAGCAGCACAAAGGAGATCTAAGATAAAGCCTGCATTTTTGTCAGACTCCTGAGGACAAAATAATAGCCTGATATCATATATATATCTATCTCCTGGTATTATATCAATAGCTTTTCTATGTAAGAATAGAAAGTTTCAGTAGGGAGATTTAATACAAAGTTTGGGGTTCTTTTTCTTAAAAACACAAAACAAAACCAAAAAACCCCCAAATCCCACCCAAGTCTAGAAAGAAAGTGTTTCCAAATGCTTTCCATCCCTTTGTGATACCTGCCTTCATTGCCTGTAAGTATAACAAAGAACAGAGGTCAGTGTTTCAACATGTTTCTGTAGAGAAGGATGGATTAATTTTGTGTGTAACTTTCATTGCTGTAACATCTTTTTCTCTGCTCCTCTCCATGTAGCTATGCTGCACTGATAGCTGACTGGCCTGTAGTGGTCCTGGGCATGTGTACTGTGCTGATAGTGGTGTGTGCACTGGTTGGAATATTAGTTCCAGATCTTCCAGATTTCTCTGATCCATTGCTGGTAGGTAAATACTAATCAATTGTGCTGCCAAATAGGGATTTTAGGTTTGCTGGTTTCTCAGCCATAGCAGCAAAGCAGATGCAAGTAGAGCAGCTGATGCATTCCTCTTAAATTATCTGCCCAGAGGAAAAGCAAAATTGACTCTTGGTATGCCTTAAAAGGTTTCCTGTGCTCTGTATCTGTTTGGGAATCAACTTCTGGAGAGATTCAATTGCTAATAAGCTTGCAGAAGCAAGTTGTGTCTAATGAATGCATGAAGTAAATGAGTTTGCTAAAGAGCCTTGGAATTCCTCTAATTAAATGATTAAATCTTGCTATTGGAGCAGCTAATGGTGATGCAAAGATGCAGGTGCTGTCAGAGAGTATTATGCACTGGTTTGGATTCCTTTTGCATTTTGCTGTTGAAAGGCCATAGGTCCTTCAGAAGAAGTGCTGTAGATTGAATCCTGTGAGTTCACCCCAGTGTTAGATGTAGAGCACAGCACAACACAGACCATTCCTTCGAAGTCAGGTAGCAAAGGCTGAGGGCCAGGATCTCTTACAGGAAAGGGATTCTAAGTGCCTTTTGGGGGTCAAATGATAGCCATGTTGGAAGTCTTGTTTCTCAGGCTCTATTAAATACTGCACTCATTGGGTGCTTTTCAGGAGCTGCCTTACCCATGGGTAGCTTGCAGGACTTTGATTTAAAATAGTCTATTTAATTGCTATTGTTAAATCAAAAAGTACTGTTCCTAGAAGTTACTGTCACTTATATTCTGTAGGGTACATGGGTAGCTGTCTGGGTGTAATGGATAGCTCCTGAAACCAGCCCAGTTATTCAAATGCTTTCAAACTCACTTTCAACATTATTTAGATTTGTCTTATTCTTGGGGAACTAGAATCTACTTGAGAGGTTTTTAAATCATATTGCATCAGGAAAAAGTGATCATTGACATACAGAAGAGGACTTTGTAGGATGCCCTTGCTCTGAAAACTCTAAGTGTTGAACATTTGCTAGAATAAATCAACATCATTTCTGAGGGAGAGAAGTTGTATGTGCAAGAACTCTTCATCCCTTGTCACCCTGTGCAGTTGGTCATTATTTTGTTCAGCATTTTACCTTTAAAAGTAGATGCCTCCTAATGAAAACTATCCATCACTTTAATCATGTTTCTCCTTTCCTCTTTGACCTCAAGAATGAGGAGTGTTAATGGCATCTTGTGCTGCTCTTCTGGTAGGGTTTTGAGCCAAGAGGAACAGCCATAGGACAGAGGTTGGTCACGTGGAATAACATGGTGAAAAACACAGGCTACAAAGCAACACTTGCAAACTATCCTTTCAAATATGCAGATGAGCAAGCTAAAAGGTAAGGAATTGGAGTAAAAATGCATTTGATTTCATTGGGGTTTTATTGTATGTACCTTACTGCCACAGATTTCAATAACTCTTGAATCTGGTCATCTCCCAGTTCTCAAGGCCTTCCGTATGGAACTAGGAGTTTCCCATTGCAAGCTCTTTAAAATCATGCACTGGTTTTGGTTTTCTCTTTGAACTGTGGATATTTTCAGCACTGGGCTCAGTGTCATTTCCTTTAAAGTTTCTAATTTCAACATAAAATCAGCCCAATGGTTCAGGTTTTGTGTAACAGTCCCACCAGTAAAATATGTTCTCTCCTATGTAAGAGCTGTGTGTGACTTGTCTGGATGTTCTCTCTAGTAACAAGCCTTTTGCTAAGGTAAAGTAAAACTCTTTCTTCTGGTTTAGTCATCAAGATGACAGATGGTCAGATGATCACTATGAAAGAGAGAAGAGGCAAGCAGACTGGAACTTCCACAAGGATACCTTCTTCTGTGATATTCCAAGTAAGTGGAAAAATGATGGAAGGAAGGCTGAAAACTTCTGCCAGCTGAAGGATTTCTGAGCTCTTCTGTGTGCTGTATGCCTTAGTAGGAAAATATCTTTTGCTGAATAGACTCCTGATAAGCACCTTCTTTCTCTGTCCAGAAGTCTTGGAAGAAATTGGGCTGAAATGTTGTCTTCTATTGGTTCTTCCTAGGAAGCAACTGTCTTTACTTAAAGTGCTTCCTTGGAGTGATTCCAGTTCCTGTAAAGATTTTTGTTAATTATTGGTAATGCTGATCACTACAGAGGTAGCACTTATTTCACACTAGAGAAAAAGTTATGTTTCATCTGTGCCATTAACTTAACTCTCAAAAACCTAAACCAAAATACTTCTGTATCTGTCATAAGAGACATGTGAAGGTCCATTCTTGTACAGAATTTTGTACAGAGCTTAGGTAGGGTTTTTCAGGAAAAAAGCCACACAACACAACCACCACCATCACCCCTGCCCCCCAAAAACCCCAGCAACCCACAAAAGAAACAAAGAAAACCAAACCCAACCCCAACCCCACCAAAAAACCCAAACAAAACACACCCCTCAAAGGAACAAAAATGCAAAGAAATAACAAACCACCTTAAGGTACTGAAGGTTTATGAAGCTAAGTTAAACTAGAGGACAAAAAGGACAAAGAAGTCTTTATTGACTTTTTACAAGACATACTGCAAAAGCTTGATAAGTCCTGTTCTGGCAGAGAGCATGCACTGGCAGATGCAGATCTGGCCTTTTAGTCATAAAAAGAGCTGGGCTCTACTGCAGCTATTTCAATATGTGAGGACTGATAACAGAGCACAAAAATGTCATTGTGAAGTTGTTTGTTTGTGTTACTTGAGCTGAGAGAGAGCAACAACCAGTAATATCCCAGGTGCAAAAACCAGGTAGGCTTTTGAATTTGGTTTCTTTTTATCATGATGTGGTCTTACATCTAAGTGAGGAGATGTGCACAAGGGCATCATTTCTGCTCCTGCAAGCAGAACCAAATCAGACTGAGCCTATCAGGTGTAAGGCAGAGGAAATGCACTCCAAAGCCTACTGCCCTGTCCTGTGTAAGGCAGAGGAAATGCACTCCAAACCCTGCTGCATTAACTGCAACTTGAGGCAGGTTTAACCCCTCGTGTCCTGCTCGCTGTGTCTGTGTAGTCTCACTGTGGCAGTCATGAAGGAATTGTGCTTCTAAGGGAAAGTTTCACAAAGAAACCAGTTGATTTGCTCTTGACCCATTTTTGTCATTCCTGATATCTTTCTTTATCTGCTCCAGGATCTGCAGATTTCAGTTTCCCTGCTTCTAAGCATGGTCAGAAATCAGACAGCACTGCCCCTGAGTCTTTCCATTGCAGCCTTGTGAAAGGCAAAAAGTCTGCATAATCACTGCAGTGGGAAGGATTCATCCTTTTGGCTTGTGGAGTATTAACATGAGACTGTTTCTTAACCTGTAGTACCACACTGTGTTCCACAGTGCCCATATATATTTCAGCCTGCATGTGTTTTAACCTCGTTAGCTGTGTATAAAGATCTCGCTGCCACTAAGTAATTATTTCCTCTCCTAAAAGCTGTCTTCTAGTAAATGGGATTTAATTTGTAATTTAAGCTGTGTCTAAACTGTAGAATTCTTAAAAATGGCCTCAAGGATATCACAGCCATTTCCACTGCACTCATTTGCTTCTAAAGCAAACACATTCTTGTCATAACAGCTTTATAATCATTATTTATATTTGCAAATGACTTAACTAAATCAGCCTTTGATTGCTGTTATCTGTGCACTGCCATTATGCTCTGCCAAGAATTTGATAGTTTGCTGATTACATCTTTTGATTTTGACTTGTTTGTCATGTTTCAGAAGATAGCTTGCTTGGCTAGAAGTCTGTAGGAGCTTCTAAGTGGCACCCAGCATTGAAGGTGCTGTATTTACTGGAAGCACTTTCAGGAAACAAAACTTTTATGTGGACTGAGTCCAACAGAGAAATAGCTCCTCTTGAAGAAGAGGTGGATTCCCATGAGCTGGCAGATATTTCATCTGTGTCATTTGAGTGGTGGGGTTTTGCCTCAGTCTTTGGTACCAGGCACAGCACAGCAGCTGAAGTGCCCTCCTGTCATTGCAGGTGATCGCTACTCGCGAGTGGTTTTCACGGCGACGGGAGGTGAGAATTTATGGACTCTGAATGCAATTAAGTCCATGTGCAATGTAGATAACCTGAAGGTGAGTAAAGATGCCATTTCAGTTGCTCCACTTGCAGATAGGAAGCAGGTATTGGAAACTTTGCTCTGCTGCCCATTGCCAGCCCATAGCATGTGAGAGGACTTCAGGTTGCTCACATCCTTTGGGAACGGTCAGTCAGCCTGCAGGCAAAGTTAAACAACTTTCAGTTTCTAAATCAGACTAACTAGGGCAATTGATTGGATTTTGCTACTAATACCATCCAGAATGGAGTGGAGGAGGGTTCTTCAGAAGACTCTTTGCAGAAAGGACTCTCAACTTTTTCTGTGTGTTTCTTCTTAGAATAAGTCCTCAGAATGCTCCATCTGTTTCTGTTCTTGTTTCACAGCAAATCATTACTTTTTAATTGTGTTTTCCCCTTCTGGTGAACTGGCTGCATCCTCATAGCATATTCAGTTTTCTCTGACACCCAGTGGGTCACTCAGATATTATTATTGGTTTTTCAGGTCAGAAGAGAATAGGTTGGCAGATGGGCATCAAAGGAACACAGATACAATAGCTAGAAATAGCTCAGTTAATTAGATGTGTGTGATACTTTCAGAGCAATATTAGTTTTCTCTGTAACACTGAGAAGAAGAGAAAAGACTTTTGGCTTTGTCTGTCTGGTCCTGGTCTATTTTTTTCTTGGCTTTCCTTGTCCCCAGTACCTTGCATGATCAAAATAAGCATTGTAATAGCCAGCCTCAGAGGTTACCATAGATTCTTTTACATCTGTTAGAAGATGATTTAGCAGTCTTGATTAAAATTGATGTCCTGTTTCTGGTGGAAGTTAATTGACAAATGCCAAAATAAAATAAGCATTCAGATGGTACATTTGTAGAATATAAGGTTGTCACTTGCTGGAGTGAACTCCATTGAACTGCTGAGTCAATTTTTGTGCAGTAGTGACTGTGTGGAAATAAAGTAATGTGTTTTTCTTCTGTTAATAATGATCTGTTTATTTCCTTTTTTTTCCTCTTCTAAAACAAAAATAATCATAATTATTAACTTCATATTATCCCACCTTTATTTCATGAGGAATATATTCATTATTAGATTTGTTTCTCATTGCTCTTTAGACACCCATATTAATTTAGCAAATTCCCAAACTCTTCTCCCCAGCAGCTGGCATTTGCTTGCTTCAAATGTTGAGCTGTTCTGTAATGAGTTTCCCTTGGCAGTCTGCTGACAGGCAGTTTGTCCTGGCTAGCCTCTCTGGGTTTAAGTGGGTTTTGTCTTCACATGCTTGTGAAATGTTCCTGACTTGCCCATCAGAGAGGAGGTAGTGACAGGATGGCTCTTGTGGTTCCCCTTTCTCTCTCTCAGTCAGAATGAGCCAGGTGAGCAAAGGGCACTGTTTAAACTAACCCAGCTCAGTATGGAAGGGACTGAGCTAGGGAGTAATCATACTGCCAGTTCATTCAGGAGATGCAGTGGTCATTAAAGAATAACAAGGGTAAAAATTGAGAGTTAGGGAGGAGATGCTAACCTGTGCTTTTAACTGTAGAAGTCTAGCCACAGAGCCAGCAGATGCAGGTAAATCCTAGGTAGTACAGAGCACTGCAAAGCAATGCAGTCTGAAGAAAAAAAGAGAAAAAAATAAAATAAAGACAGTTAATAATCTTTGGAGTGGTTCCAGTACTCCTGAGGAATTTCTCTTTTTTTCCCCTCCCCATGTGCAGAGTTTGGTAATGTATGATTTCAGATACTGCTTTCCTTCCTGAGGGAAGGGTGACACTGCACCAAAGAGCAGGCACCACACATATTGGATCCAGAAAAATAGCTCTTCCCTTTAAATAAGAGCACTTCAGAAAATTGTTACCTGCTTCACCTCCAACCAGAGCTGTGTAGATGTTTATGGAGGCTGTTGCAGATAATGTTTCTGTGGATCTTTTGGAAATTGAGATGTTTACTTAGCAATTGAGCATCTGAGCTGAGCAGCAGAGTGCACTGTGATAGCAGCTCAGAGCTTCAACTGCTCAGTAGGCAAAAGTATGGTTAGGTTTTGCAATTACTGCTGATCTCTGTGTAAATGTTTACTAAAAATGAGATACTCAGGGCTCAGAAAGGGCTGAAGCTTCTTTTTTTGTTAATGCTTGTTACTTACAAATGAGATTTAAACAATGTTAGCACTTTCTAACAGTTTCTAAGCACTTCTAACACTGCTTTGAACTTGGGAAGTGCTGCAGTGTGCCTCACTTCTGAATGGGAAGTTCTGCTAGCAGCCAGTCCCTAGAGAGGATGAATGCTGACTTGCACTGCAGCTATCAGAAGAAATTGATGACTTCAGTGACCTTCTGGTTTCACAGACTCTCTCCTGGCTGTAGTTATTTTTGTTGTTGAGTTCATGCTTGTTCAGGGCCACAATTTTGTTGAAATAAGTGGTAAAGCTTTCTGTATCCAAAGAGAGGAGAATCAGATGCTGGTTTGGACCTGCAAACCTTAGACCTTATGTATTTTTCTGCTGATAAGCAGGATTTCAGCACCAACTAGGGTTTGCCTTTAGTATGAATTAACAGTATATGCCCTATGTGTTAATTGTGTTCCCATCTGCTTGTAAGTGCTTTAACTCTATGTTTTACTGACACTGAGGGGCTCCATCCTGCAGCTGCTCAGCATATGCTATTCCTATAATCTTCATGGAAATTTTATATACAAAATAGCTGTAGGAGGTGTTCTGAGTTTTTACTGCTTGGATAAGAGTGGCTCTTTTTTTCCACTTGTTAATTGCAGAATGTTTCCCCTATAAAATAACTGCAGATAGTTATTTTATAAACTTCAAAGGCTGTAGATGATTTCTTCAGCCTGCTTCCCCAAAAGCATGTCTTGGTGAATCTCTGTCACTCTGCAGATCCATTTGGGCTGATCTGACCACAGATACAGCACGTGCACAGGTTGCACAGCTTAGTTTCTGTGCTTGTTCCCAAAGAAATGCAAGTTTGGCCAGTGGCAGACCAAGTCTGGCAACAGCAGAGTGGCCTTTTCAGTTCCTTTGGATCAACAGCAGAGCCCAGGGCCTATCATATATTAACCTTTTCCACAGTATCTCAATAAGCTATCTGGAGCTCACTTCTGGATTTGCATTTTGAATTTCCAGCTGCTGGCTTAGGTTACTTTATCTTTAGCAACAGTTACCAGTGACTGTTTATGGCCTGCAGCAAGTGTTGAAGGACAGCATATAAACCACATTGTCCCATCTGGAACTTGAAGAGATAGAGAAGACAGTACAGTCCTTTCTTTCCAATTTGCCTGTTACATCCTCATAGGATTAAGCTGGAGATATGCCATGAAAAATACAGATATGCTATTCCAGGGCTTCCTTTTGTTTAGCAGATTGTTCAGTTTTTCCTGAGTTTGCATGTGTCAGTGTTTTTATCTGGAAACAATCAAATGTGAATTATCCTGGGTTTTTGGAATGCCAGTTTGTTATTGTTCAGAAACTGCTTGACAAAATTAAATCCATATTAAAGCTTTTACAACTGCCATGAGAATCTCCAAATGCCAGCTTTTTGTCTGCTAAAGGATTGCTAATAATAAACCCTCTGCAATTTTGCTAAAAATCCAACCAGCCAACCAAAAATACCACCAAAAAAAACCCAACAAAAAACCCCCCCACAAACAAACCAAACCCACTAAAGCAAAATGGTGGATTTCAGATCACTAAATTTAAAACATGCACCTCTAGTGGTTTCAGGGCCAAGTCACATCAACTCTAAAGCACATGGCTTTATTAATGTGACTCTATTACTATGTGTTCATTCTATGTAACTTGATTAAAACTGGCATTTTACAGAGAGTCACCATCCCTGGAGGTACTTAAAAAACATGTGGTTGTGGTGCTGAGCTGCATGGTTTAGTGGTGACCTGCCAGTGCTGTTTAATGGTTGGGCTTGATGATCTTAAAGGTCTCTTCCACCCAAAACCATACTGTGATTCTGTATATCTAACTATTTGGAGGATTGATTCTAATTTGTCACCTGTAACTGGATTTTAAGACCTATATCCCCTGTGCTCTATCAAGATTGAGTCCCAGCTTCAGAGAATTTCCCTGATCTAACCTTGTTGCTCACTGTTGCCTTGTTTCAGTTCTACTTTATAGATGCTTTCAACTTTGCCTAAAAGTGCCTTGTGGTAATTGAGCTTAGTTCTGCTCTTACTGGCTTCAGCTATATCTGGAGTATTCTTGAAGGGAAAGAAGAGCATCCACATAAGGGATTAAGATCCTTTTAGCTAAGGAGAGTTCTTAACCAAAAAGTTAAAATGGCTATTAATTTTTGAAGCTCTTGTAGGAGTTCCTATACTTTTGGCAGTCACTTGAGGTGACCACAGCTGTCCTGCCCCATGCCCGAGCTCTGTGCCCTGTCTGCACTTGCCACTCGTGCTGCTTGTCCCCATGACTCCTCCGGCCTTGCTGCTGTTGCATCTTCCTCCACTGCACTCCTGAGTCAACTCTTGGGCCTTTGTCCCGTGGTGGGTGCAGTGTTCAGAGGCATGACCCTTGTCTCTGTGCAGCAGGGCTTATTTTGGGGTGCTTTATGCCACGGGGGAATTACCCTGTGCTCGTGCTGGTCTTGGAAATGTGCATGGCTTATGGGGACACAGTGCCTGGGGTGGCAAGCTGACCTGCTTGAGGGAAATGTCTGTCAGCTGTACAGGAGCTAAAAAAGACTCATAAAGTGAGGGTTGTAGCAGAGAGGTCAGATAATGGAAGTCATCATAAAGCTCTCCTATCCCTTCTTTCTGGATGGTAAGTCCCTGCCTCTCCAAGGGGCTTTCAGAATTTGATTCCAAGCAGAGTGAAACCTTATTAATGTATGGCTGACTGTTTCTTTTCAGGAGTATAGCATAAGGTAATAAAAGAGAGTTAAGAGTCCTTGATCTGGAAGAAACCCACCTCAGTGCACCTTCAGACAGTAGAATTACAATATTCTTAATGCTTCTGCCAATTTTATGCCGTTGTGACAACACAGTGTACTGAGTTACTGCTGGTTTAGTCTGCTGCATGTAAGGGGCTAGTGATCAAGGAAAAATGTGTGTGGAAATAAGAATTTAAAATATTAACACAAAAGGACTGTGAGATGAATTTTCATCACTTTGGGATTTGGTTTTGCTGGGTGAAAATAATTCAGACTATTACATTAAAGTGGATTTTTTTGCTCTGCCTGTGTTCATACAGATCAGATCCCATTCCCAGTTTGGTGATCTCTGCCAGAGAGCCACTGCTGCTTCATGCTGTCCCAGCTGGACACTGGGCAACTATATTGCTATTCTAAACAACAGGTCATCGTGTCAGAAGATTGTAGAGCGGGATGTGTCTCACACCCTGAAGCTGCTTCGCACCTGTGCCAAATACTACTACAATGGAACCCTGGGGCCAGACTGCTGGGATATGAATGCCAAAAGGAAGGACCAGCTCAAGTGTACGAATGTGCCTCGCAAATGTACCAAGTACAATGCTGTTTACCAGATCCTTCACTACCTAGTGGACAAGGATTTTCTCAGCCCAAAGACAGCCGACTACGTCTTACCAGCTTTAAAATACAGCATGCTCTTCTCTCCAACTGAGAAAGGGGAGAGCATGATGGGTATTTACCTGGACAACTTTGAGAACTGGAACGCTTCTGATGGGGTAACAACAGTCACAGGGATTGAGTTTGGAATAAAGCATAGATTGTTTCAGGATTACCTGCTGATGGATACCGTGTATCCTGCCATAGCCATTGTAATCGTGTTGTTAGTTATGTGTGTGTACACCAAGTCCATGTTTATCACCCTGATGACTATGTTTGCAATAATTAGTTCCTTGATTATTTCTTATTTTCTCTATCGGGTGGTATTTAATTTTGAGTTCTTTCCATTCATGAACCTGACAGCATTGATTATTCTGGTTGGAATCGGAGCAGATGATGCTTTTGTCTTATGTGATGTTTGGAACTACACCAAATTTGATAAACCTCATGCTGGAACCTCTGAGACAGTGAGCATCACGTTGCAGCACGCTGCTCTTTCTATGTTTGTGACGAGTTTTACTACCGCTGCTGCCTTCTATGCTAATTATGTCAGCAATATCACAGCAATCAGGTGTTTTGGTGTCTATGCTGGCACTGCCATTTTGGTCAATTATGTTTTGATGGTTACCTGGCTACCTGCTGTAGTTGTGTTACACGAACGCTACCTTCTCAACATTTTCAGTTGCTTAAAGAGACCTCAGCAGAGGGTATACAGCAACAAAAGCTGCTGGACGCTGCTGTGCCAAATCTTCCACAAGATTATTTTTGCAGTCTCAGAAGCATCCAGGATATTTTTTGAGAAAGTTTTGCCATGCATTGTTATCAAATTTCGATACATTTGGCTCTTCTGGTTCCTTGCCTTAACGGTCGGTGGAGCATACATCGTCTGCGTAAACCCAAAGATGAAGTTGCCGTCGCTGGAGCTCTCCGAGTTTCAGGTCTTTAGGTCTTCTCACCCCTTTGAACGATACGATGCAGAATACAAAAAGCTTTTTATGTTTGAACGTGTCCACCACGGAGAGGAGCTCCACATGCCAATTACAGTGATCTGGGGTGTCACACCTGAGGATAACGGTGACCCTTTAAACCCTAAAAGCAAAGGAAAGCTGCAGCTAGATAGCAGTTTTAATATCGCCAGCCCAGCTTCCCAGGTGTGGATTTTACGTTTCTGTCAGAAGCTAAGAAATCAAACATTTTATTATCAGACTGAGGAGCAAGACTTCACAAGCTGCTTCATTGAAACATTTAAGCAGTGGATGGAAAATCAAGACTGTGACGAGCCATCTCTTTACCCCTGCTGCAGCCACTGGAGCTTTCCCTACAAACAAGAAGTCTTCGAGTTGTGTATCAAGAGAGCTATCATGGAACTAGAGAGAAGCACTGGGTATCATTTAGATAGTAAAACCCCAGGGCCTCGCTTTGACCTAAATGATACTATCAGGGCAGTGGTGTTGGAGTTCCAAAGCACCTACCTCTTCACGCTGGCTTATGAGAAAATGCATCAGTTCTACAAAGAGGTGGACTCATGGATTTCAAGTGAGCTTAGTTCTGCTCCTGAAGGTCTTAGCAACGGTTGGTTTGTGAGTAACCTCGAATTTTACGATCTTCAGGACAGTCTTTCTGATGGCACTCTGATTGCCATGGGTCTTTCAGTTGCTGTTGCGTTTAGCGTAATGCTTCTTACCACTTGGAATATAATTATAAGCCTTTATGCAATAGTTTCAATAGCTGGGACTATTTTTGTCACTGTAGGTTCTCTGGTTCTTCTTGGGTGGGAGCTAAATGTGTTAGAATCTGTCACCATTTCGGTGGCTGTTGGCTTGTCTGTGGACTTTGCTGTTCATTACGGAGTGGCTTATCGCTTAGCCCCTGACCCTGACCGAGAGGGAAAGGTCATTTTTTCCTTAAGCCGTATGGGTTCTGCTATTGCTATGGCTGCATTAACGACATTTGTAGCTGGAGCAATGATGATGCCCTCTACAGTGTTGGCGTACACGCAGCTTGGCACCTTCATGATGCTTATAATGTGCATTAGTTGGGCTTTTGCAACCTTCTTCTTCCAGTGCATGTGCCGCTGCCTCGGACCCCAGGGCACCTGCGGCCAGATCCCACTACCAAAAAAATTGCAGTGTAATGCCTTCTCTCAGACCTTTTCAGGAGCCCAAGGGGGCAGAGGTCAAAATAAATCGCACCCTGTAAGCAAATACCAGCTGGACTCCAGAAGTCAAAAACCAGAAATGGAGCATGAGCACTATGAGCTTGAGCCCCTGGCATCACAAACTGGTATCTGTAACCCTGCAGAGAAAGTGACTTACGAAGAAACTCATATCTGCTCAGAGCTCTTCAGCAGCAGGCCCCAAAACACATGTATACCTATGCATTCAGCCTATAATAGTGAAGTGAGTAAAAGCATAAAAAATGTTGCTGGTTCAGCTATTCTGCAGACATCTATTGACCAACACACCATATGCCCCATTTTCTCTCAAAACAGGCAGTGTAGCTGTCCTGATGCATATAAGCAAGTGGCAGTGAAGTGGAGTCCACGCTCATGTCAGCAGTTGAGTGACACCTTCTGTTACCAGTGTTCCCCTTCCCCGGGAGCCGTACAGAGCCAGAACTCTGCAGCTCCTGCTGAAGGTTACGTGCATCCAGTCCAGCATGTCCTCCACTGCAGTTGCCTTCAAGGAAGGCTCAAAAGAACAATGACACAGAACTCTCTGCCTAAAAACTTTTTCCTCCAGTCTGTGCAACAGTTCCAGGCACATCAAAGGATAAGTAGGACAGATTCACATGCTCAGCAAAACCCAGAAGAAAGCGTAAGAACTGTTCCAAAGGTGATGAGCTCCTCACAGTTTCTCTGCCGACACGCAGGACCTCTGATAGTGCGCTGCTCTGAGTGTGAGAACAGTGTATCACAGAACCAGAAGGGATTCTGTCAGCAGGCAGGCAAGTGTGATGAGAAGGGTGGTACAGAAGTGAACGGGGTTGAAAACAAGAAAGCCTCTCTGTCAAAGCAGAAAAATAAAGCTGAGAGCAAGCTAGATCAGTGTTCTTTGCAGAATGAGCGGGTTGTGAAGGCTGAGCAGAGCGATAGGAAGCATCTGCTGAACAGGTCGGTGAGAGAGGCTCGCTGTGAGGGCTGCTCTGAACGTTCCCACTCTTGTAGCGAGCCTATCGCGGTCAAGTGCAATTCTGCTGACTGTCAAATGCCAAACGTCGAAGCCAATGTGCCTCCCGTGTTAGCGCGTCCAGAACTTCCCAATGAAAGTTTGTTAATAAAAACACTCTAAGAAATCTTTCACTTGGTGATGCTGGCTCTTTCTTGTGGAAATAAGTGTAAAGGAAAGTCCTGAATAAACACCAGTTATAATTTGCATTTTGGAATGCAAAATGTACTCTACAGAGCAGTAACATCCGTGCATCTCGTAAAGCCATTGCAGCTGGTAAAACCTGATTTGCTGGAACTCATAAGATGGATTAGAGTTAATTTTAGGTTTTGTCCCAGGGCACTAGAGTTTGAATTCTCTTTATAAGTCATCTCAAGATGTCTGTCCCTTTTCTGAAGCCAGGGCTTGTGAGATTGATAATGTTTGGGGCAGACTGAGATTGCCACATTTTCCAAGGACCTCATTTACCTTTATTCTGCTGCTGCCTTGACAGGCTCGTGTGCCCCTTGGAACAGCAGCAAGGCCATAACTGTGTTCCTTCAGAAGGGTCTGAAAGACCAGTTCTGCATGGTAGCCTCTTTGGGGAATGTTTGTAACTATTTATCCTAACAAAATATAAAGAAAAGCTCTTGGACATCGACAGCACTTGCATTGCTGTTGTTGCATATCTGTGTATATAGTGCAATAAAACATTTTAAACTGCCCTTCCTGGCAGTTTTGATATAGATTTTATCATTAAATACCAGAGAATGCAGGTGGAAACAGTATGAAGTGAACATTATTTACTTCTCAGTGATGACAAGAAAAGTATCATTCACGTGTATGACACGTGTGTATAAAATCAGGAGTTACAAAATTGGGCATGAAATCTTTTCTCACCAAGTATGGAAAACAGAAGCCAATTTGCTGTGGAGAAATGAATGCATCATTAATGCACATGTTTTAGACTTACTGTCAATAGTATCAGATTAAATCAATTCAAGAGGCTCAAATACATGAAGTAAAATACTGTGCTCTGAGTTTTCCTGCCCCGAGAAGTTCCAAGCTGTAGTCACAAATACTGAACTAAATCATCTAACACTGGATTTCACAAGTGCTGAACTAAACCATCCAACACTGAATTTCAGGCATCGTGTTTTTGCAACTGCAGGGTTTAGTCCAAGGACAGCTTTGGTTCAGTCATGGGAGCACTTAACTAGTCTCATCACTCAAGGAGAGTGGATTTAAGAGCTGTCATGGTTGCTGTGCACCTTAGTGACCAGTCTCTTCATTCTAATGGTTTGGTTACACTGATTACATTGATTTGCTGTGCACAGGTAACAGACTGCATGGACTGATGTGACACCATGCACTCTGGAGGAAAAGCCTGCCTGTGCTGCTGTTCATGTTGAAGGGACACGGAAGATTGGTATCATATAACAAACCACTCTTGTTTCTCTGGGAGTATTGATGTTCATGCTTACACATCCCAGTGACTGGAACAGAGTAAGAGGTTGAAATCCACAGGACAAGTTAGAATAGTTTCACCTGGTTTAAGGAGAGCAGCATTCTTTCTTAGAGAGAAAACAAAACTTACTTTTATTTCTTTTCAAACTCATAACTCGATTTAGAGCCAGATTATTTCTAAATGTTTGTAATGAGAGCAATGCAAGAATTTTCTGTGCACCACAGAGGCCATTATTTACACACAGCTAGGATTTGCACTGCTAGAAGTCTGAAGAAATTAAAAAGGATAAGAAATAAACTGGGCTGTTGCCCAACTTTGGTCCTGACCACTGCACCTGCTGCAGTGCAGTTTCTATGAGAGGTACATTAAGCAAGAAATCCCTCCTGAAATAAATGTAGGGTTATGATATTTTAATTGACCTGCAGTCAGACCTTGCCATAGCAGTATGTAATGTTTATGTAGTGCCTGTCACAGCTGTGCCTTTGAGCCATGGGCCTTAGGGGAGGTCCCCAACTAATACATAGGACATTTTGAGATGATGAGCTAAAAATTGAGGGTTTTTTTTCCAAGCCAGCTTTCCCACAACCACATTCTGTATAATAAACCCTCTTCCAACTGCTGCTTATATTAACAACTGCTTTTATAGTGGTGAGGTAAGTGATAATGTTATTTTCATTAAGATTTATATGTTCTTAAAGGCTGATACAGTAAAAAAAAAAATGGGGCAGATAAGGAGTTGTGATGTAATGTACTCTTAGAAAAGAGTCAAATGAGCTAATGCACTTGGCCACTGAACAGTATCACTGTTGTATTTGCCTTTTGTGACTTTGCCATTGCCTCCCTGCTATCTTCTTTACTCTTCCCAAATCACTCAGCTGGACAAGAAGCAATAAGTGAAATGATAGTTTAATATTCATGTGTGTAGCTCCATGTGTGTGTGTGCGTGCACACAGCATCTGTCTCAGTTCATGGATAGACCCTCAGATCCAAGCCAGTACAACTTCTGCAGGGTGGAAGAGAACAGGAGTTGGTTCCAGTGGCAGCTGAAGGCTGATGAGGCTATGCATTACCAGAAAACTCATGAGGGGAAAAAATCAAATACTAAGTTTTTACAGGCTACTAGGAAGAAGTGAGGAAAGAGAGGATTCTGTTCCACTCCAGGAAATCTTAACGAGGTCTCATGCTAAGAGTTGTCACTGATTGTCATGTCCCAAGGGAGGCTGATGAGCCTAGAATACTGTCATTTCCAGGAGCTGATCTGCTCTCACTGAGGTGCTCCCTTGGGCTGGAATCTCACAAGGAGTCTGGATGTATGCATGCCATGTTTGCTAGGTGTGATGATTGTCTTGTAGGCTGTCCTCTTGGGGTAAAGACCCTGCCACTGGCACTTCCTCTGGGAGGTGGCAGGGTGCTGGCTTTAGAATGTTTAGAGCCTTATATCTGTGGACAGTCCATGCTGGAGTATTTACCAAACTGAGTAGGGTATTTGGTAATTGTTCTGGCAGAGATGATCCATGTAGCTTGGACATGGCAGACAAGCTGTCTGCCTTTCAAAGTCTAGGGAAGGCTTTACTGTATCTAGTATGTGCAGTGCATCTTTAAAGTGACATCTGTTGGATTGCCCAAGGGGGGAAAAGAGACTTTCTTTGGGAAGACAGTGCTCTGTTTGTGCCTCTGAAGATGCTAGTACACTTTCTTCAGGAATAAATAATACAAACCAGAGTCTTCCTGGGAATGGGGTTGCATCTGAGACCAACTTTGTCAGATTCACCTCACCCAGGGGAAAAAAGTTGCATTTAACATATCAGGTACCTGAAGTTGTCTGTATTGTCCTTGGGGTCCATGTTTTTTAGATCACAATCACATTCCTAATGTAGGTAATACAGTGATTAGTTTAAGAAAAAATGCTACAATAATTTACAGTAAGTCCTTTAAACTATTACACCAGGCTCAATGTGTAATCACTCTGGATGTAGCTACCTCCTACAGAGTACTGGTAGATGAGTAGGTAGCTGGGACAGTAACATAAAGGGGTTTTTTTTTAACCTTTTTAAAACTTTCATTGTGTTTTAAAAGAAAATTACAATGTCTTTGGAGTCACCTGCAATCACTTACATTTGATTTTTTTCCAGTACTGTGGGGGAATTGCTTTGAAATCATTTGGATTAAGAACACCTCTGGTTTTGCCAGATGGAGCCCTAGCAGCCAGTGCAAGAGAGCTTGTAAAAACACAGGTTGATAAATAACAAAGATTTTAGCACTGTAAGAAATGTCAAACCTGATCAGAATTGAGTCTCTTTTATTTATATAGAGAATGTTGTACAGTATACTTCATACAGGTAGCATATGGGTGATTCATGCCAAAGTCACACTGACTTCATTGAACTGGACTTTAAATGTTTTCCACATGCTGGTAAGCTATATTAAATGTTACTTTTGCCAGCAATACCTGAAGTGCCTCTGCACCTAGCATTTGATTTATGGTGCTGAGCTGGGACACTGTACTACTAAATATTGCATAGTCACAGAGTGTGAAACAACACTTGCCTGTGCAAAAAAGCCCAGTCTGTCTGAGTAAGAGAGTCTGGAAGAAAAGCAACAGCTTCTCTGAATTCATGGCAGATCTCTGCAGACTCATGAATTTGGATCCAGTGTCACTATTGCAGAACTACCCTCACTGTAATGTTGTTAGTCTTTGACTGTTTATTCTGTACATAGTATTGATCTGGTGTCAGTCACTCTGCCTCTCTGTATCTCACCAGCTGACTCCTTTTACCAGAGTAAGGTCTCTGAGGTCTGTAAAATAGATCGTGCACAGCTTTGAGAGGCTGAAGCTTTAAGGTGCTGCCATGCTGTCACTTCTGAATACTAAGTAGTCTCACACATGGAGGACTCTGCTGTTCCTCTTTATTGGCAGCTTGTATGCAGAGTGTTTTTCCTAAGGTCTCCACTTCAGAAAGCTCTATAGGCTCAGGTGCCTCTTGGAGGCATGTCATGTTCTGTTGATGCTGGAGATGTAGTAAAGGTAATGTGTTCAATTTGGATTTGGATTCTGGACTTTAAGCTTTACCTGCAAAGGGACAGACATGTTCCAGAGAAGCTGTTATTTAAATTGTTAGTGAAAAATGTGTGTTGAGTCTAGTTCCCAAATCATTACTGAAAACTAGTGCTGCTTTGTCTTCTTAAAAGCAGGAGGGATAACATGTGTTCTCTTGCTGCAGGCTGGCCACTACAATGGTAGTGTTGGAAGTTGAACTCTTCCAGCATTGTGTCTTTAAAGCAGGTGGATGCCTTTGCTTTGAGGCCTAAACAAACTTTAATCTTAAACCCTTGTAAAGCCTTAATCAAAATTGTGGGTAGGGTTATCTTAATAGCAGTTCTAGCACATTTCTCCCTGGCTTAGTACAGGAGGAGTTTTTTCTCAGCTGACTCTTCAGTAGTGCTGGCTAGACTACAGTGCCCTGGTCCTTGGAAAACATGACTGAAACCCAAACTGAGCACTGTCAGACCCTTCTCCACTTGACTTAAGCCATGGCTTCTGCATGTAACAGTGTTCAGTAATAGGAGATGTCTTAGATGGATGATGTACCCAGTTCATTACTGAGTTTATGTATGTTTGAAGTCATTTTCAGGACAATTGAATGGCAAGTGAGGATGCCTTGGCTTGGAATGACTACTGAGGTGGCACCTTGGGTTGTCTGCCTTCAGCCAACGCTACCAGCAGCTTGCCTGAAATGATGGTACTGTAATGGCAGTGTTTGGGATGGCAGCTGCCTCAGCCACCTCTTCTCCCCATCTTTCACCAGTGATGTTTTTCACTGTGTGATAAGAAGACCTGTGTCTTGCAAGCTGGGACAGCAATTCAACTCTTGCCTTAATGCTATAAATCACAAGTAGGTTAATTGGAGCTGCTGGAGCTGTGCTGGGATAAGAAAGAGCAGTATCACAGCCACTGAGTTCTTGGCTCTGATATAAATTCTTAATACACTTTAGTGTTTGGCCCTAAATCCACTTTCTAAGAGAGATATTTATGTGCAAAAGCAGAACCTGTGGATGTCCTTAGAGTCCAGCTAGAAATGAACAGAAATAGGCAGCTGAAGGGACATGAACTCATGCTGAAAAGATTTGCAGCACATGAAGATGGGTTTAGCAGTGCTCTGAGTGGAGAGTTCCCAGGGTGCCATCGTGCAGCACAAGGGTAGATGCTCTCCTTCACTTTTTCTGACTAAAATAGTATGGTTGAAGATGTATTTTAATGCATGCTTTTTAAATTTAGGTTTTCCATACCTATTTTTATAACATATAATAGTATTGCCCCAATGTTTTCCAGGTGATCCAATATAGCATGGCTGAACAGCAAACCTTTTTCCTAAGGTATGCAATCCGATGAGGCTTGAATTTCTGGCTGCCATAGCTGCAAAGCTCTCCAACACCCTTATTCACCTTTTCTTCTATTCTCTGTTCTTAGGTAGGGTTGTGGCTCATCTGACTAAAATTCTGGACTTTTCCTAGGTGCCCTAATAGCTTGATTTCTTTCCTGACATAGTACTGGATCTGTTAAGTGGGAGTTGTAGCTCTTTTTGACATTAAGGTACACTGAAGGTAGCCAGATTCCCCTGTATTTCCTGTATTCATAAAACTGCATGTAGCAGGCAGCCATCCTCTCCTTTTGTTTATTCTCCTTTTTCTGTAGTTTTTGAAATGCAGGTTGTGTAGCTGTGTGGCATAATCTCTTCCATCCTTTCTTATTAGAGAAGCTTTATTTACATTTGGGGAGTAGAACATGTCAGCTTTTGAACAGTTCACAGCAGTAGCCCACTACTAAATAGGGCAGATACAGTGCTGTGTTACACTGACACTATGAGTTTTCCTAGCAGTGGGTAGTTACCTGAACTGGAGATGTTTTGTTTGGCACAGCACTGAGAGTATGATCCTCACACAGACAGGCAGGGTGAATTTTTGGCCAGAAATGATAGATTTGCCTTCTTTGGTGTAGTGTTGTCTTCAGGCAAAGACACTTAAAAGAAGTCATTCAGGAAGGATTGAGTAAGGCAACATAAAATTGAAAAATGCTAGGATTAGAGTGGCTGGGCAGCAGGTAAGCTGCTGCTTTCAGAACTCTATAGGGACTTTTTGAAGTACTCAGCTTAATCTGTCCCACCTGGATAGGGTGCTGTTATCAAACAGGGACTGGAGAAACTGTCTTCTGACATCTGCAGACAATATCACTTTCCAGAGAGGTTTGACTGCATAACTTAGGTATATAACCTTCTATTAGTCTTGTTAATGGTAGGAGAGGGAAAGAGGGGTACCTCAGATCCTTGTCTGCATTGAAATATTCTTGCACATGATAAAGAGGGAGTAAATATCTTGAAAATGTGTATAAACCACCATATTTGAGACTGCAGTCATTTTTTATGATCTCAAAGTAACAAAACAACATTAAAGAGGGTTGTAAACAATAACATGTAAAAGATGATTGATGTTTAATTAGGGAATTGTAAACTTCTGTACATTTAAAATTGGTGCTGTTTAAAAAGGATGCATTCCATGAACCTTCAGTACTTGTACAAGATGACCAGTAACTCAGTAAATCCAACTAGTTTTTAGCTCTGTAACTGTGATGCACTCCACTTGGCATCTCTTACATAGGTTCACAAGCATATCAGTGCAGCATGTTTGGCCATCACCAGTCAGGACTCTCAGTGGACACTGAACTGCCTCCTGCTAAGGCAGCTCAAAACTGGACCATCTGTAAAAGCAGGATCTGAATATGCCTGTTTGTCCTTTGCCAGGTACTGGCTTGTTGTGGGCAGTGGTGGAGGGAGGTTGGCAGCTGTACTGTTTGTCTCCTGAATACTGAAGCTGGTAACTTTGACCAGCATAGAGAATGAAGGCAAAGTAAGTCCTTGTGCTGCTGTGTACATGCAGCTGAAACAGTGTGTATGTGCTTGGGCTCTTTGGTGTTCCAGAGACATGCTTGGGATTTTGTAGCTAAGAAGTTACTGACATTCAAACTGATGAATTTTTCAGTTCACCCTGGTTAAGTGTAAAAAAGTGGCCTGATCTGTTTCTGTTTTGGCACTCTCAAGGAAATACTATGCTCTTATGTTTAAATTCATATGTATTTTAAATATATAAAATCTAGAACAATATGCCCCAGCCTTAAACTCCTACTATTATAAACTGATCTTTAATGTTATCATTACTTCAGCATTTGTATAAATGGCCCAGCACTGCAGGGACATATAAACTCTCATTTACCATTTTTAGTACTTCATTATTGTACTTCATGATGCCTTTAAACTAATAAATTTGAAATGCTAGGCCTGGACACATAGATGATTCAGAGTGCCTACAGCTAGCTTGAAAACTGCTTGAAACAACTGGGGCTAAAAAAACCAAACCAAACCAAAAAAACACTTGACCTGTAACAGTAAACCAAAAGCCCAATATACTTCATTGGTAGTGAGTCTGTGTACTCACACCTCACAGCTGGCTTGTCCTTTTCACAACCCTCCTTCCAAGACTACTTCTGCCTTTCTTCTGTCTTCAAGTTCTCCTTTCCAGCTCAGCTCTGTTTTCCTGGCAGTGTCTGAACGTGAATTGTGAAGGACAAGAGCTGGTTATCATACTGCAAGGGGCCAACCAGTTTGAAGGGGCTGCATTTATGCCATTGTGTGCTTGCTTTTTAAGTGTATGTTCCCAGACACAGAGCTTGAATGAGACCTTTTATATCTGGCCTGGTTCTCTAACCACGAAGGGGTGATTGACCTCAAGCAGCAGAGCAGGTGTGATGGCCTGTGCAGCAGGGGGCTCTGGGCCATGAAATCCCCAAGGATTAGTCACCAGTCATAAGAACTCTCAGCAATTTATCTTTCTAATATTAGGTCTGAATTTGCCTTTTGTGCATTGTCATTGTGCTCCTCTGCAAGTCATTCCCCCTCCTTTGGGCTCCCTCCTGGGGCTTGAGTTCCTCAAATCCTCGCAGTGGCTGCTGCATGCAAAGAGGCCCTGCTGAGGAAGGAGCCCCTGCTGCTTCTGTACAGCCTCCTTGGAGCCCTTTGTCACTGGTGGAGAGCTGGTGCCATTCAGCTGCCTGGCCTTGCCCAAAAGATAGCTGCTGTTTGTATTGCAACCTCCTCTGGTACCTTGGGACTGGGCAGGAGGCAGGGGCGGTGTGAGGTTCTGAGGTGGACTGTAAATCTAAGGGCTGTGGATTTAAACCTCTTTTGTCTTCTGACTATGCAAGAGCTTAGAAATCAGATATCTGACATCTAACATTTGCTGTCTTGCTCCTGGTTTTTGATACACTTCAGCCTGAAAGCCTGATTGATGTGACAGTCTGTTGGAGTTTTCAGCTTTCACACTTGCTCTGGTTTCACACTGTTGTAATTTTAAGATTAGGAGAGCAAAGATTCGTGTCAGATGTTGTTGCTGCTACTGTCTTCCCCCTTCCCTCCAACAAAGTCCATGCTGTCTGGAAATGGGTCCACCCTTCCTTAGGAAACCCAGACAGTGAGGAAGCCACAGCCTCTTCATGTTTTTACATGTAGGTGTGCCTGACTGAATGTAGATTTCTTCAAAGCTATCTCAGTTCTCAGATTGCTTTGGGTTTACTTCAGAGGAACAGAATTTGTATCTCAGTGTACTGAGCTAAATGCAGTTCTTGCTCATAGCCTTTCCTGCAGGGAGAGGGAAACTGGGGAAAACAAACTGGAACTGTCAAAAGACTCATTTGCAATCTGTTCCATCCCTTCTCTGTACAGGACAGTAGCTGATCTGTCATTGATGATCTGAACTGAAAAGTTGACTCCCTGCTCCCAAGCTTTGCCACATACTGAATTAGTTCAGTAACGTGAGGTCTGAGAGCTCCAGCTTCCCTGGGTATAAGTGTACCAGCACCTAGAACTGACTGCTGCCACCAAGAAAAAACACATGATGTGTCCTGAGCTGTGGTGTCCTGCCTGAAATCTCTCTGTTCTCACTGCAGAAAACCTCCAAATTAAATGTGGGACAGGAAGCTGCTGACTGTAATAGCAACCTGAGACATACCCCCACTGTTTTCTTCAGACATCCAATCCAGGTGCAGCCTTCTGGAAACACCTGTGTCTCTTCCCAGTGACTGTCCAGAGAGTCCAAGTTCCTAATTTAAGAACCTACCTAATTTTGTACCTACCTTAGAACATCACCTTCTTGAAGATTTCCAGAGGTTGCAATGTCTTTTTGGCTAACACTGCAGAATAGTCTCTTTCTTTCCTGCTAACTAACATACAGCCAGATTGAAACCTGAACCTGGAACAAGGTGGGAAAGCTGGGCAAAACATTTCTTTCCTCATTGAGGTAGCAAGCTTGGTGGAGGGGCTGCTTTGCTTCCATGAATCTTTTTGTTTGACCAGGCAAAAGAAACAGTTGACAACTTTACCTGAGATACTTGCTCTACTCCCCTTAGCAACCAAAGGAATCAAGATGGCACAACACAAGCTCTGGCCTGGCTCATAACCTGCCTTCAGTACCCAAGCTACTATATATATATATATCTGTGCTGTGCTGTGGTCTGCAATAGGAAATGAAGCCATAAGCCAATGCTGACTTCTGTTGGAAGTCATCCTATACAGGAGTCTTTACTAGTTACCTTTTAGGGGCAGAGCACCTCTTCTTCTGGGTAACTGATTACCTATTTCATGACAGGGTAGAATCAGTGGTTATGGTGCTCCCCCAACAGTTATTGACTGAGCAAGGAATAAAAGGGACATATATAGAGACAGACTAGCTGAGCCTGAGCTGTACATGTGCCTCTGAGAGTGTGTGTCACTGTCTTGTTGAGGGGTGGACTTCAATGTGTTTCAGTTGAGTTAGGAAATGCTGCCAGGCTTAACAAAGGCAGTTTGACCTGGCAGGACCAAACAGCTAGAATTGATTCAAACAACCAGAATTAAACAGTGTGTGCAGAACTGTAATAGGGTTCCTTGGATGTGCAGACTTGGATATGCTGTGAAGTAGCTCTAGTCATTAATGTGTTGGCATGAATTGCATCTAGCAGTCACATGTAGCTCATCTACCAGCATTCCAAGATGAAAGCCAAAATTCCTGCCTTACCTTGGTCTGGATTGCTACCCTGCCTATTTCTTGTACTGCCATAGGAATTTGGGGGTGAGGGAATTGTCTGGCCCAGTGTTTTCCTCCCAGTGCTTCCAGTTGTGGCTCTTTCAAAAAAGGCTTAAATGCTTCTTGTGTTCCCATTGTAATGACATTGAAGTGTTGTGTGGGTGAGGGTGGGGAAGCTGTCTTCTCTTGAGCTCAGCTGGTGATCAGTTTATCCCCTTGAAGCATGGCAGTTGATATCTTTGGACATCTTTCATTAGCTAGGGTAACATTAGATACTATTCTTATGTGCACAAATGTCTAAGGCAGCTTTTGTTCTCTGAACTGAAGAGGCTATCTCTGCCAGAGGATATCTGAGCTGAAGAGATGAAGAACAAGGCAGACAGTGTGCTGCTGTGGTGGGACTGATGTTACTGGGAATGTCTAACAGGCATTGCAGGCTTTTCCTGCCCTAGTTTCCTCTTCCTATTGGCACTGAGTTTAATGAGGATTTGAAATAATACTTTAATATTGTGTTTGTATAATAATTATTGATAGTATGAACAATGAAGGCTTTAAACATGCCACACATTGACATGCCATCAGGAAATGTTAACTGTTGTTCCTGGGGCCTAGGGGTGGGCAGGGGATGTCACAGAAAATACACTGCAAACTATGTCTTCAAGTGAGGCAGGGAGTCAAAACCTTCCCCAAGCACTTACAGTTCAAGAATTTGTTCTAAATTTTGCCAGGAGAGCAACTTGTCTAAGAAAGCAGTTTCTGGAGTAAATCAAAGTCCTTGTTGCCCTTAGGGCCTCGCTGAGATGTTCTTGTCAGATACCAGCTGCAGGAGAGATGAAAATAAATGTGTCTTTCTAAGTGATTGCTGTTCTACCTTGACTTCCCAGCAGCCTGAAGAGAATTAACAGAATCACAGGCCTGGAATGAGCATAGAATTGTCAGGAATCTCAATATTTGGGAAGCTGGGCTTTAAGGGAAAACCTCAGAGCATGGCTGAACTAGAAAACTCTTAAGGAAAGTGCAAATACAAGAAATGCAGCCATTTAAATCAATCAATCCAGCTCATCAGCCTTGGAAATGATTGCTCTTTGCTGTGTCTGGCCATGGATTGACAGCAGCAAGTGCTAGTTTTGTTCTGCTTGCCATCCAACAGAGGACCCCAGGCAGGAATAAGAAACAGTAAGCCCTGTACTCCTGTGCATGTGTTCTTTAAAGAGAAGCTGGAGAGAGAATAAGAAAGAAAGGATCATGTTGTGTTCTTTGTTTTCAACCTGATGCTGTGTGATCCTTGAATCCAGAGGCTCAGACCTCCAGGATTATTGTTTGTTTGAACTGCTATTGCTAGGATTTTATTCAAGTGCAGTTTGGAGAATCTGGAAGTGTCAGAAAGGCTTTTTAAGACTGAGAGTGTTATTTTAGGGCTTGTGAAGTAATGATGGTAGGAAAATTATCTTTAAAACTGATTTAATTTTGAAGGCTTTTGCACACAGCATGAACATCTTATTAATTAAAAGTATTTCACCAGCATTTATACAGAAAATGTCCAGGATGCTTGGTGGCTGCATGAAATGTTCTCTTTTTCTGCTTTCCTCTTAATCTTTATATTTTGCCACTGAAAAAGTGAAAGAAGAGGAAAAGTGATAAAGGAAATCAACCAAGCAAAAAAAAGACTGAATTCAGGGTTTCATTTTTTAGGCAGATGATTCTGATAAGGTTTTTTTATAAGACAATAAGACTTTAATATTTTAAATATTTCCTGACATGAAAAAAGCCTCCATCTGATAAGGACAGCTTGTTCTGTTTCAGAGCTTTGATCTCTTTCCTGCCCCTGGCCTTTGTGCAGCTTTGCCTCCCCTTTGTATGAATCACAGGCTGATCTTTTCACTCCAATTTGGGAAGAATGTCAGGTATGCCTGTGTCAAATTGCCCATATTAACCTTCACTGCTTTGAGGCACACTGACATTAAGTTGTCTCTGTGTAACAGTGTCCAAGGTATCTGGTTTATCTCTGTCATCTCAAGGGAAAGTCACCTTCTGCACTGACTTTTTAAGGTAACTTGGTTAAAATCTGTAGCTGCCCAGGCTTCTCAGCTTTGCCATGTGTGCCAAATGGCAGGGCAACACAAGTCCCTGCAAACACAGCCCACAGGTGAAACCCAGCTTCTCTAAGTCTGAATTCCTGACAAACTTAGCACCATGGGATTTGAAGAAAAATGCCAGCCTTCCTCCCACATGTGGAGGTGCCTGGCTCTTCAGAATCCTTCATCTCCTTCCCTTATTTTCTCTTAGGAAAAGTGAGATCTTCTTCCAAGTGCTGGCATCCCCACAGCCTATCAGTGCTCAAAAAACCACCAGAGATCACTCTGTGGTTCCAGTGAGGGCAGCTTTGATTCTCATCAACATGTTCATACAGTGCTGTGCCAATGTCCCTCTCTCTATACTTTCACTTCCATTTGCAGTGTCTTTCTCTTCTAATCCCAAATTTATCTATCCCAGTGATACTGACTTCTGCATTTTTGCTTCTTTGCATGTTTCACACACAATCTGTTGATGATATTTTGCTTAGCAGAGGTACATGGAAGTTAGGGGCATTATAAAAATGACTGTGCAATGCAGTGACTTTAAAAAATCCAAACCAAACCTTTCCCTCTGTGAAGCAAAAGCTTTGACAAGTTGAAAAGCAGCAGATCATCAAGACTGTACAGTGGAACTGCTATCACAAGAATTTGCTTGAGGTGTTCAGTCTGTCCACCCAGTCCTTGGGCAGAGGCTGAGTTCAGTTGCTAAGAGGAGTGAAAATGAAGCTATTTGGCTATTCTTTCAAAGGACTTTAGGTGGTCCAAGAGGCAGTTAAAGCAAGAAACATATAGATCATGATACTGGCCCATACTCTAGATTTTCCAGTGGCTTGTACTATTTAGTTTCTCTGTGCTCCCTGAGATCTGAGCAGTGGGGAGGCCAATGCTGGTAATTCAGAGAACTGGGGAGAGTTTACAAAGTATTCTGAAACTGCAGACTGCTGTTATATGGCACAAATTATCAACAGACATTCATAATCTGCTCATGAAAGGGACTGAATCCAACCTACCAAGAATCCCAACTGAAAAATCTCATTCTCTCCTAACACAGGGGCCATGAACAAATGGAGAGAAAATGTACAGAGCTGTGAGCAGAACTCCATCTTGTCATTGCACAGGTCTGGTTCCAAAGTCAGTAGGACTGAGATTAGCTCTCAGCTGCATCTTTGGATTTGTCTTCTGTTGGAACACATATTTAAACTAAGAGCATGAGGGTTTGGGTGGTTTTTGTTTTATTTTGAATTGGGTTTTCCCCTGTGTGAATTCTTTAATTATTCCCCAAAATGCTGTCACTGATTCCATTTCTCACCTCACACCTTGCAGCTCTTCAAGATCTCTCTCTGCAGTGTTGTCATACTTGGAGATCTTGTTATCTTAGATTCAGTCCATATGTCAGATGTTGCTTGGAAATGAGATTAAGAACAGGCTGGAACATCACCTCTTCCATATGATACTAATGCTACATAAAATGAAGTCATAGATGCTGAAAAACCGTTATGACTTAACTGATCTCCCAGCATCCTGGCACTTTACAGTCCTGTGACTCCCCTTGGCCCTAAGTCAGTTGTATATGTGCTTAGCTTTTGGAAATAGTTTTGCTTTGTAGCCTGTTTGTAGCAAATGGAGTGGAAGTCACAGAAGCCACTCATGTATAATCCAAAGCCAAATATGGTACTCAAACCTCAAAGAATTTTGCCTTGCAAATGTCCTTGATCAATTACCTAGTTCTTCCTGTTCCAGTTATAGCATCCCTGCCTCTGTCTCTGAAAAATGGAATCACATTAGTGTGCATTGAGAGAGTACTAGTTATCTGATCTGACACTTTTGGTATGGATTGAAATGCTGGGAGACAAGAGAGCCATAATGTTTACCAGTACAATGAAAAACTGAGAAACAGATGAGGTAAGGCCAAAAATGTGAATGGTAAATGGGAGCTGAGCACACTCAGCTCCTGCAAAGCATAAGCCTGCTAGGGCTGTTCTGTGATTGTAAAGAAGGATATGAGGTGTTCTTATTCCCCAAACCAAGTTTGGTTTGCTGTTTTATTTTTTCTGTGTAGTCTTACCAACCTATATGGACAAAAACCTACTGATAATAAAGATATATAGTAATACCTAATCCAGAACATCTTATTTATAGGTCTCAAAACTACTTCAGAAAGACAAAGCAAGAGAGATGTCCCAAGGCAATTACCTAGCAGGTTAGCAGGAGAGTCAGGACAGCCCTCCAGCACTCATGAACCCCAGCCCAGAAGTCTGTCCTTTTGGCTGAACTGCCTCTAGTCATGAAGGCAGTGAAGGGTGATGTCAGGATTGTGTTGTCCTCCACAGTTTGAAAGAGCTGGGCAAGTTATGTTTGACTTGAACTGGTGTGTGTAGCATGTTTGGCTTTGTCAGCCTTCCACCCTTGGCCACGAGGGAGGAGCACAGACTATCTTTTAGGGAAGAGTTTTTTAAAAACAAGATTTCTGCTTTAATTGCTATTTACATGTTCCACCCTTTGCCCTTTTTTCAGCTGCAGAGAGATCTCATTCTATTTTAAAAGCTAAGGCAGGAACTAGAGGCCAGAGACTGCAGCCAAATCAAACAGGAATCTCACCAACCTAATAGAGGGTTGACTGATAACAAAGACTATCTTCCCAAGCCTTTAAAGTGCTCTTCTTCCAAAGACACTACCTTATCTGAAGCCTCTGGCTTCCCACGAAAGGGTATAAACATCTCCCTATGAGGCACAGTACCCTTTGACAGTGAGAGGGAAGTACAACTCCAGATAAGTTGAAGAGGCTTCTGTATCTAATCTCAGTAAGCATTCAGAGGCTGTGAATGTCTTTTTGTCCTAAGATGTTGAAGTTTGTTTCATTTTTTGGCTGGTGACATATTTTGCTTAGAGTTTTGACAGCACTAATAGCTGCTTTTTGAACTTGTTTTTTGGGGGTTTAGGGGGGTGTTTGGTGGTATTTTTTTTAGCTGAGCTGTCAGTGCAGTACTTGTTTGGTCTCAAGACTTCAAGACTTGTGTATTTACTTGGCATCTTCAGGACATAAAACCAGTGCTATTTGCATGGCTTCCATGCAGCCAATACCACTAATATTTTAAGGCTCTGACTAATGTGGCTTGAGGGTGAATGTTTTCTGCCTTTAATGTTGTATGTTGCTCACAGGAGCAAGTTTTGATGGCTTTTTCTTGTTGGCAGAGGGTTTCAGTTTTGTCAATTCACTGCCATTCCTCCTTAGAGATCTTTGTAAAGATGTAGCAAAGCTTTTATTCTTTTTTGTTGAGGGTTGAGGCTGGTTCGAGCACCAACCCAGCGACAGATGCTCCCTGTTACCCCCTCCTGCCCACCACGGGGAGGGAAAGGGGATAAGAGAGACACAGAGAGACTTGTGGGTTGGAAAATAAAACTAAAACTACTTTAATAATAATAATAATGATAAATGAAATATATACAAATATGTGCAAAACCCAACACTGAACCCAACCTCCCCTTGATGGTAACCATGTCACCACTGATACTGCAGCAGAAGGCCTCAGCAGCACCGAAGTGCAGGAGAAGAAGGAAGCAAGAAGGGAGAATAATCTCACATGGGACAACAATCTTCAGAATAATCACACAAATAATCATCTAGCAAGGGGGAGCTGACCCCCAGTTTCTATAGCAAATATGATGAATATGGGATGGAATGCTTTAGTTGGTCAGTTTGGGGTCACCTGTCCTGTCTGCTCCTCCCTGAAGGTGCAGCCTCTACCCTGCACCCCCCAAGGTGAGACACAGGATTCAGCAGTGACCTTGCTCTGCATACCAACCCCTGGTAGTAAATCTAAACATGAGGCCTTATCACTGCTAGAAGCTGGCAGTGTCTATGAAATCGTGCTGTTAGCTTCAGAAAGTGCAGTTTCTTAGAGGAGTTTTAACTAAAAAGCAAAATGACTGAACAGAATTAGTTCTGTTCTAACTCAAACCAGCTGTTGGGGTTTCCTAGAAAGCCCAGCTCTCTTTCATACAAATGCACTAGTGTATCTGTGTGATTGCTGAAGGCAGAACCCCTACACTCCCCCCTAATAATGATCTCCTCCCAGCGCACGCGTTCACTGATCCTTGGTTCATGTCCCTTCCTGGCCCTTGCAGCCCAACCACCCTTCTCCTGGCTAATGCAGAACAAATGAGGGTGTCCTTCAGAGCCTGGCATAAGCAGCCCCATTGTTGCCCTTAAGGACTGGGGCTGAAGGATGTGAGGTGCTCCATGCCCTCCCAGGACTATATACTTTGCTTCTGCTGCACTCCAGACTGGTTGGGAAGATGCTGGGATTGCAGTTTCCCTCCCAGCAGCAGTGCCAAAGGTCTGTCTTTCTTCTGCTTGCTAAGAGCCAGTTAGAGAGGAAACAAAGACATTTCAGTGCCAGATTTACCCCTGTGGTGTAGCAGCAGTGGTGAGCTTTACTCTAAGGCTGCCTTGGACCTCCTCCTTCTATCCCATGAAGGAAGACTGGGAGTCCCTCCCATGCGTCCAGTAACCACCCCAGGCCCTCCACGCTGGGTGTTCCCTGAGGTTGCAGCCCCTCTTCAACTACCTTCATGTCTTTAAGAAGGGAATTGTCCCTTGAGGCTCCTGCTGTGAACTGGCTTTTAGATAAAGCACATCTATTCAACTGCCATATTTAACCTTCCATTTTAAAGCCTTCATTTTCAGCTCAGGTCTCTACAGGCTAATCTGTCTGTTTGCAGGCCCATGTGTGTGTGATGCACAGATGCTCTGTCTGGATGCTTTACCTATTCATTAAGTTTGATTAGATAGCATTTGCCCTCTGCCATCTAAGAGTGTGCCACGTTCTGATATAATTAGTGTTCCTCCAATTAGGGTAAATGACTGTTTCATTACTTTTAAGTGGGTCATTAAAGTGCCATTCCTGTCTCAAACCTCTGGAGCTGAAAAGGGTACCTGCACACTCCTTTTTGCAAAGTCAAAGCTAATTTCAGAAGGCTAATGGAGAAGGTAATGTACCAAGGCAGATGTTGGCCATGACTCCTGCTGAGAGATGTTCCTGGGTGGTTGATTTTCCTGTGTGCTTGACACTCTGATTTACTGATGGAACTGGAGTACCTATTTGCTAAGGCAGCTCTTGACAAAGTTTCTGGAGGCACTAAAAACTGGGAATTGTTTAAAATATGTATGGACAAGCTTCTGTTACCATATGAATTCTTGTTAAGACTCTGGAAGTGTGCAGTTGTCACAGGGAAAACACACAGACTGTGACTTATCAAGAGCAATCCTTTCTCCTCCACAAGGATGTCTTCTCCCAGGGGTAGTGTTATTTGCTTGTAACCTTTCTCAAAGAGGTTTTGCAATTCCTGAATCATTAGATACTGCAATGCTATAAACACCATTTTCTGAGAATTGAAGGGAAGATTTCTGGCCCACATCAGAAAATTGTGACTCATATTTTGGGAAGGGATAGAGACATCTCTTTTGCAAGGGAGATTTGAGAGCAGTGAGTCACCACAGAGGTGCCTTTCTGTAACTGCTTCTTCAGAGGTGTGGAATTCATAGACAGCTGCATACTTGAAAAATGCTTGAGGCCACATCTGCAGTAGAATAACCTTGATCATTTTGGATGCTGTAAATCAGAAGCTGATCCAGGGCAGAGATAATCTGTTCTCCCCATCAAGATCTTCTCCTGTTTTAAAATTTTTCAAGAAGGGCTAAGATTTTGGAAAAGAAGCATTACACCTCTTGCTGTGGGATTCATCTACTCAGGGTGTAGAATATATCTTTATTTTTTAAAACTAAAACATTTCTTGAACTCCCTGGGTATCATTTTATTGAAGAAACTGGGTCAGATGATAGACTGCTTAAAATGTAAAGAGACCATTTGTTTTTCTCTCTATTTTTTGTTTTTCTCTGGAGTTCTCTGGTTTTCAAGCCCTTTTGTTTCCCTCTGCCTCGTGGTCCCTAGTTCTCCTTTTACAACAACATAATTGTGTTAGATTTCTCCTCCCCAGTTCATCCAGTTTACAACCATCTAGATGTTTCTCAGGCTTTCATCTCAGATGACTCAGCAAAGCCAAAACACCCATTAATCAGTCACCATCTTACTGATTGGGTTTATTTCTGGCAAGTGTATTGCTACTGAGGAAAAAGTTGTTCCAAGATGTTTTTCCCATCCTCTTCAAAGTCAGTGGATAGAGGGCAGGCAGGCTGCAACCATTATCCCTTTCAATGACTTCTCAGTGGGTAGACTGAAACATGCAGAGCAGTCACAAAAGGCAAGTGGGAGCTAAGCAGGAGGGATTAGAGCTTGAGGAATTTTATTTAATTAACCTTGCTACTAAAGCAATCACATCTCACTTCTCAGACTCTGACTCTCCTAGGTCATGCTTTTTCTATTAAACTGAGAAGTAACACACAGCATTGCACAGCCTTCTTGGTGTCTCTGGTTTGGAAAATATATAAATAATGCTGAAGTGACATGAAAATATAAATAGAGAGGGTAGGAAAATGTTTACTGCTGCATGAACAGTTATCAGTCTGTCAAAAACCAGTGCAGCTGGTGGGTCGCTGTGGGAGGCAAACCTGAGTCTCACACCTTGAGCCACTTTTGACAAAGCTTTGCATTGATCCCAGATGCTGTTTTGAACACTGAGGCTTGATGCATCTCTAGCCTTTGCAGGAAGTCAATAAATCCAACAGCTTCTGTCTAAAACTGCTGGCTTTGCTGGGGATGGTCTTTTGGTAGCATAGCAGCTTTTAGTGAAGATTCTGGTGTCAGAGACACAGCCCAATAGAACAGGATGATGATACTTTGCAAATCCAGATTTCAGTCACTAAGGCATCAAGGTCATCAGGCATTGTTAATGTGTGGATCTGGGAGCTCTAGAGGTGAGGGGCTGGCCAAAGGTTCATAGGTTCAGGCAGGATGTGCTGCTTTGTCATGCCAACAAAATACAGTCAACAGGATATAGGGAGACCTCCAACCTGAGTGGAGGAGCTACCAAAAGGTCACTGAAAGAAAAGCTGCTGCTTCCATATGTGAAGCTATATCCCTCCAGAGCATCTCCTGCTAACCTTCTTCCTCCAAAGGGGTAAAGCTGAGTTCAGAGGGCAGTAAGTTATTGAGTTAGAAACTCTGTGTTCTGAGGTCATCTGAGAAGCAGCAGAAGCTACAGCGTGGCAGAAGGAAGGGTGAGGCTTTGCCAAGAAGAGCTACTGTGGTGCTTCTGTTTGGGGGATTTCATCACTCCTTGCTGTGTCTCCTGTATGTGATGTATGGGAAAGGTTCTTGATCAGTGGGCAGCTCCTGTGGGAGAACATATATATGAGAAATACCACATTCCTCTGAAAACTGGAAAGGCAGAACAGCCCAGCCATAGTGGTCACCTGCAACTGCCCACTTCACAGAATCACATAGTGTTAGGGGTTGGAAGAGACCTCTGGAGATCATCTAGTCCAACCCCCCCTTGGCAGAGCAGATTCACCTAGAGCAAGTTGCACAGGATGGCATCCAGGAGGCTTTTCAATGTCTCCATGTATACATATTTCTGTAGATATTCCTGTTAGGTCCATAAGTTACAGTGCCAGGCCTTTCTCCTAAGGGCTTGTGAATACTGAATACATGCAGACCTGAGGTGAGTTATGAGTTAAGAATACTGAGTACATGCAGACCTGAGGTGAATCATGAGATCTTTCCCAAACCTTGGACCCTGCAAGGAGTCTGTGGAGAGTAACCAAGTGGCAGAAATTATTGTTTACTAAGAAAAGTCTCCCTGCTGCTTCTCCCTGAAGTCATAGAATCATAGAATGGCTGAGGTTGGAAGGGACCTTAAAGATCATCTAGTTCCAACCCCCCTGCCAGGGGCAGGGATGCCACGTGCACTAGACCAGGTCATCCAGGGCCACATCCAGCCTGGCCTTAAACACTGCCAGGGATGGGGCCTCCACAACCTCTCTGGGCAACCTGTTCCAGTGCCTCACCACCCTTTGGCTAAAGAACCCCCTTCTAATCTCCAGCCTAAATTTCTCCTCCTTCAGCTTGTAGCCATTCCCCCTGTGTCCTGTTGCAATCAGACCAGGAGAAAACTCTCTCTCCTTCTGCCTTATAATCCCCTTTCAGGTACTGAAAGGCCACTATAAGGTCCCCTCTAAGCCTTCTCCTCTCCAGGCTGAACAACCCAAGTCAGTTGGTGGTGTCTCAGCAGCTGCCCCAGGTTGCCTGTTGAATGAGAAGGATAAAGCTGGTAGAGTAGCCACTGCCACCTCCTCATTCTGTTGTTTCAGATTTTGATATGAGTAGCTTTTGAAGTCTGGCAACCACTACAGTATCAGCAGGATGGACTGTCCCTGGGCACCTCTTCTGAAAAGGTGCCTCTCTGGTGCCTTTGGCAGCTGCCAACAATGAAAATGAAAAATGAGGCATCTTATTTGTTCTTTCTATGCCTGGGCAGCCCTTTTCTCTTCTGAGGATTTTAGGACCATAGCAACATATGCTGATGTAGTGGAGTTGTCCACAGGAACTGTCAGGCTTTGCAGCTCTGTGTATTTTCTAAGACTGTAAGATGAATAAGATAGTTCTGTCCCTTCAGCTAACAGGAAGTTGCATTGTAGCCCATCCTCAGACAAACATTTTCTGTGTACACTGGCCCTTCCTCCCTGCAGGGCACAGTACATGTAGTGGCTGGATCTCAGCATGTGCATTGGAGTTGGCCAGCTGCAGCCTGGCCTGCCTCCCTCTTCAGGGTCAGGCTGTTGGCTGAAGGGGTTGGTTTTCCCCAAATTGTTTACTACAGCTACTCTCAAGCATTTTATAGGCTTTCCTCTTTATTCTTCAGCTTGGAGGTAGCTTATTCCTCTCTCCTGAGGTGTATGGTACGTGTTCTGACGGCACATAGGTCCTGGTGTGGAAACAGTCAGGGTGCCAAATCCTCTAAATATTGTAAAATTCCAAGCCCCAGTTCAAGGTTCCTAAAATAGCATGTCTGAGCAAACTTCCTGGGGCTTTTTAAACAGCCTTCTGATGTGTGTGCTAGGCCATGAATGGAGCTGTGGCTTTCTGAAGTGTCAAGGGGGTGAATGTGTGTATACCCAAATGAGAATAGTATGAATGAGTCTTTTCAGAGAAGAACACTGATGAAAAGGACACTGTTAGCAAGAATGGCCACAGAACTATGAGAAATACTTGAAAGGAAGAACACCCAGGGGAAGTGGGTTCCCACTTTCTAGTGAACTACATCATTTTCTTTTCAGAAGTCATGCTAAATAGGAAGGATTTTCCAGTTAGAGCAAAAAAAACCCAACCTGAAATAATGTCTGTCCTCAGTGAAGGTTCTTCTGGGTGTGAAGACAAGAGCCAGTGTGCACCCATGGCCATAGGACCAGCCTATGGATTCCTCTCTTAAGAAAGGAACAGGTTAAAAACAAGTTAAGCCTTTATCTGTCTTCTGTGTTTACATTGCTCCATCAGCAAGGTGTTGAAAGGGCTCTCAATTTGAATGCATTTACAATCACAACACTCTTAGGGTAGAGGCCTTCTGTTAGTCTTCCCAAGGAAAAGATGAAAAAGTGAGGCATGAAGAGGGTGAGTGGCACAAGACTCTTCAAAAATGGAATTAGTCTTCTTTATTTCAGGTTACTGGCCTCCCCCAGCATTCTTCACCTTCCATTTAGTCCTTGCATCTGCAGTATGAAGAGACAGTGAATTGGCAGGGACAGTGGCAGCAGTAGTAAGGCATCTTCTCATCCTTCATGCTGCTAGCTGCAGATACAGTTTTCTGGCAGATGTTGTTGTTGTTAGTTCTTTTGCTTCTCTGGGTTCTTCAGCTCCTTCAAAGAGACTACAGATCTTTTGCAACCTAGGAGAGGTGCACAGAAGTGGAAAACAGGGCAGAAAACTGTATGGGCTTTTCTAAAGCCTGTCTTAATAGGAACAAAAAAAAACCAAAAAGAAGAAATTCCTGCATTATTTAAACTCTCCAAGCTCTGTCATTCCCAGCTCAAGTCTGTTCTCCATCAAGTCACATTCCAAATTACTCCTGATAAGGAGTTGTAATGACAGAACTGAGGGAAATACCACTAGTTTTGTATTAACCAACAGCCTGCATCTTCCTCCTACTGGACATGTCCATCAAGGGTACTGAGGTATTCTCACAAAGGTGCTGTGTGCTCTGGATGTCTTTGTTCCACATCCCTGCCATGCAGTGTACACAGCAGCAGGAAAGGATGGACCTTCCCTTGCTGGGTGCAAACCCATTTGCAACAATAGATGTCCCAAGGATGTTGGACAATGTGGAAGTAGGGAGGTTACAAAAAGGAGTTACAAAGTAGTTAAAGCTGGGAATTAGAGAAGCTGACAGTGAGGATTGCAGGCTGATTCCAACAGGAGCAGTTAGAATGCAGCCACTGTGCAGCTTGAAGGCTGCTTTCCCTAGGAAAGAGGGAGAAATTCAAGGCCTGCTTCTCAGGAGTGTTGAATGTTTATGTCAAGAGGGCTGCAGGTGCTAATCCTCTTGCTAACACCCTGGCATTCTGTCTCTGTCCCAAAGGGAAGGCTGGCTGCAGGGGCCTGGGTTTTTTCTTTCTGATGTGCTGTTGTGGCTGTAAACTTGAGAACATCAGATCTATGGAAAAAGGATGTTTTAGTTGGATACCTTTCTTAATTTCTGATACTTCCTACCATTAATTTTCTCATCTTTCATTCTTCTTCCTCACATTGCATTCTTAGGCTTCAGTGTTTTGAAGCAGCATATCCAAATGTCCCATCCCAAAGCTTTTTTGGGATCATTAATGAAATTTTAGTATCTTAAGTGTTCTCAAAGGAGAGCTCATGTCCTTAAAAATACTTGGCTTTTTCCCTATCCTCCCTACTCTGTTGCTGGCATTCCCACAGATGCATCTTCACCTGGACTGGGCCATATGTCCTCCACTGTTTTTTCCTGTTGCCCTTAATTTGCAAGCCCTGAATCAGAAATATCAGTCCTTGTGGTTACCTGAGAAGTGTTAGCAGCTCCCAGTGAAATGCCCAGTGAATTCTTCCTCCTATCCTGAATAGGCTCAGATCATCCCCAAATCACTGGCATTCAAGTTGGCAATTGTCAATGGATCTTCAGCTACCTTCTCCTCCCTGTACAACCAGTTCTGCCCCACACAGGCAAACTGGTAGCACATTAAGTGGAGACCTTACATTGTTAATTAGTTCTGCAGGTAAAGAAGTAAAATTAGTTCTGAAGTCAAAGAAGACTCTGGTTTCCAAGGTAATAAAACTGCATGCTGTAAAGCTCCTACAAAACACCTCTAGCAGACCTAATAGTTTATCTTTTGTCAAACCTGAGTTCTCTTCCCAGTGCTGCCTATGACAAAAGGTTTGTAACTTCATTCTCTTTGCCTCAATTCTTCCATCTTTAAAGATAACAAAATGCATTGATCAAGCACTTCTAGTTTCATTATTACAAAGTACCACATGATCCAAAGATCTGTGTTTTGATATCTCATCTAATCTCAATGCTGAAATAACATTGCCAATTCATTTTTGAGGTGCAGTGTCAACAGACTGGATGGCATGAAGTGCTTAGCTTTGGGTGGCAACATGAAAACATTACACAGCCTGGTACCTGTAATCCTGATGGAAAAGAACCCTGCCACCTCAAACTGCTGCTCTGTATGAGGATTCTCTCTTTGTTCCACTCCATCACTTCTCTCCATGCAGGCTTGAGGTAGCCTGGTCATGCTGTTCCTGTACTGTGGAAGCTTGGATGCAGGTAATCAGCCCAGTGCAATGACTGCTCATAAATCTACTGTTGCAAGAGGCTGGTGAACTGGTAAAGATAAAGATACTTTAAACAACAATGTAGCATTTGGGACACACTAAATAAAGAGTGAAGCCTCCTTTGATACTTACTGATGTTTAGATACCATGTAATTATTATTCTAATTGCAAATCCTGACTTCCTTTCTTTGAACATGGTGTCTAAACAGGAAGAAGCTAACCTTCCTGTTTGGAGAATTGTTAGTTTGGGAAGAAATGTATTTTTCTCTCTTACTTACAGTTTTCAAAGATTTTATTTTTAATACAAATGGGAAAGACAAACAATAGGCTATCTAAAAGGAAGGAAGACCACATGTCTGGCACAAACAGAGTCTGTCTGAATAGACAGTCCTTGCACTATGAAATAACTCATGTCATACCTATAGACTGACTTCTGCAGATTGGGAAAGGAAATGTAGACTTATTTCTGGCACCCCCTACACTGTATATAGACAACACAAAAAGCAAAATTAAGGTTAGGAGGGGAAGAGAAGCCTCCTGTCAATCCCTACAAACAGCAAGAAGGAATCATGCAGGAGTTGGTTTGGCCTAACAATAATGCCTAGATTGGATGCAAGGTTGTCTAACAAAGCTGAATTTAAAGTTTCTGGGACCTACTTGGCAAACAGCATTCTGTCTGGTTAAGTCAGTGCTCACAGTGGCCTTCCAGGTAAATCTCAGCTTCTAAACTTGGCTTTTGCAGTTTTTGTTTAGCTGAAGGAAATACTGGTGAAGCAGCAGCTGCAGTTCTGTTCCAGGTACATGGCAACAGGTATATGGAACCTTTGATGTAGAGTCAGACCCTAAAGATGTATCCTGTTCCTTGGTTGTCTTTGCTTGCTTCAAGTTTCCACTTTTCATGGGACCCAAGTCCTCTTTTGAGGCAAGATGCTTAGACCACCAGGTGTACCCTTTCTAACCACTGTTTCCACACAGATTTGCATGGGCTGCTTCTGCTCTAGTTGCAGTGCTTTCACCACTTGCTCCTGCCACTCAGTTGTGTATGCTTTTTGTCTGCAAGCATTTTCCCAGGTATGGGCCTCGCTTTGTGATTTAGCTGGACTGTTGCTAGTCACAATTCCAGCAACAAGAGACCATGTTAAAGCCATTGTAAAATTATCAGCACCACATGAAGCTGAGAAGGTAGGATCCAATCAGCTGAAACCCAGATGGCTTCTGGCAGTGAAAAGTAGGAGAGCTCTCATGATGAAAAAAACATCCAGAAGTCAGCAAAGTAGCTGAGTTAATGATGTGACACAAAAAAATGAAAGGCAGAGAGATTCTGAGCAAACTAAATAGGAATGTCCACTCATGAGACTGAACACTCTGCAGTCTTGACTCTGTGTTCTCCACACAGGCAGTACTGCTGTTGGGGTGGGAGCAGTGATGGATCCTAACTGTAAATTAACAAGGAGATAGATCTACCAGCATGTTGAACTGGCTCTCAGAGGAGGGATTAGCAATTGGGATTAGCAAATATAATTGGACAACACTTTGCTGAGACTAGAATGCATGTCAAATGGGAGAGGGAGGAGAAGACTAATTTCTCTGTATGTAGAATGTGAACTAATATGTGGGCATTTCATTGCTGGTTTCTGTTACCCTTCAAAGGAATACCTCTGTAGAATCAGGGTTCTGGTACTGAGTGCTTTGATTTCAAGTAGGAGGCCATGCAATCTTTGGACTCTGATAGGCTGGCTAGCAGTTGAACCACACTGTCTGCTTGACCAGCTAATATGCTGCAATGGTGGGGGCAGGCTTTCACTATTAAATATCTGAGCTGATCCCATGTGACACTGAATCTCTGTCCTCTGAATATTCCATATGCTGCTACTGCAAATAAATTCACCAACTTCTGACTTAATAGCCTGCTTTAGAGCCAGTGCCACACTTCACACCCTCTTCTGGACACTCTCCAACAAGTTAATGTCTTTCACTGAGGAAGGTTAGTAAAACTGATGAGAATATCCTTAACTAAGGATCCATAAAACTCTAATAGAGCAGCAATGTACTCAGTGAGCCTGAAGGGAATCTGATCAATAGTTAAGAGGTTGAGGCTCCATTTACAGTCTTAATTTGTCAATTCTCCATTTTTGTACAGGATGCTTTTGTGCTTCCTGCTGCATGAAGTGTGCACAAGCCCTTTCTTGACAGTTCCCCAGGCTGTGTCATTTAAAAACAGGTGACTCTGTGAAGGTGGTGATCAGGGTCCTATGATCTTTTTGCAGTCAATTTTTCATTGTATAGGACAGACTGAATGAACTGCACTTGTTCTGAGTCTTGGAGTGGCTTCACAGTGAGTAAAACAGTTACTTCCAGTCCCTTCAAAAGTTGACACTACAGCTATTCATATTCCTGTAAACCACTCCACAATCAGGAATGGTTCAGTAGCATGTTCTCCAAAAGTCCTTTTATTGCTTTTGTAGACCCTATGCAATAGAATTTGCAGGGGCAGATAGGGGCTGGGACTCTTCTCTGTTTCTAAGCTGCATCTACCTTGTAAGCTCCATCTGTGGTAGAAAGAGATCTTCCCAGTTGCTCCTGACACAGGTTTGATCTCTTCAAGTTTCCAAAATAAGCATGGAAGCAGATAATGAGATTTCATCCAGAGGTTATATTAAAACCTTTATATAAAATGTCAGACCCTTCCAAAGACTGGAATACAAGTTTTATATAGCCACTTCCCACCAGTGGCAAAAGCATGAAGTAGACCAAAGCATTTCAAACAAAATGCCTTGGTTAAAGGCCAAGGTGGTAACCTCTGTATCTACTGCCCATTCCTGCATACACAGGTTAACAGAAGGAAGTTTTAAGTACCTGAAGTGATAGGAGTGTCTTGTAAATCTACAATAAGATCTTAATTGGAGAGGGCTCTCAGTTAACACTTGACCAAACATGTTTTGTGCCAGTCATTCAAACATCATTTCTTAAGGGTGCTTTTAAAATTGCCATCTCTTACACCAGATACAGATCCACAGGCTAAGAGCCTACACCTGCACATAATCTTCATCCTACAGATTAATTCCTTCTTCAGCTAGCTCTCAGGGGGGTTTTATATGAAATGCTCCCTGGTATGACCTCTGACTTTAAAGGACATCTATAAATATTTACACTGCTTGGAGGGGGGGGGAGGGAAGGAAAAAGTTTGGACATTTTCAGAGAAATCTAGGAAATGCAGAGTGTTGAAATGCAACTGGTAGCTTTTCTGACAGCCCACGGAGGGTCTGGGAAGCCAAGGCTGCTGGTTCTTCTTCAGACCTCTCTCTGGAGCAGTATCTTTTCCCTGATGTTAGCAGCAGCTACAGTGGACAGGAGACAGGAGGGATTGAGGAAGCCCTAGCTCTTACCTGAGCCAACAGCGACACCCAGGGCTTCAGCAGCACTCAATCCCTGTACCAGCTGCTCCCCTCCGCCCCATGCCGCCTGGAGAACTTCCCGAGGTTTAGCCCGTTGCTGTTGTGAATGAGTGCCCCGATTCTGAAGGCAGTCCTGTTTTACTGCAGTAAACTGAGCAATAGCAATCCTGTATACTGGTGCACTGAGAATCAATTCCATCAGCCACAGGCACATCTCTGTTCAAACAACTGCACTCACATGATGCGGACTGTACTTTTTAATCGCTATCAAAATAGTTAAGATGGTTTTATTTGTTTGCAGCTTATTTTTCTGCTTCCTCACTTGAGTGAAAACCTCATAGAGGCCATACTGAAATTATTTTGGCAAGCTTTTGTTGAGTAAATGGATAAACCATGAGAAACAGTACACTCAAGGAGTGCGTCCCCACAGAAATAACAGGTGCAGGTTCCAGAACAGTGAACACCAACACCTTTATTAAAATGACCCTCAACAACCCCCTGAAGACACATAACTGAACAGTGATAAAATGATTGGAGAGGTAAGGGACTACCACACATCAATCACCCTAGAACAACATTTCAATAGAAGCAGGAAAACACCTTAGAACTGATCAGGACCCAGGATGTACAACTCAGATTGCACACCAGTTGTCTGCACTTTCCACTCCCAGTCTGGCAGTCCCTGGACTATTGGTGGTGTCACTGGTGTACAGCCTCCACAACTGCTGAGGTAGGTTCTCCTTTGCTTTTCAAGCAGAGGCTTGCTTCAAATCTGAAGGGGATACCTGTTCCTCTCTGCAGAGTGCAGAGAAGGCAGCTCAATTGAGAAAGCACCAGGCTGAACCAGCAGCAAATGAAACAGACCACTGACCAAAGTTTGAGCACAAAGCAGAGAAGCTGATGAAGGGAAGGGGATGAATGAATTCAAAGTTCATACGTTCCAGTGGACAAGCTGAGGCTAATTGAGCAGAAGACACACACTTGTGCACCAGTTCAGAATGCACAGGAGTTAAGGAAGCCATGAACTTATAGTCAGGCTAGGCCATACATGAAAGCATACTTGGTCACTCCTACACAGTACCATAGGCTCTTAAAAAAACCCACCATGGGCATCCTTCTCTAACTGAGAGAGACCTGGAAGTAAATCATACTCTGAAAATCAGGAAATGTGAAGCCTCTCTGATTCATTTAACTCTTCTGAAAATGTATGTCATAGTCCATAAAATAACTGCACTTTCACATATGTGCTGGTTGCTTTCAAGCTGTCTCCACGTTTAGTAGGATTTATACTGAAATAGTTCTCTTTCTACCTGTGTTTTCAAGGAAGGGTGAAGCAAACTGCTGTATATTCATAGACATAGAATCACAGAATCATCTGGGTTGGAAGGGACCTCAGAGGTCATCTAGTCCAACCCCCCCTATAGTGAGCAGGGACATCCCCAACTAAATCAGGTTGCTCAGAACCTTGTCTAGCCTCACTTTGAATGTTTAGAAAGCCAGCAGCCCATGCTGTTAATGTGAGAGTGTTGCTACAGTCTGCAGCTCTATGTCACCAGCTTTCTGTGGCACTTTCTTTTCCTTCAGAATCTGGCAAGAAAGGTTATTTAGAAACCAGGCTACATCTTGGTAGTCTTCAGGCCACCGCAAGTACCGGCTCCTTTGTAAGAAGTTCCTAATTGGTTTGTGTTTCATCAGTTGGTACTGAGAAAGAGAGCCAACTACTACCATAATGAGGACATCTTTCAGATCACAAAAGTACCTGCTCTGGGCAAAATTAAAGGCTTCCACACACCACCCATCTTTCAGAAAGTGCCTGGTCACAATGCAGATTGTTTTCCTGCTGTTCCAAATGGCATCACGGATGTTGTTGATATGTTCTTCCCCAGGCAAGAAATCTCTTTCCTCAAAGCAGAAGGTAAATCTGTTTGTATCAAAATACTGTGAATCCAGGTGCTTCAGCAGAGAATTCTGAACCCATTCAAAGTCATTTTTGCTGTAGCACAAATATGCATCATATCTGTATTGACTTTTATCTGCTGTTTGTGGATGGCTGGCTGTAATTCTTTTGGTGATGATTTTATACCAGACAAAACAAGTCCCCCGGCACCGAGTGAAAATGATGACTGCCATCAGAAACACTGCAAGAGTGACAGAGGTGAAGACAAACACTGAGAACCTGAGTGTCTGCTGGAGTTCATCTTCACTGCAGCCATCGTATGTCAGAGATGACAGTGGTACCCCTGCAAATGCAGGTGGGTACACACAATACCTGTCATATTGGGAGCCAGCTAGGGTTACATTGGTTTCATTTAGCCACACCAGCAGGCTCTTTAAAGTACAATCACAGATAAATGTATTATGTGTTATATCCAGAATACTCAAAGTCATAAAGACTTCAGGTTCAGGGGAAAAAAGCTGGTTTCCAGATAAGTTTAGGTTTGTTAAGCTTTGTGGGAAAAGCCCAGGAGAAAGATGAGACAATAGGTTGGAAGCTAGATTAAGTCTTTTTAGAGATGTTAGACCTCTAAAAATCTCCTGTGGAAGAGCACTAAGGTAGTTGTTATTAAGATGTAGAACCTGAAGTTTGGACAGTGCCCTAAACACATCCAAACATAAATCTCTCTCCCACACAAGCTGTAACATATTTTCACCTAGATCCATATAGATTAACTGACTGTTTTCTACAGCATGATCACTTTTCACACAGTAAGAGAAGCGATTCTGTTTTAAGAAGATATACTGCACATCTGGAACTTGGAAGAGAATATACAGCTCACCCAGATCTTCCAGCCAATTTCTTTCAAACTCAAGGTGTGTTGCTGCTATTGCTGTGCTAGCTACAGACATGAGCTTATTGTCACCTAAAAAGGCAGAGATTAGATGTGGAAAGGAAGGGAGATTTTTAATGGCGTTGTTGCGGAGATCAATTACTTTCAGACTTACTAAGTCACTGAATGTTCTTCCACCAATAATCCCAATATGATTCTGCTGTAAATCAATAACCATCACACTCTGCAGACCAGCAAAAGTATAATCATACAACTCACCTAAAAGATTACTTGAGAGATTGAGAGTTTTTAGGTTTCCCAAGCCAAAAAATGCTTGCCTTCCAATTTGATTTATCTTGTTCTTGAAGAGGTTCAGTAATTGCAGATTACCAAGGCTTTGGAAGACTAAAGAACTAAGAGAGAAAATATAACCATTGGAAACATCAAGCAAACGAAGATCACTTCTTGCCAGTCCTGCAAATGTAGCATTATCTGGATTTTTTAGGTTATCAAAACCAAATCCTGAACCCATTGTATGAGAGCTAAATATTAAAGAACCAATTTGAGTCCCTTCGATGGCTTTAAAGAAATAATGGGCTTTCTCTGTGCTCCAGCCATTGTGACTAAGGTCTAGTGAGTTAAAAACAATATTTCTGAAAGGATTTGGGCATTTGGCAAAGGCCATTTCATCTGTTAGGTACAAAGTATTAGAACTGAGGCTAAAATATAAGAAGTGTTTTCCTCTGAAGCTGGTAAGATTGCTTTCACACAGGTTGGATATCTTGTTGAATTTTAGGTCCACACTTTTCAAGGCTGTTAGGTTATAAAATAATGGATGAGGCTGCAGTCTTGTGATTTCATTCCCTGAAAGATCCAGTTCTTCTAATGAGCTCAAATCCTGAAAGTAACGCTCCTCCAGGATGGCATCTCCAAGGGAGTTGTGGAAGAGAAGGAGCACAGTCAGACTGTGCAAGCCCACAAAAGCATCCAGATCCAGGTGAAGAATCCTATTGAATCCCAAATCTAAGAGCTGAAGGTTTGGCAGGTTCCTAAAAGCTCCTTTTCCTATGGTAACAGGATAGACATGTTGTGTTCCAATTTCCAACAGCCACAAGTGCTCCAGCAGTGGAAATGAAGTCGCAGTCACTTGTCTGATATAGTTGAAAGTGAGCAAAAGCTTCGCTGTGTCCTTTGGCACAAGTGGAATCTCTGTCAGGTTGCAGGAATGATAGAGGGAGACTTGGGCTTCTGAATAACAGCTTCTAAGTGCACATATATCACTAGCTAGTGATATTCCAAAGACAAGTACTAGCTGTTGATGGAACATCACGAATCTATGTGGGAAAAGTGAAAATAGCAAGCATTAATTCTGTAACTGGCTGCCTATGCTGTCTATGGATGTAAAGCACATTTTTTACAGTTGCAGAATAAAAGACTAAGGTCACACTAAGACTTACTAGTGTTTGGGGACTTATCCTTTCTCTGAAGTCTAACAGGCATCATTTGATAGGTTGTCTGGTCAGAAGATGGGTCCCAAAGAGATGTGAGCACCTCCTACAACCTAAAGAGTAATCCCCATTTATGTGCCCTAAAGATGGTACCAAAACACTAGGTAAGTGGAAAAACCTTGGCCTAGCTATTTCATTTGCATTATGGAACTGATAATGCTGGTGTGCAGCTTAAATCCTTGATCAGTTCCCCAAATAGGTTGAAACAGTTTGGATTACCAAAGTCATCTCAAGAGCAGACCAACCCTGCTCTTTCCCTGAGAGCTCTCCTTGAGAAGGCAGTCATGCTATTTGGAATTCAGATTGCTGTCACACCTGAAATGCCTAACAGCCATGAAGTCTTAGAAAGGGAACCTCTTTTGGGGCAACTGAGCCTCAGATTAAGGCTGCACTGTGAAATTGTTCTTGAAAGAGTTGTAAAATAGATTCTAAAGTATAGTCAGGAACAAGTCTAATGGTGAAGGAAAAGAAAAAATGCAGCAGCCTGAAATTATGCTGCAAGATTTCACATTTTATGAAAAACTACATTTCCTAAACTGTAAATTCCTAAGTTATACAAAAAGGTGCATAATATAATTCATACAGCTCACTGATGAATCCATTTATTCATTTATTCCCACTCTGGATAGATTTTTCTTGCATTAGGTCATCTGTCTGCCTGTCTTTATCTGAGACAAAAACCTCTTCAAAGCAAGGAAGGTCTTCTTCATTGAGCATGATAAGAACAGAGCAAATTATTAGCCCTAAGGTGGTTGTTTGCGTCCTGTAGTTTACAACCCCCCTTCTATCTAAGATTGGAACCATCTGTCTCTGCTTTTAAAATAGCCTTTGAAAGGACAACTCAATGGAAGAATTTTTGTGACCACCAGCAGAGTCTCCTTAAAAATTGGTAAGCGTAAATCCTAATGGAACCAAACCCCTAGTGGTCATCTAACATCTGCAAAGTAAATCTACTTCAGAGAGGAAAAAAAGTTGTGCTCTGAGCCAGTAATTAAAAAGAGGTAAGCCCCACTAATTATTATTATGATTTGAGCATATTGCTTCTTGAAAGAACAAGTACTGAATTCTATGCAGACTATTGCACTTGAACTAAAATCATCTTCTGCTTGTTGCCATCATACAAAGTGATTTCTGGGAAATGAAAAGGTCTGTCACTAGAAACCACTATGATCTTCCCATGGCAAATACTAACTGGAAGAGGTAGCCATTTTCTAGAGACTATCTGCTAAAGGACAAGGATATTATCATAGAATCACAGAATCACAGAACTGCCAGAGTTGGAAGGGACCTCAAAGATCATCCAGCTCCAACCTCCCTGCCAGGCAGGGACACCATCCACTAGATCAGGTTGCCCAGAGCCCCATCCAGCCTTGTCTTAGAAGCTTCCAGGGATGAGGCTTCCACAACCTCTCTGGGCAACCTGTTCCACTGTCTAACCACCCTCACAGTGAAGAACTTCCTCCTAATGTCTAATCTAAATCATAGTACCATTGGGTCTCATAACTGAAACAATCTCACTGCACCTAATATTTTGGGTGATATTCTCCAAGTCATCTGATTAACTTGGAAGAACTGTGACTACTAGAGTGAGTCTGCAAATCTCCACCCTAGAGGCTTACACACCAAGAGGGAAACATGTGAACCTTGCAACTTAAAATACTAATCCTCTCATTTTTAAAGACAGTTTCATGGGTTTGGGACAAGATCTAATTCTTGGAAGAAACTGTGAGTATAGGATAGAGTGCTGAATTTTGAAGTCCTAGCATTCAAATTTCATTCACATTTTGTCTTATTAAGGAATTTGGGATGTGCTGCAAACCAAAAGCAAACTGCAGGCAGTGAGTAACAAAAGGTAAGAGATTTTTAACTGCATCTATGGAAAATCATTCCTAGTACTACAAAATAATTGTGTTTTCTGTGGTCTTTTTCTGACCTGTTAGAAAGGGACAATATAAACAGTAAACTACATAAAGTTTTGTCTTTGGGACTACAAAATGATGTAGGTTATTACAGAAAGGCACACTAAACATATAGCAGGTCATGCAAGATCTTTACTTTTTAGTTTTCTCTTTGCTTGAACCATGAAACAAAACACTAAGCCTCATCCCTGGAAGCTTCTAAGACAAGGCTTGATGGGGCCCTGGGCAACCTGATCTAGTGGGAGGTGTCCCTGCCAGGCAGGGGGGTTGGAACTAGATGATCTTTAAGGTCCCTTCCAACTCTGACAATTCTATGATTCTATGACATCAATGCAGTAGAAGGAAACATAAATCTCTCATGCTGAGCTCTGATCTCTAAACTTCATTGCTCCACATTTCAATAACAAATTAAGCATTTACACACCCCTTCATCTCCCATGTCCATGCACAGGCATGGAACTGCATGGAATGATTGTCAGTTTATTCTTCCCAAGAAGAGACAAAGACCATATTATTTGTCCCTTATTAATATTTTTCCCCAGTGAGATGGGTGTATAAAATTATGCTGATTTAACTTAAGATTTGATAAGCATACTGCTTTCATCACCAGGGTACAACTCTTCTTGTGAATGTTTTGAGAACCTATTTAAGCTGACTCCTACATGTATATGTTCAGAGTCCAGTTAACTGGTTTATATTCACAGTAGAGACTGGGTTATATTCATCTAACCTAAACTACCCTTAGTTTGCAGCACTGTTTATTGCTAAGTTTCTAGACAGACTGGGAAAAGTATAGGGGCACTACCCAGTCATGTAGGTATGGGGTCAAGAAGGCCAAGGTGCAGCTGGAGCTGAGCTTAGCAAGGGATGCAAAGAATACTAAGAAGTAAATGCCTCATTGCTAGAGATGTTCAAGGTAAGGTTACACAGGGCTCTGAGCAATCTGATCTAGTTGTAAGTGTCCCTGATTACTCCAGGGTGGTTGGACTAAATGACCTCTAAAGGTCCCTTCCAACCCAAACCATTCTCTGGTTCTATGATTCACATGTCACAGCTCTGTAGGAAATTAAGAGTCATTCCTACTTCTTGGAGAAAATAGAGAGCAAATAAAATATCCTCATCTATTATCCTAATATAATTAGTATTTTCTTCACCCATGGCAATGATTATTGGCCTCTTTCCCAGAGGCTGGTGATACATACTGACTGTGAAGAACTATTGGATTTGGTGCTTGGTAACATTTCCCAGAAAAAAACAAAACAAAAACCCCCAACCCCAAGACAACAAAAAACCCTAACAGCTAACAAAGATCTTCAAAGAGCTCCCTTTTTCTTCTAACAGAAAGCCTACTGAGAAGGAGTTTGATTGTAATATTTACCTAGGCCATAAAAGAGGTCTCAAAAGAGGTATCACAAACAGTAAGCCTTTGTTCTCAGACTGGCCACATAAAGACCAACTACTGTTGAGAAAACCTGTATCAGTGGTATCTGATTAGATCAAATCTACTTACTGAAACAAAAAGCAGCAAGCTTTTGCCCAGGCTCTAAGCCATCATAACATATACACTTGTGCTCATAAAATGCTGTGCTGTGCAAACACATTTTTCTTCACAGGGCCTCTCTAGCCAATTAAAATCTAAAAAAGAAACAATTTAATTCCTCACAATACTAATGAATGTGCCCCATCCCACTCCCTCAGCCTCTCAAGTTGCTAGGATGCTTAACACAAATATAGCATTTTCCAACATAAAACCAAGAAGCAGGTTATAAAGCAAGTGAGTACTGTGACAGTTGGTGTCATTGTTGGGGAAAACCTAAGGCAACAAGGCATTTAATGACCTGACAGAGCAGAGGGACCACAAAAAACAGCCACTGTAGTTTGGGTAATCAGAAGCTGCCAATGGGATGTAATATTTAGTTCCTGTTAACCACCTAGATCTATTTTTTTGTATTTATTTCTTTGGTTTTATATCCCCTCAGATTATATGGTGAGATGCAGACACACAGTGTCCTTCCTCTTTTCTTATTATAACAGTTCTTTAAAAGAAAAGCAGTCTCCAGAGGGACAGGAAAATAAACCTGAAAATACAGACAAAAACATGCTCTGGGCTATTTATCTGGGGACAACAGTAAACTGGATAGGCACAGGGAAGGTGCTGTAGTTCCAGACTCCAGCCCCTTGCCCCAGCTTAGCCAGCTTTAGCTGCTAGCACTGTTTTGAATGTCTCCCTCCTGAGCAGAGCCAGGCTCCTCTGCTCCTTGCCTGAGCAGCCAGCTGAACTGGTAGTTCCAGTCTGTCCTGGTTTGGGTTAGAACAGAACTAATTCTGTTCAGTCATTTTGCTTTTTAGTTAAAACTCCTCTAAGAAACTGCACTTTCTGAAACTAACAGCACGATTTCATAGACACTGCCAGCTTCTAGCAGTGCTAAGGCCTCATGTTTAGATTTACTACCAGGGATTGGGATGCAAAGCAAGGTCACTGCTGAATCTTGTGTCCCATGTTGGGGGATGCAGGGTAAAGGCTGCACCTTCAGGGAGGAGCAGACAGGACAGGTGACCCCAAACTGACCAACTGAAGTATTGCATCCCATAAATGCCATATTCAATATATAAACTGGGGGTCAGCTCCCCCTTGCTTGAGTGTTTTCCCTTGCAAGATTATTCTCCCTTCTTGGTTCCTTCTTCTCCTGCACTTCGGTGCTGCCGAGGCCTTCTGCTGCAGTATCAGTGGGGATGTGGTTACCATCAAGGGGAGGTTGGGTTTGGTATTGGGTTTTGCACATATTTGTATATATTTTGTTATTATTAAAGTAGTTTTAGTTTTCTTTTCCAACCCACAAGTCTCTCTGTCTCTCTTATCCCCTTTCCCTCCCCGTGGGGGGCAGGAGGGGGTAACAGGGAGCGTCTGTCGCTGGGTTGTTGCTCGGCCAAGCCTCGACCCTCGACACAGTCAAATGCCCTGGCACTGGGCACTGCTCCATCTGCCAGCCCCAGGCAGCCCCAGCTCCTCTGCCTCTGTGTCTGACAGCAGATGATGAAGGCAGAGAAAGAGCCTCAGCTAGGCTTGAGAAGAGGACCAACAAGGTTTCTTATACGCCTCCAAGCCCTAAAGAAATGAGCTTCTCAAGGCTTCAGTGAGGACAGTGAAGATTCCTGTGGTTTGTTTTTCAGCTCTGTGCTAGTCTTTTCCCAGCAGAGATGCTTGCTCAAAGTTGCACTAGCCACCCAAAGGCAGTCAGTCTCCACTCTGCTCTTCTTGCCTCACACCCTGAATCCATGTTGACTTTTTTTTTCTTTGAAAACTGTCACATGACACTGTCTGGTCTAGACTAGAAGCCATCCCAGGGAAGCAGCATTTCCTTCCCTCTTAGCTATCGTTTTGGACTGTGTTTCTCACAAGTGGATTTAGCCCAGGGACAAGATGTCCACCTGCACTTCTGGGGCCCAACCTGGGCACATTATTTATTAAGGAACTATTAAAAGAATACAGAGAGAGGTGCCTAAACATGTGAAGCCAAGCAGAACAAGGGATAGCAAAGGAATGTTTGCTGTTGCAAGTATGTTTTCTGCATATATTTTCTGTAATTTAGAAAAGCAATCAAAAGGTAAAAAGATACAAACATCCATTGACAAAGGGACCAGAAGCATAGTACAAAAGACAGCCAGCCAGCCAATCTGCCTAGCATTAGGTGAAGTTAGAAACCTGCTCCACTCTTTTCTGGAATGGAGATGTTGACAGGATACTTTCTGAATTTCTTTGAAATAGTCTTTAGATCAGAATAAATACATGTTAGCTCTTAACTTGGTGGTGGAGGAGAAAAATTACACTCACAAGTATAGCTGACACAGCTTTGTCCTGTCTGCAAAGAAGACCCAACAGTTGAAGAAGGTAGGAAAGTAGCTAGTAGACTTCATGAAACAGCTCCTGTGGAAGGCTGCTGGTGAGCTAGCTACTTCATTGACTCACAGTATGGCAGTAGAGTCCTAGGGCTCACCTGCATACATAACCCAGGTCAAGTGCTTCTCTACTGATTGTCCTTATACAAGGTGGTCCCAACCCAACCAAGAACAGCTGTCACACAGGCAAACCTGCATGAAAGGCATTTAGAGTGGAAGCAGAAGACTGAAAGATATACTCCATGCAGTGCATGTAGACAGAAATGCTCCCCATTTCTGAACCCATAAAAGATCTGCAGTCTGACACCTAGGGGCTGCCAAAACAAAAATCTCCATGGAGGTTGTACTTTAAATTCTATCCCTACCCAGCTCTTTCTGGGGAGAAAGCTAGCAAAGTCTTCATTGAGAACATTAAGCTGTCATGTAAAAGAGCCACACCTAATTCTGTGTTCTGCACAATGCAATATGAAACCTTTATATCTCACAGATATCACAGAATCACAGAATGTTAGGAGCTGGAAGGGACCCTGAAAGATCTTGTCCAACCCCATGCCAGAGCAGGATTCCCTAGACCAGGTCACACAGTGAATAAAGTCCAAGAGTCACTAAATGACAGATGTGTTTTAGCCTAATGAGGGGCTAGGTGATGCTTTGTACAGGGGCCAAAGGAGGGGAGGGAGGAGATGTGCTCTGAGTAGTTTCTATATTCTGACTACACACATGCTCAAATCCAGAGACCATCCTCAGAGCAGCCTGGAGGCCCTTCTTGCACTCCCCTCTAGTTCCTGCTTCTTACCATCTCAGCTAACTTCTGGAAGCTCTTGTGCAATCTCAAAACTTCAAAAGGAAGCTAAAGAGTGCCAGAAAGCACCTGTTGCTAATTAGGAAGAACACATACCTCAATTGTCCTCAGGCAAACAATGGGCCTTCCCACGACCTGGGTGAATGCTCCAAGCCAAAACACGCTGCATTAAAGATGAACAGTAACAGTTCACTGCTCCACTTTAAAACACCGCTGGATTTTGGACTGTGTCCGAGCTAGAAGCATGCCCACATCAAAACTGCCATGCAAGGTAAACTAATCAGGCCTGTCAGACTCGGGCATTGCTGGGCACCTGCAAAAGCAAAATGCTTCATGCTCAAACACTGAAACGAAGGGTGGGGAGTGCTGCTGACATCCAGCATGCTGGAGTCATCCAGGATCAGGTGCAGGGGAGGCTGTGCCTCATCAAGTCCTATCTCAGATACGTTTGTGCCTTTTAGGAACGTCACACCCCAGGTATCTACTTTTTCCTGTAAAACGAGTGTATCAATCCTTGTCTGCCTTGGGGGGGAAAAAACATACCAACAAACAAAAGCTAACACTACAAAAAACACCACCCAACCAAAAACCAAACAAAGTAACACACAGCTTTGAAAAACGTGAAGTACAACCCAGGTGCTAAAACATTCTCCTAAAGTTGATAACGCATCTTATTTCTTAGCAGCTCAGAGAGGAAAGGGAAGGAGAAGCTTGCCGCGTGGACAAGGACAGGCTGCAAAGGACCTGTCCAAGGCTGCTACCTCCCCTCCCGCGGCCCGGCCCGGCCCAGCCCAGCCCGGTGTGCTGGCGGCGCCCCTTGGGACAAGGCGCAGCGGGATCCCCGAACCGGCGGCTGCCGCCTGACACGGCCCGCGCTCACCTCCGCAGCCCCAGCCCGACCGAGCCTCTGCCTCTGCCTCTGCCACCACCGCCACCTCCACCGCCCGGCTCTGCGGGGCGCTGGGCTGAGGCCTCCCCGCCCCCAGGGCGGAGCGGCTGTTACCGTACAACAGGCCGGCGAGTAATGCCCTCCTGCTCTGCCCCACTCACTTCCACCCCCAACCCAGCCAGCCGCCGTGAGAAGGCGCTTTCAGCAGCTCACCCCGGTGGGGAACGGTTGAGCTGTTGAGCGGTGGCAGTCAAACCGCCGCGCCGGGACCAGACCTGGGCAAGCGCAGATCTCCGGCCGCAAAGAGGGCACCGGGAGCACGACCTGAGCTAGAGCTGCCTGCTCAGGCAGCGCAATGGGGGATAAAGGCCAGTGCCACGCGGACGTGGGGTGCTGCAGGGGTAAAAAGTGGAGGAAAATGGTGATTTTATGGGAAAAAAAAAAATCTAAAGGAAAGGTAGAGACAAGCAGTGACGCAGCACTGGCAGGTGAATTGCTCGGCAGGGTGCGAATCCTCCCTGGCTTTCTAAAACCGGCCACTAGATGCTGATAAGGGTATTAAAGGGCAACGAAGATTGTGAAGGGTCTGCAGTATAAGTCTTATGAGGACTGGCTGAGGGAACTGTGCTTGTTTAGTCTGAAGAAAAGGAGCCTGAGGGGAGACCTTCTTGCTTTCTACAGCTACCTGAAAGGAGGTTGTAGCAGCGTGGGGCTTGGTCTCTTTTCGCAGGTGACTAGTGATAGGACAAGAGGAAGTAGCCTCAAGATTTAGAGGTTTAGACTGAAACAGGCTGCCCAGGGAAGTGGTAGAGTCACCATCCCTGGAGGTGTTTAAAAATATGTGGATGTGGTGCTGACATAGATGGTTTAGTGGTGACCTGCCAGTGCTGTGTTAATGGTTGGGCTTGATGATCTTAAAGGTCTCTTCCAACCAAAACGATTCTGTGATGCTATGATGCTATGATAAGGGGTCAGGCAAGGGGAACCAGGCCGAGGGATGCAGCCAGGGTGCAGGAGCCAACTTTGACAGGCTTTGCTTGGTGTAAGCATTTTAATCTGTAGAAAATGATCACATCAACTCATCTTAGTCTAAGCAATGTACAAAGTTGTGTTTACTGGCTGCTTGGTGCTTGAGCTGTTTCTTCTGGTCTCTTGCAGGTGGAAAGCACCAGCTCATCCCTGTCTCTTACCTGCAGCGTGGCTGACCCCTCTGGTGTGCACTTAATCTCACCCAATCTAACTGGAAGCAGCTATTCACATTCTTAGCCTATTTCTGATGGTCATTATATTCCATTTTCTACATTACCTTATGCTGAGTAGAATACTTAGGCTTACTAAAGAAGGTAAGATTGGATGATAGGTCTGTAGCTGAAGTGATTTATTTGCCTGTTACTGCAATTCTTAATGGAGGGGGAGGGGTAAAAGAGGACAGGGCACTTTTTACTTTAAAAAAATATAGTAATTTAAATTTTCATATTGCATTTAAATACAATTTCTGGAAGTTGATGCTGTTTGAAAAAGTGGCAACTTATGAGCTAACTCTTGAGCACACTGCTGCCTGACCATATCCACAGCAGTAAGGTAAGGATTTAGTAACATTGCATGGGAGACATAGGTGCCTAAAGCATTGGATCTACAGTATACATGCTGTTAACCCAAAGCATGACATCATCTGGACAGGTGTAAATGTAGAACTGAGGGTCATATCTTAAGGCTATGAAATAAAATGAGGCTCCACTCTGTTGTGGTTACACAACTCTCAATTTCTTTTGGAATTAAATGCCTAAGGCAGCTCTTGCTGACAGTTCCCAGCAAGTTGTAGACTCATCTGCTATCCCTCCACTCAATGGTCACATGGCTCCTTCCAGAACCTCTCTCTTCTGTCTCTGAAGTCCTCTCATGTTCCACCAAGACCATGAGTTCTTGATAGAAAATGTGCACTCTTTCCTGCTTAAGCTGTTCTGCTTTATATGGAATTGATTGGGCCAGAGATGAGGCCAAAGTGCCTGTCTTCATGCTAAACTGCATAATGTACCTTTAATTACTGAAACTGAAGTCAATCCTCTATTAAGTACTTAAAAGTGATTGCATACATAGGGATATTAACAGTATTCATGCACCTGTCTGGTTTCCTGTGATATATTCTACTTGTGTTTAATTGAAGGAGAGATTACAGCATAACTCAGGCACTGAAACAATAGTTCTAGGGCAACTGAAGACAGGACCTATGTATCTGGAGAAGTAATTTTGCTAAATTTGGAACACTGTGTTTAAACAAAACACAGGGAATTAGACAAAGCCAAATAAACCAGTTTAGGAAAAGCCCTACGGAGGTCACATGGGATTTTAGAGAAGTATCTGAAAGCACCCAGAGGTTTGTGCAAATTTAGTGTGAGGAAGTGATTGTGATACTTGTGCTCAAATATGTAATGTTTTCTGTTCAGTCCTGCTTCTCTCTCCTACTTATGATTGCAGAGTTGGAACTGGATACCTGAAGTTCTGACTGTTTTTAGCTGTAACTAGGAAGAAAAGGCTGTAAATCTATAGTAAGTCTCATTGCTACTGAGCCTGCTACCACAGCATCTCTTTCCAGGTGGTAAGAACCAGCATCAGGATTTAGATCTTTTTGCCACCAGTTTAGACATCTCAATGTGTGTCTAACATGGATACATCACTTACAATCCTGTTACTGTAGTTTATTGATACAGGTGGGAAACATCTAGGGGTTTGTGGATCCTGTCAGCTTTGGCCTCTTAAGTGTTTGCCCACATACATAAAAGGCTGAGATATTTTGTATTGAAGTTAGTGAAGCAAGGCCTAGAAATCAGTGACAGTTTAGGTGCCAGCTAAGGCAGTTTCTGACTGTGAACAAAACCTTCAGAAGCAGCTGAAGCAGTGGATAACAGGACTGCTATCCTTCCATGGCTGGAGGCTTTGAGCATCTTAGTAATATTATAATGTATGTTTCAGCATGGAAACAAGGTATTCACTACTACTTGTACAGTGAGCTGCTGCTAACAAGTGGTCACAACTTTACAGAATTTTTTTTTGCAAAAGCTCTTGACAAGTTATGGTTGAAAATCCACCCTGGTTTTGAGTTTGGTGCATTGAGTTTGATATATCACTGAATGATGCTCACATCCTATTATTACAACTGCAGACTTGCTTATGGATTCATTCTTTCTGATTAAGTTATTAAAAACCTCCACATTTAAAATGTGTAAATCACAAAGCTCTATAAAAGATGCCAATATATCCAGCTGCTGTGCTGGTGTAACTCAGAGAGACAAGAAACAGCTCAGTTGGCTGTTAATGCAGCCAAATATTTCAGCCTGGGCTGAAATACTTCAAGGCCTTGCACAGAGCAAGCAAAGTGATTTCAAATGATGCAGATGAGCATGTTATAATTTGATGACAAAAGGCACACCTACACAGCCAGCTCATGTTATTCTGTCACTTGCAAGAGTGATGGAAACTAAACCAAAAGTTGTCTTTCTGCCAAGGTGTCTGTGTTGAGCAGAGACACGTTTCTTGCTCTGCAGTGACATACACATAGTGAGCTAGACACCCAGTAGGCACTGTAAGGGATTAGGAAAGGGAAAAGGAAAAGATCTCCTCTCCATTATACACATAAACCCACCAAAAATTAGGAACACTTACTTACAGAATGTTACTGCTTTCTAGATTTGTGCAGCTTCATGAAATGAAGCAGAGATGCCCAATTTTAAGCATATTGCTAATTTTAAGCAAAGACCATAGATGGAGATTTGTTTCTATAAGGTCAGTAAATGCTCTAACAGATTTTGGAACAAATAGCCATTTGTCTCATAGTTTGATAAAGACTGCAGTGGGTTAACAGGCTGGTTTATTGTCATGGCTTAGCACCAGCTCTGATGTCTTCTGCTGATGTGGTTGTAATATTTCCAGTGTATCCCACTCCATTTTAAACATGCCAATAAAAGACATGAATAATGTGCAATCATTATAAGCCCCCTTAAAATGCAGCTAGGATAGAATCTTTATTGAAATACTAAGAATCTTTATTGAAATATTAAGACCCAAACAGGTGCTCTCTCTTGTATTTAATGGAGTGGAAAGAAATGTGCTTCCAGCCAGAGAACAGGCTCTTGTGTGTGCTGGTTGTGCAAATAACATTTGCCAGTTGTAATGAACTCAGACTATGAAATTATGATGGCCACAAAGGTTATCTATGGCCAATGACTAATTCCTTCTAAATTAAGGTCTATAATTGCACTCTAGAGTTGCATTAAATTCCTGATTTCTTACATGTAAGACACTTAGCAAATATGGATCTTGTTGCACCTATGGGCTCACCTAAAATGTACAATAGGCTGGTGAAATACATGACCATTTCCCCCAGGGTTCTCCTAGAGTAGCCTGTTACCCACACAGGGTCAATGCTCTGGTAAGGTCATCATTTCTGGAGACACTTACTTTCATATATTGCATAGGTAATGACATTAATTTCCTTTACCTTATGAGTCTCAGTTAGAATTACCATATTAAATAGCAAGAATTATTTGATTTTGTTTCCCACCTGGATTTCACAACAAACCTAGGAAATGCTGGGATCTTCTTAATAAACCTTCAGCTTTAATAAAAAAATGGGTTGTGTTGAGTGTTTGGGAAGTTTAATTAAAGTGTTTTAGAAAGCTTTTATCAGAGCAGTGAACTTCATAGTTTGTTCACAGAATGGCTAGAATAAGAAAAGATAAATTTCTACATGTATAAAGATAATTATTCTCCCTTTCTGCATACAGAAGGCTGCAAAATGAGCCTCTGAAAGAGAATTTTTTCCTGATTTTGGTAGCACTAACTCCGATCTGAAGGTACTTCTGTGAGCTTTACTCTTAGTGAGACAAAAGACTTTGGAGAGGCAGGTTTTTTGCATTTACATGCCTTTACAGCCTTGGCTACCACTGAGTTCAGCTACAGATATGACTGCTAGTATGAGCAGAGAAGAGAAGAGCAAGCTCAGTAAAGTCTAACTGTGCAAATTTTGATCAACTGATGAAAGGGCTCTTATCAGTCTCAACATAAGAATAATTCAGCATGCTGCATTTTAGGTTGAAAATGCTGATATTTTCATTTGAATACATGTTGAAACCAAAGTTTCATCTGTTGAAATTAGTGTTGATCACATCTTATTAGAAAAACTTCAGAACTGTGTTTACCCTGCTTTGGATTCTTAAAAATCAGGTTAAAATAGGCAAAAGGGTAGTGTCTGAGGAACTGAGTGAGCCCACTCTGCTTCTCCTCAAGGTCTGAGTGGTTTGTAGGGAGAAAAATTATTCCTACACTTAAAAAAATAATAATAAATATATATATATAAAAAAATACATTCCTGGATAGTCTGACCTCCACAGCTGCACAGGACAAATCCTTATTTTGGGCCCTGCTGCCAGGCCAGCCAGGCACAGCAGCAGCTTTCCCCTGAGGCCACTTGGAGTAGAAGGAGACCTTTGTTCAGGCAGTGCCCTCCAGCCAGGCAGCTGTTCCCCATATTCTGCAAAGAGAAGGTGAGTGGAGCTGAAACATGGTTTTATACTAACCTAAATCCCTTTGAGAGACTGGGGCTGTGGTAAAATGGCCTGTGACAGCTTTCATGTGGCTGAGTTCTCTGACATCTGTGTGTGAGTGTATGTACACACACACTCGTGTAAGCTCAGGTCTCTGCCCACAGAAACCCCCAGGAATCACACAGCACACAGAGTATCAGGTAAGACAGCAAAAAGCCCCAAGAAATCATTTCTCTAATGGTAATAAAAAGGGAAGATGAAGGTAAACCAAAATCCACTTGTAACCCCAGAAGAAATGTCCCATGAAACTGGAACTGGTGCATGCTGAGAGCATGCCAGGGCTCTGCCTGCAGTTGGGGTTTGAAAGTCATGACAGCCTCCTGACTCCTGCTCTCAAGTGGTTAACAACAGCATGTTCAGCTGGGATGGCTGGGTTGCTGCTTTCTGACCACTTCTCCAAATGTGAAAATGACAGATAAATTGCAACATGTCATGTTGTGCCACTCAAAACCACAAAGGGTACAAAGAGAATGCAAACAGAATAATAATCTGAAGTCTTGATCATATTTTTACCAAGAATCAGAAGGAAGTAATCTTCTATCCAGGTTCAAGACTGCTGGGTGGCCACATGAGTTCCCAGGCAAGCTGGTAGCCCCTCTGCTGCTGCTGCTTCTGGCACCTATGCCCAGAGGGTGGAAGAGTCCCCAGAGCAGTAGAGACTGGGACCTGCCTGCCACAGAGCTGTGCCAGAGGTCATGTTTCTTGGCAGCACCCTGCCACTCAGCCTCCTGCCCCACAGCAGGTAACCACATCAATTGGGCTTTCACATGCCAGAATAGAAAAATACAGCAGTTGTGCTGCACCTCATTCCACCTCACTCAGTGCCCAGTTTAGCCAAGCTCCAACTAGTGGTGCTTGCATTCCTGCTTTTATGCCAACAGCAGCTGCTGGCCATGGCTAACTGGAGTGGGATGTAACACTGCTTCTGGCTTCATCCATACCTGAGAGTCCAAGCTTTCTGACATGAAATGTATTTCACTTTTGTATGGCCTCTTCCTGTATTTTTCCTACCTGTCTTGACAGCAGTTTCTACTCATTTTGTGCTATCAACACACACCCTAAAACACTGCTCTTATCTACACTTCTTCCTGCCATGGAATATGTTGCCTAAAGAAAGGAGAGATGCTGCAGAGGCTAAGCTTTTGTGACTTGCTGCCTGTGAAGCAACCATCACCTCAGAAATCATGTTTACCTGAAAATAGCATGCTTGCCACCTTCAGTAGCCCTGCAGATTGCTGATAGTTTTCATTTACTTTGTGCATTAGTGAGAATTCTGTGTCCAGTCACCTTTGCTACTGGTTTTCCTGGGCAATGGACCAGTGTTTGTACTGATGGAGCTGTGTGGGTCAAGGCCCAGTATAGATGGGTCACAACAGCATAAACTTGTGTCACTTTTGCACTAGTGTATGTGCTGCAAATCCAGGACCAGCCTTCAGCACTGAACAGCTGTTGTTTTAAGAGAGCAGAATCAATGACCATGCCAAGGGGTAAAGCAGTTGCTGAAGTAGAGCCTTTCCCAGTTATCACAAATTTATTATTTCAGATTTAAACTCTATCACATCCTGCTTGGCATTGGTTTCCCTGTAAGCTTTCAGTATTTACTCACTGACCTCCACAGTCATTCTTCATTTCTTCCTCCATGGTCCCACTAATTAAAGCCTTAGCTCATTTTCCTTTTAAGGTCCAAACTCTCTTCACTCTGTAAAAAAAAAGAAAAATACTAATTATATGTCAAAGATCTTCAGACTGTTGTTTTACAGCCTGTGATGGTTACACAGGACTCTCCCCAGCAGCCTGGAGTGTAAGCCTTTCTCATGCAGTAAAAAACCTTTTCCACAGAGCTTAAATATGTGATTGCATGGCAGAGGCTGTTCCCTTCCAGCAAAAGGACTTAGGAAAACATTTTGCATTAAGCTCTGAGATTTCAATGTAATCATAGGCCAGAGTTTTCTGGTTTAAATGCTGTTTCTTCCTTCCAGGGTCCTAAATCTGAATGTGAGATTTGGCTGACCTGCTGTGAGCTTCCTGTTCTGCAAGTGCATGACTAATGTGAACAGAAACATGAACACATAGGGACAGCACAACAATGAGGCTACTTCTAAGCTTTGGTTGGTTGGGTTGGGTTTTTTGGTTGTTGTTTTGTTAAAGATTTTTACAATGTGTTTTGTTTTCAATGACACTTGCTTTGGAGCCACTGTGAGTTGAAAATACAATGGCTCAGGTTGGAAGGGACCTTAAGGATCATCTAGTTCCAACCCCCCTGCCATGGCAGGGACGCCACATGCATTAGACCAGGTCATCCACGGCCACATCCAGCCTGGCCTTAAACACTGCCAGGGATGGGGCAGCCACAACCTCTCTGGGCAACCTGTTCCAGTGCCTCACCACCCTCAAGAGCCTCCTTCTAATCTCTAGCCTGAGAAAATACTCACCACCTCACAGAGCCAGGCCTGGGGAACATGCTGATAACATGATCTGAGGGTTAGTACTGCTAATGCAAAACACTAAGAGGACAAACCAAGAAAAGAGACATTACAAGGCACTGCCACAGGGGGAGGCTTAGTCTGTCATGGACTGCAGTTTCCCAGGTCAGTGAGGACTTCAATGCTCAGGGTACCTGAGCAAGCAGGAGCACCAACTTGGGCAGCAGAAGCTGGCAGATGTGGCTGCAGGATGTGCAGATGTGTGCTGCTAACACGGGTGCTCTCAGAGACCCAAGGCCAACTGCCATTTTTTGCTGATTATTTGGAAAATAAGTCCCCTTCCTACTTGCTGGATGTTCTGTCTTGGGCAACAGAAGTGAAGTGCATGAGGTTCAGTCTTCTTTTGAGCTACTGTCATCTAATTTCTTGGGAAGGGATAGCCACTACCTTTCCTTCTGAAGAAACCCAAAGTCTGGATTTATCTCAGATCTTGTTGTGGTATTTTTAAAAAAATTATTTATAAATTATTTATGGTTCTTAAGTTATGTAGTGAAAAAAAAAACATTCAGAAGGTGAAAGAGTAGCAGGTGCTTGGTCTTGCCAGTGCTGCAAACAGGCAGAGTCAATGCCCCTTGTGCTAGAAACTAACAGGCAGACCTGTGAGGATGAAATTGCATTTTAAAACTGAATCTGGAAGGCAAAAAAATCCTCTCAAGAAAATCTGTCTGCATTAATAGATGGAAGTAATTTCCTCCCTTGTTAGATATTCTAGAACAGGCAGAGAGTTGATTTACATCTGCTGTCTCCTAGTGACATAAAATATGATTTGGTGACACAGTTTCAATGAAGAAGCTGAATGTCAAGAACAATTAATCACTTTCTCACTCATAATTTAATGTGAAGATACTTAGGCATCCAAAGATGAAGGCAGCACTGTGTTGGATATAAGAAGTGTCTAAGAGTGGATCTGCCTTGCTTTCATTTACTTGTCTGTGCATCTCTAGAGCAGCCAGAGGCTGCTGCTGACCCGTTGCATGGTCCTTTGTTGTGAAAGCTTCAATCAACACAGGGTACCACAGTGCACCTTGTCAGCCTCAATTCACTGCAAATAGTGTAATGCAAGTCAAATCAGAGAGCTGAGTGGAGTTTCCAGAGTCTGGTTTTGCTTTAAAGGAGTGTAATGCTAATCTCCACCTTCCCTTGGATGAGAGCACATGTCCTTTCCTCTGCTTCTGGGAATCAGGAGATGGGGATTCCTGACTGCATGGACTGAAAAGTGTCCCAGTTCCCATCCATTTCACTGGAAACCAAGAGAAATGCTTACATCCAGAGCCTTCTGCCTGCAACTGCTCCTAGATTCAAAATTCCAGGGACGAGGAGACTGCCAGACCAGAGGGAACTGACTAGTGAGGTATCATTTACCTTTCATTAAGATTCTTGGCAATCTTTCCTCCCTTTTTCCATAAATCAGAGAGAACTTTATCACCTTTTCCAAGTCCTGTTGTAGGTATGTCTATCTCCAGTAAGATGTCTTTGTGATAGATCAGCCCAGCACTGTAAGCCTAATTAAATGCTGGCCTCTTTACAGCTGCTGTGATGTCCTTTTTAATGCTGTGCTTCAGCAGTTCAGTAGCTCTATCTACACTGCACACTGCTGCAATGGGATTGGATACATAAGTGAACCTGGTAAGCTACTGTGGCAGTTCTTTTCCCAAATGACTGCCCAAAATCCAATGGAAAACCAAGCTGGAGCTGTACAAGCAGGCAGCTGACTTTGCCAGTCAGACTAGCCCTCATTTTTTTTTGCTGCAATGCTTCAGTAAAAGCCAATTAGACCAAACTCCAGTAATGCCTGTATCAGGGCTAGACTGCAGGCATGTGTAGTCTTCATCAATGAACAGAAGAAGCAAGGCTAAATTGTTCTGCTCAACTTTGTAGTAGGCAATTAACCCTGAACATCAACAACAGGCAGCTATGGTAATGGTTATGAAAGAAGTAACAAGAGGTTGCACAGTTATTAAACATGAGAGCACTGAACAAGGCAGATGAACAGCATGTGCTGCCATGGAATTAAAGGGACAAGGGTGGCAAGTGCAAGCTCCAGCAGGGTGGTGTGGCTCCAGGGGACCAAGATAGCTGCAAGAGCAGCATGTACTCAGTAGTAGATGGATGGAAGTCAGAAGCATAAGGAAATAAGAGGTGTTAAAAATAAATCTAGCCTAATTAGGTTGAACAAAAAAAGGATGTGAACCTGACAGCTCAGCAACTGGTAACTTTTTAGTTCAAGCAGTTATCCTTGGGACAAGAAATTCATACTGGAGCACCAGGAAGAGGACAGATGAAGTGACCTGCTGTGCACCCTGATATGGGCCATATCAGTGCCCATTTTCTGAAGCTGTGAGCTCACCAATTTCAGAAAGGAGAGTCTCTTTAAAATTACTTACCTTGAAACATCCTAAAATATTAGCTAATTCTTAAAGATCTTGGCTACTGTGTTTGTATAGGGGCACTCACAAGCACCTCTGTATTCTGGGTCAATGAAAGACTATGGGCTGACAGGCTTGGGACTGAGGCATATAGGTACATCATGCATGTAGCAATGTGGGCTCCCCTCTGTGTCCCTCTCTAACCATTTTCATGGACCATTTGTCAGCAGAGTGAGGAGCTCCATGCCCCTTCTTGTCCTCTCTGCTGAGAACATAAATGAGGAAAGCAAAATCAACCTCGTGTAAGGGAGGGGATGTGTCCTGCTGTGTACTGCACTGCAATTAAGCAACTTATTTTGCTTCCCAGCATGACTGAGGTGGCAGAATAAAACTGGAACAACAGTATTAGTGACAAAGAAAAAAAAAGGGGAGAAAGAGTAGAAGGGTAAGCAGAGGTGAAACAGAAGGCAAACACAGTAAAATGGAAAAAGAGGATCCAAACCAAAACCAAGGCAGAACTATTGTGACCACTGAAATGCAGAGGTGATGGAAACAAGCCACTGGACACCCAAACTAGGAAGCTTATCTTCCCTCTCTGCCCTTTGCCTTGCTTTTGAACCAACTGCATAAAGAAATTGTTCTTTCAATAAAGAATTGTTCTTCCTGGATTGTTTTTAAATGTGCTTACTTCTTCCTTCTCCAAGTTTCTGTTTAATGTATTTTATCAGGTGAATCCAGTTTTCCTGGGTTACAAAGTGTCCCCATGTAGCAGCACCCCTTGCTCTGCAGGACAGTCCCTCTGCCTTGCTGAGGAAAGCTGCCTCAAGCATCCCAGCCAGCTTTGTGTGTCTCTGTGGGGTCTATGTGAATTATTAGGAGTCTGCTCTGACACCTGGACAGCAAATAATTTAATCTCAAAATAATTGCCTTTCTGTTACTGTTAAATAATGTATCTTACTGTCCTGGAAAAGGGAGGGCTGGAAGAATGGGCTGTATGCCACTCTTTAATGGTAGTGACAAGAAAAAGCTGTAATGCATGAGGGAAGTTTTACACATGATTCTAGAGGAGGATGATTTGTCTGTCTGTTCTGGCTGCACACCTTGGCCTGGGAGAGCAACAGGCAAAGCAGGGCCTATCTCCCCTCCAGCACAGTGCTTCCCCTCTGTTGTAGTGCAATTCCTCTGGGAACTGTGTGGGTGGGACTGGACAAGCCTGTGACAATGGGGTTAGGGCAGATGTTTACTTGCTTTCTAGTTCTTCCTGCCCCCAAGTCCTCCCTAAGAATTCACAAGAGACCAAGAACAGGCTCTTGAGATGTGCTTCTCTCATCTGTGCTACTCCTCCTCTGACAGCTGATGCAGGAAGCTGTGTGACCACCTTGCAGCACAGTGCAGAAAGCAAGAGAGAGTTTTTGGGGCATGGGGAGCAGGTTTTGCATAAACATGAGAATGGTCTCAGTGCTCCAATTTGAGCTGCTGTTTTAACTTGAACTCAGCAGGTGTCTTCAGATAATTGCTGAGAGAGTAAGTATGTCACCTGAGGCACAGGGGATATTAGAAGGGCTGCAGTCATTTAACTGCCTCAGATAAAGACCAGAAAACCCCAAATTTGGGTTTGTCAAAGAGCAAAATTCTGAAATTAATGTCACTTTAATGAACCAGGGTTTAATTCACAGGATTTTACTGGACTGTAGCCCATGCTACATGGAAAGTTTCTGTTGGTGGAATAGAGAGTATTTGCCTAATGCCATTAGTTTGGAATGAGTCTGTATGGGGAAAACAATGCATTAGCCAAGTTGAGTTCTCACAAGCCAGGAATTACACAGAAGCAGAATAAGAAGGGGCCCCATAGCTCATGTAGTGCATCTTGCCCCAGTGTTTTCCTGGCTCCTATTTCTTTACAGCAGTCTTTAAAACTCTCATCATGGAGATTTTGGACAGCTTCCTCAGACCATCTCTCCTTGCTTGTAGCCATCCTTGTGGCTAGAAACGTTTTCCTAATAGCTAACCTAATTGTCTCCAACTTATATGGATAAATTCATTACTTGCAGAATATACTTCTTGCAGAAAACCAACTTTCTGGGTCTCCCTTTGGTCTTCTGTTGTTCAGATTGAACACTACATCATCTCTAATGTGACCTGTGAGGACAGGCTCTTCCAAACTTCTAGTAATTCTTGATTCTCTTTGCTTGGCTTCCCTCCAGCTACTTCACATTTCCCTTGAAAAGGAAAAATAATGCTCAACTTTTGACACACTGCTGTAGCTGAGGTCTTACTAGTGCTGAGTGGAGCTGAAGGATTGCTTCATGCATTTTGTAAGTTATACTTCAGTGTAAACATCCTTGTATTGACATTTAACATTTTCACAACAGCCAGGTCCTGTTGACTCATGTTCAGCTTGTGATTCACTCCCTGCAGAGCTGCTGGAAGACCTTGGCTCCCCACCCTTCTCCCAGCACTCTGCAGGTCAAGCTCTCCTTCATAAGCCAGTATTGAAGGCTGACACATTGCTCTTTTCTCCTTCTTTTTCATTTTTAGAAATACTGACAGGGTGAAGCCAGTTGTTGTTTTTCTTTCCTGGAGTTGTCAGTACTTTCCCTTTCCTGCCTCTGCCAAAGGCACAACGTGCTGGCCATCTCCACTAACAAGCTGCTCCTCCCCTCTCCAGCAAGACTTTTCCTGGGTTTGTTTTTATTCACATCCAATTAGCTCAAGTGAAAACAGGCTATGATCTGCAGAAAATGTGCTCGTCTTCCCATCTGGTTTCATTTATACAGCAAATGTACTGTCATAATCTTACCAGTTCTCTGGTCTCTTTGGACCCTAAGAGCATCCATCCTCCTGAAGATTTGGACTGGCAGGGCTCAGGGAGTGCTTGAGGTTGACCTGAGGTATTAGGCCAGGGAGGTGCAGGGTTCTCCAGGCTGACAGGGTGGCCAGGGAGCTAGGCAGGCTGGGTGGCACTTGGGGGTAGCCCTCAGCCCAAGGCATCAGCTTGGGAGTTGGGGTATGATTACGGATCCAGTGCAGGCAGACCTCTCAGGATGGTTCAAGCCCCATGTGGAAAAAAACCCCAAGCAGCAGAAACAGTACTATCTCTCCCCTCAAACAGTCAAGCATGCAAACCCCACAAACTCAACCACACAGGTAATCCTCCCACAACACCCTTTCAGGAAGTCTTCTACAACATGAGCAAAAGGTGGTGAAAACCTCTCTTCTTCCTTTGCAAGTTACATTTACTACAGTGCCATCAAAGGGCTGTCAAGAATTAATACCTTAACATTTTCTAGTGTACTGGCAGTTTTGCACTTTTAAAAATAAAAATGGTGTAATAAATGTACATTTATATTTACATAAATTTACATTTTTGAAGTTACCCTGAGTCCCTTAACACAATGACTGCAACACAATAAGTAGAGTGGTGTAAAGCTGTAACCCTGTAAAGCTCCAAATACTAACCAGCAACTTGCACAGCAAAAATGAACAAATGGAAGTCCAGAAATCTGATAAGGAATGAAGTTTCACAAGCTGCTAAAAGACCAGCAAAGACAGATTTTTGTACTATTTTATAGGGCATCTAAAGTAAATCCAATGCTTTTCAATGACATTATGAAACAAAAATCACTTAACTGACTGTAGGCTTGAGGTGTGCTTCAATCCCAGACTGGTATCACAGCACTCTGCCCTTGTTTGCTGGAGTGACAGTCTTGAACTTCAGGTGTGGTTCAAACACCTCTGGAAAGCATGAGGCCCTGAAAGGAAGGGGCAGCAAAGAAAGTCCTAATATCCAAGAGATATGGTTGATGAAGATAGGATTGCAAGTGAGCCCATTTCAGCAGAAAGCAATACAAACCTCATGTAAGCCAAACTGGAGGCTAATGTGGAATATGACTGAGCTGCCAATGCCAATCACTGTCTTCTCATGAATGATACCACACAGTAATTGGGATTATTGTAATAATTGCCTCCCCATTACATAGTTTCTTGTTTCCATTTGCTTCTTACTGTCACATACAGTTGCTGACAGGACACCACTGAACACTTTCTTGAATGGTTACAGCCCCTGTATCATTCCACTAGCCTGACTCATGAGTGGGGCCACTGGATGCTACCACAATACAAATGAATAATTAAACAATCATGAACAAAATAACAGAACCACTTGCAGCAATCCCCTGTTTAGGGCAATAGAGACATTACTGGTTTACTTGGTACATAAAATCAGAACTCAGTCTCATTTTTTTTCCTTTGGTTTGGACTAGCCCACATGACAGCCATCTCTCTCATTAACATAGGGCAAGTTCTTCCCTCAAACACTGCCAGCTGAAGATACATTTCACTTGTGCAGTACCAAAAATAAGATGAGCAAAGCTGTTTGGCTTTCAGTAAGCAAAGGAAACTGCCAGGAATTTTTCTGACAAATTACAAATAGCCTGCAAGAGCACAAAGGTGAACCACTCATCCAGGCCTTAGCACAATGCTCTGGTGAAGCATGCAGAGGAGAAGACAGAAGAGAGAATCTGTGTCACCACTGCACCCATTGCATGTGCTCTGCTTAACCAAAACAAGCCACAATCAAATCCACTCTCTCCATTTGTAGCTGGAGAATGAATATAAAGCTGAAAATGCCACAGAGCAGGTGTTCTGCTGCCATCTCAGCCTTCAGGTGGGAGATGGTGAAAGAAGTAAGGAAGGGAAAAAAAAGGCCAACTACACACAGTCAGATAATTCAAAAGAACTGAAACTGAACTTTATTATTTTTCTTTGAATTATTCTACAATAATGGCTCAGAATACTACCACAGTGTACAGGGACAAGGCAGTGCTCTGGGCTATGACTGTAGATTCCTCTGGTGAGTATATTTGTAAGAGCTTAAGAAAAGTTGAAGCAGGGGAGTTCAACATTTCTTAAACACCTATTTCATAATTTTAGCATTTTCTAGATGTCTCATATTCTAGCAGGATTTATCAAATGCAATGTAGTCACAGAAGTCTTGCATAAATACAAATATCAATACTTTACCTTTAATATTGTATAGGATAGAAATTCTGCCTGGCCTTTAAAAAAATCTCCAGATCATGATGTGACCTGGGAGTCTTTCCTTTTCTTTCTCTTTAAGAGTTTTTAAATATATATATTTTTTATATATATATTTGCTATTATACATAAAAGTATATATGAATCCCATCATTTCTTCTTATATTTTCTGCAGACATGGTCTGAAACAAAATCACTAACAACTAAACCAAAAGCTTCCTGGTTACCATAGGAAATCCAAAGAGGATCTTTCCTCTTTTTCTGTTTCAATACTAGTATTTGTTTTTAAACTTGTAAGGGTTCTTCATAAACTAGAGGTCCATAGATCATTTAAAGCAGTCTTTAGAAGCAAATTTACACACTTTGACATGCTTTTGTGAGGCAGTTAGTATCAAAATCCAGTAGCATTTCTTACAGAACCCCAGGACTTTCTGCAATGCAGATACACATTTCATTGCTAAAAAGCCACAGGTCTTTTTCTACATCTGCTCTCATCAAATCCCCAGGATTCATTCATAAAACTACTGCTGTTCCAAATGCTGATGCTGTTATCCCTTCTCTGGAGTGTCACCCAGTCTGATGACATCATCAAGAGGAGGATTGGTAAGTAGGAAAACACCCTCCTTAAATCCACAGATAGTCTTTTCTGTCTCCAAATCCTCATGATTCCTGTCACTCAACGGTGCAATGTGGTGAAGACACATCTCTGTGCAGGCTAAGGGTCTTCTTCCATCAAAGGAATCTCTAGGGGAAAAAAGGAAATAACACTGATTGTTGATTGAAACTTCCCTTTATCCTTTTGCAGTGTATTAGCAATTCTGCAAAATCAGAAATGGGCATTACGAAAATCTGGCCCTATGGTATAGCCAGTTCTAGACCCACTTATGCTCTAACACCTGTATGAAAAGCAACCTACTAAAACTATACAGATTTTCCAAAACAAGTTAGGCTCACAGAAACCTAGATGCAAACACCCTTTCTACTCCATTAATCACTGAAACTGCATTCAGAGTAGATAGGGACTTTCACTGTCATAATTTCTCCCTCCTCCTTCTAGCTGTCTTCTTCCCCTTGTGACACCATTAAAAGTTATCCCCAACCCTATGAAGCAGAAAGACTTCCTCCACCCAGACCTTCACCCAGATTGAATTTAGGACACTGGGCTTCAGTTCTTTGACTTGTGACTCTCAGTGACTGTGGAGTGCAGAATCAGAGCCTCTCCTTCTAAAGGTCTCCAAGGAAAGCTACCTAGTTTCCTTAGCATGCTGAGGAGCACATCATACAGCTCCATTAGAACTCAATGAAATGATAGCATGCTCGTGTTCAATTTATATTATAACAATATATGACAATCTCCCTTCTCAGGCATGATCCTGTGGGTACATTTCCCTTATGCTGTGTTTCCCGTGTCCATGCCTTAATAAATACATGCCTCAGACAGAACAGTTTGCTCTATGGAGACATGATGAGTTAGTTAATAAAGGTTGCTAATTTTGGCTGAGTATGAAAACATGATTTGCTTTCCATTTTAAGGAGAAAATCCTGTTCTTTGCTGTGAAAGCCATGGCACGTGAGGGAGTTGTGAGCACAGGAGCTGAGAAGCAGATGAACACACCAACACAGGCAAGATGATGGTTGGCTTTGCTGCTGCTCACAGATGCTAGTTGACATCCCTGTTGATGACACTGCTGTTATGGGGTCTGGACAGGAGCCTTCTGGCCTGGGATTCAAACCCCTTGCACCACAGCTAGGAAGGACATATCACAGACACAAAGCTCTGTGTCCATGCAGTAGTATGGCTTCAGAAACCTCCAAATTAAGTGGTGGACAAAACCGTGGCGAAAGTGCAAGCAAGTCAGCTAGGTTTGCTCCTGCTCTGACAGTATAAACAAATGACAGATCCTGTTTATGGACTCATCTGTTGCACCCATGCAGGACTCACCATCTGCAATATCAATCCGTGGACTTGTGGAGGCAGCCTCCCTGGCAGTGCTACAAGACAGGTCAGTTCGGTCAGAACCAGGGAGTGCTGCTGGTTGGCACACTGGGGGGGATGAGTATAAATTCTGGAGCAGTTCAGAGGAGCATGACCTACTGTCACAGGTCTCCAATTCACTAGGCAGCATGTCTGTAATCCTGGGGCCAGGGTAAGCAGGAGGATTCTGATCTTCTGTCTGCAAAACATGCTCCTGGTTTGTGGTAGCTGAGTATCCAGGTGCCAGAGCATTCAAGCCACTGCTTACAGCTTCATCATAGGAAGGCAGCATGACAGGAATGCCATCCACCACCACGAAGTCGGGGTCGCCCATGGAGCCCTCCTGGTTGCCTCTACATCAAACACAGACAAGTTAGCACAGAAAGCAGGAGCATGTCAGAAGCACCTTGGAGCAACTCCTGAACAGTTGAAGTAAACACAGCACCTTCTAGTCATACAAAATGAAGCTACAGGGTCATTAACATCCAGAGAAACATTTGCTTCACAAGTTTGCAGAACTCTATCAGGTTGGCTAGTGGAATCTGTTACAATGGGAGAAATAAAACCAGGAATGTGAAGAACAATTTTGAGAAGGGAAGGAACAGATGAGGAGCACCACTTGCTGTGCTGTGCACAGAAAGTACCATGGATATAAGATCATACATGTAGTTCTTAGGTCAAAAGTGTCTGAACCCCTGGAAAGATGTATGCTAGAGCACTGAAGTGTGTACAGCCCATGTAAACAGGCACTGAGATGACTGCTACTGGATGACTGGGCTTTTGTGGCCAGATTGGGGTACTCCACATCTTGGTTTCAAAGGATGAAGGCTTCTGACAGTATAAACAGTATTAAGCTGGTTTCTTTTATAAGAAAAACACTTCTATTAATTGGGAAGATTAAAGTATCTGTTTTGTAGCCAATTAAAACAAAATACAGTTCTAGCAGGAGCAAACTGGTCCCAGGTACCTCTGACACATGAAAACATCTGAAAGGGAGAAGACAGAAAGCCATTTCAATAGGCTAGGCAAGGAAAGGCTACAAAGGTACCCACAGTGCAACCCATCACCCAAAGATCTTCCTGGTTTATATGTATATGTGTATGTGTATGCATATGTGTATGTATATGTGTATGTGTATGCATATGTGTATGTGTACTGCTCCCCATATACTGTATATATGCACATACCTATGTATGTAAGTTTACACATTACTTTTATAATCTACATACTTTTATGTACAGATATTTATTTAATGTTAACATCACCATGTCCTTTCTGCTGCATTGACTTGGGGGCATATTTACTGAGATACAGCTTTTTCACCTCTCCTTTCTGTATGTGGTAGAACAAAAACATAAGAAAAAGCAAGTGCAGGAGAGAAGTCACACAGCTGCACATAACATACTGAGCAGACTAAAAACTAGAAGCAAGTCTAAACCCCACTATGGTACTAGCTTTGTCTAAAACTCAGCATGCCTGCTTTTGTTTTTTCCAGTTGTAAGGTAGTAATAATAATAATAATGAATACCCTACCTGTCTCATGAGGAGTGCTGTGAGAATCAATGACAAATGCTCATAGCTGCCCAGTATTTTGTGGAAATAAAGGAAGATGTAGATGCTTATGAATTGTAGTGAAAATAATACTCATGAAGGGAAAGCAAACTTTTGATATGAATTTGTCCATAAAGGAAAGAGAAATCATCTCTTCTATTAAGTCTACAGTAGTTAAAAACATAATTCCCCCAGCACCTGAAAATGACTATTTAAAAATACTGTCAGCTATTTTTACATGCAGAACCAGCAATTCTCTGTAGCAGGGCTGTAATTACACCTCAAAGTGAATCTGGTAAACTTTGCCTTTTATCTGAGTTGCAGAAAGGCCTACTGCAGTTTTTTGGGGGTGCCTTTCCACACCAGTGGTTCAGAGACTTCTGCTCAGAGCAGAAGAAGGTTATCTGCAAGGCTTGTGAGTTGCTGCATCTCCTAAGCAAGGAGTGCTGAATGTGAAGACTGAATCAAGGCCCTCCCTCAGTGGTCTAAAAAGGAAAATAACCCAAAACCCAAAAGAAAAGAAACCCAAAAGAAAAACAGTACCAACCTTGGAAGGAAATGTGCCTTAAATTTGGTCTGGAACATCCTGGCTAAAATAACCAGTAGCAGTACTAATAAAACGCTGGTAGCAGTAAACGCCACTATCTTCCATGTAGTCAGGAGGGTCTCTTGTGTATTTGGCCAGGTTTGTTCTGTAACAGAAGGCAATACAAGAGTTGTGCTTGATTATTATGGCTGTTATGTTGTATTAATACTTCAATACTCTAATGTGCCAGTTAAGGTAAAACACACCAAATGCCATATACCAAAAGCAATCTTAACATTAAACTGCCACAAGGGTTGAACCTTGACTTTTTTTATCCATACAATCATGACCCTAGCTTCTATATGAAAATACCCAGAACATGTTACAAAATACATTCAAAGGGCTAACAATAGCCTGGAGAAGAGGAGGCTGAGGGGAGACCTTATCGCTCTCTTCAGCTACTTGAAAGGTCATTCTAGGGAGGCGGGTGTTGGCCTCTTCTCCCTTGTGACTAGTGACAGGACTAGAGGGAATGGGCTTAAGCTGAGCCAGGGTAGGTTTAGATTAGATATTAGGAAGAATTTCTTTACTGAAAGAGTGGTGAGATATTGGAATAGGCTGCCCAGGGAGTTGGTGGAGTCACCATCCCTGGAGGTTTTTAAGAAGAGGATAGATGTGTTTCTTCAGGGGATGATTTAGGGGTAAGAGTAGTGTAGGGCTATCGGTTGGGCTAGATGATCTTGAGGGTCCTTTCCAACCCTAATGATTCTGTGATTCTGTGATAATGGAATGGTTTAGGATCATTCAGGATCTTGAAAATGTACAACATTTAATAGCACCTTAAAATCGACGTTCATCACTTAACCACAAAACAGACAAAGTTCACCAGGCGTTACAGGCCAACAAGGTTGGAATGATGGATTATAAGAGCATCAGAGTAATGCCATTGCTGCTCCCTTACCTGTTCTGACACAGTACACTTGGTAGGAAGGGAACCACTCTCCATACTGGCAAGTGATGTACTTGTAGTCATTGGTGAGGGTGTAGCCAGGATCACAGTAAAACTCCACCACCGTCCCGTGGTTGTAGCGCTCGCAAGGTCGCGGGTGGCAGATGTAGTCTCCGTGGCTCACCATTGGAGGTAGTGGGCAAACTTGGGCACACAAACAAAGAGAAAAGGAGAAAGACATTAATGCCAGCAACCCACTGCTGGGTAGCTTCAGTGTGTCAAAATGCATGGGGCACACATCAGGCTCCCTTTCAGGCTCCCTGCAGTTATGGGCTTGCCTCAGCAGTACTAGACTACTTATGCTGGGAGGTCACTTTAGGTTCTCACACCTGTGAGCTCTGCTGTCACCTGCTTGTTTAAAAGCCTGAGAAATAGTACCTAGGAAGCTTCCTGTCCTCCAGGACAAGGAGAGAGTGAAAGTCAAAAGGGGACACATTTGCCTGTAAGACAATTTTATGAGAATGGAGGGGGACAGTCAAAGGAGGAGAATCCCTCTCCCTATGAAGCATCTCAAATTCAGCTGTAGCAGCCTATGTTTTGTTTCATTAACATAATTAAATGCTATATGCACTAATTAAATTAAATATTCACTTTTAAAATGTTTGTCATCAACAGTTTTGCAAGAGCTGCACAGCACATGATGTTGCTTAAGCACTTACAGTCTGTACTACTGTAATATTATTAAGTTGAGCCTAAACTCCACCAGTGTGATTTGTGTTTTGCTATCTCTGAACAGCCTGACTGATCTCAGTGGGACTGCTGGTGGAGTGAGGTCTTAAATACAACAAAGGCCAAGCCTGTGTTAATTAAGTACAGTGGTTTACATAAGGTTAGGTAAATAAGAGAAAATTGCAATGTAAATATGTGGAACCTTTATTGTAGACCCTGAAATGAAAAGCAGTGTCCTCTCACATGGCTGGGCAGATGAGCTCAATGAAGAATGGGGGGAGCACTCTTCAGGAAACAACAGTGGGGAATACAGCTCACAAGCATTAATTTTGTAAGAGAGGAAACTCTTCCACTGAGCATTAGTTGATTACTATGTTTTTAAGTGCTTCTTATACAGAGGAAAAAAACCCTACGAAGTGTAATGATGTCTCAAATGGCTACATACTGTCCCAAAAAGGGATCAAATCCCTGGATGGCTTCTTTTATTTCCCTTCAGGTGCAGTAACTGACTGACTCAGTGCCCCATCTACAGGCTGCTCACTTCATTCCTCCCTCCTGCAGGCAGGACCTACTGCATTGATTTAAATAATGAAAATGCCATCTCTCCAAAGAATTTTCCCAGAAATTAGAATTCAGCTGCTTCTCTCTGTGAAGCTTGTTAGATGAATAATGCATTTCATAAAAAAACCCAAGATATTAAATGAGTCTTCAAGAGAGGCTGATTACAATGTGCAGCAATGTCAATTCCCCATCCCCTGGAGACATGGCTTTGTTTGCATTTTCACTGGCAAGGCTTAATAATAACTTGCAATCAGAGCAAGTAGTTCCCATAAAAATTCCCACCCTCAATACTCTCCATACTTTCCAAAGTCTCTGGGCCCACAAGAAAGAGGAATGCTTTACTGGGAACTCAGCTCAAGCCTGGAAACAATTTTCTTAGACTAGGGCAAAAGTGTCAGACTGAAACAGTAGAAAAGCACCTTTCATCCATATCCATCCAAAGCAATTCTGGCCTTCCATAAGGAAACTGGGTATGTCTTTACTATCTCTGCTGAAAGCACGAGAACAAACCAAGACAGAAACTTAAGCATCATTGCAACTGAGTTGTGCTAAGCTACAGCAGCCTGCAAGAGATGTGTAGAAGCCCAGGACCTTTCTAGCAACTAGCAAGGAAAACACACCTCACCACAAAGAGCAACAGTCTGAGAAACAAATGTTCCTCTCTGGCAGCATACAAGCTGCCTCATCCCTGACCTCTTAATGTCATTAAGACCCAAGGAAGCCTGCTGAATAAAAAAAAAACCCTAAAAAGTTGGCATCCCAGCAATGTGGATCAGCTCAGGAATGACATATTTCCTGGCAGATTAAAAAGCAATACACTGTGAGGACAACCCAGAGAGGGAGCTATCAGTCTGTTTACAAATGGAGATGTGTGTTATAAAAGCTGAAAATAAGAGCATCACTGTTTGTGTAGGACATGTCCCTTGTGCTAAAAAGGAGTGCCATCCTTCCACTGCCACCCTCCATATTTCAGGGGAAATGCTCAGGTATTGGTGCTGCCTGGAAACCTCTGCAAACATTTCTTTAATGCTCTGAGAAGCATTTGTCATGAATTAGAGACAAGTTTTAAGTGGTTGTGCCTGTCAACAGCTCTTGCATTAAACACTCTTACAGATGATGCAGTGGAGTGGCAGTGGTCAGGATCCCTTCTTTCTGCTCAATACCAGTGTATGATACTGGTTACACAGAGTAAAGGAATGTGCCAGATCAAATATGGAGGAAAATTCAGGTGGGAAAACTAAGCCCCCTGAAGTTTCCTACAAAAGTTACATTTCTAGCATTCCTCATGATCAGCCCTAACTGTATTTGGAAATGACAGGCCTTGTACTTCAGGCAAAAGCATCAAACTCACAGAATGAAAACAGCCACAAACTGATTAAAACAGAAGTACATTTCCACTGTCAAAGCCAACAGAATTTGTTTCTAAACAATCATAGAAACAAATGAGTTCTATTTCTGGAAGTTCTCACAGCTTAAAAAAAGCCCTAGATGCTGTTCTTAAATATGGCACCAAACTTTTACTACCAATAGCTTTCAGCATTTCAATTCTATAAGGCTTTTGGGAGTCTAATGCACTAATTGCAACATCCAGGATGGATAGTCCAGTAGTATCTTCTGATGATGAACATTAAAAGTCTGCATGCATGGGTCCTTAACTTTGGAGCTTGCCAGAGGGATGGCCACAATTTAGACAGTGTTTGCTGATGGTTCTGCAGGACATGATCCTGGGATTCCAGATCTGTCTTTGTAGAGCAATTGGGCAAAGATTGTAAGGGGACTTATGGGAACTTTACAGCTCAGCATTCTCAGCTGAAAAGCTGAATTGTTCACAAAAAAGAAAGAACAAATATGTTACATGGTGAACAAATCCCTTCCAGAATGCTCAAGACATCTGTTGCTCAAGAAAGCTGAAGGGAAGAATTCTTGATTTGATTTGATGGACTTCTGTTTTCTCTTAGTTGCTGCTGGAGATGAGGTCAGCTATTGGCTTTTTGTTCTGACTGATTTTAATGAAAGATTAATGCTTTCAGGAAGAACTTAAAACCTGGGAGTCAAGCCTTTCATTACAAATACTGCCCCACACTGCCTCAGAGCAGAGGCAAAGGCAGGACTGCACCAGTGATGTGCAGCCTCCAACACAGCCTCTGCAGTGCAACAGCTGCATCCCTTGGACTAGGGTCACACTGATGGAGATACAGGCTGCAGCTGCTTGCAGCCCAGACATTGGAAGAATAAATGGGGTTCACCCAGTAATTTTTCCTACCTATTATGGTCAAGAAGCTTTTTAATCTCTGCCTAGAGGATGCTGCAGTAATTCTGCACTATTGACACTGCAACTGTAGCAGGGAGGGAAGGGTTTTTGGCACCAGCATATTCTCAATTAACACTGGTGACAGAATAAACATGTCATGTCACTATTAAAAAGCCACTGGTAGAGAGAGAGTAGTGGAGTTACAGATGTTTACAGTGCTCAAAACCTTCTTTCTAGTCTCTCAGTTCAATGGCTAGTCAGTTTAGTCTTTGGTCAGAGCAGGAGGGAGGTAAATTATTCAGGTTTTGCTCAGCTTTTGCATATGATCCAAAAAATAAAAGCAAAAATGTCCTGAAATACAGGGCACCTACTTAAAAAAATGGGCAGGAATAGCAAGAATCTTGCTTTACAGCTTTGATTTTTTGCATAGTATGTTTTTTTTCTCTATCTACTAGTCTGTCTTTCATGGAGGACATTAGTTGATTACTTCATTGGGTTAGCAGACAAAGGCAGTGTAAGGCCAGGTATTTTTCTGTTTCACTGGGGATGGACAAGGTTAGTGACATTTGAACCTAAGCAAAAATAACACTTCTTCCAAACACACTGTCCATGCCTGGTCATTATGCAAAGAGCAAGAAAAGATGAAGATGAAACTTCATGATGAGAGAGATCTGCCAGTTCCAGTGTGCAGGAAAACACTGGCATTACATATTTCACTAGGTAGTAAGCAGAGAGGTGGACACACTGTCTGGTTTGTATATCAACTGGAAGAGAACAAGAGCTTCTCCTGGCCCTCACTTGTCCTTGCACATATCAGGACACTAATCAGGACACACCAGGAATCTGGTCACCTGTCATCTGGCTACTCCATTCCAATCAATGTTAAAATTCAAGCTATGATTTACTCTGTGAGACCACAGCAGATTCCAGCAGGACTGACTCTTCCCATCTAGGGTGTCCCAGTCCCCATCTGAGGCTTTACAAGTTGTCTTCTTGGGCCTCAGTAAGGAGCCTTTTCCATACATTGCCTTCATACAGTCCCATGCTTGGATACAAAGGATCTCCACATTCACTCTCTTATGGGAACACAGAAGATGAAGATTACATTTGTTCCTCTCCTGCTTCTTTATGAACATTGTGCTCATAAAATTTGGTTCTTTGGTTACTTCCACCTCACCACCCTTCAGACTTACAGAAGAAGCCTTTCTCTCACATCCCTCAATAATTCTTGTCCAGTTCACCTGGCAGACCTCACCATTTCCAAGCTGTTAGTTGTGGATTTTTAAACTCTAAAGTTACCACAGTGTTTAGAAAACTTACCAATTTATTTGTTAGACAAAAAGATTTCAAGGCAAAAGATAGACAAAAATTGGTATTTCCAGTGCAGTATCAAATAGGGAAATGCATGGGGGAAGGGGAAGTGGATACCAACATGAAGAAGGGGAGGCAAAGGAAATTACTACTGTACTTTAAATATTAAAAAAAAGGATTTTTCTATTCTATATGCAGATTTCAATGTATAGCATTGTAAAACAACAGCAGCATTTTAATTCTAATATTGCAAACCAAAAATTCCCATTAAACTGTCCATTAATGTCAGTGGGATGGAGGAAAAACTGTTGGATTGAACCACTCACATCCAACTGAGAGTCTGGAGAAGAAATTCAGGTTTAGAAAAGGAAGGAGGCAGCAAACCTGTTTGCTTTAAAATAAGCCCTGTCAAAAAATCTCAGTCTAGAACAGCTGCTTAATGAGAATTTATTTCTAATGACACTCTGTGGAAATGTAAGCAGAACAGGAAGCATTGCTAGATTCTTGTCAGCTTAACAGTATCCTAATGGTACACTCCTCTTCCAAGTGGTGCTGCATTGTGAAGGGAGACTTAGAGCACATTATAGCTGTACTGGAACAAGTGACAGGTGAAGGCATACTCTGAGGAACTTTTCTGCTTGTGCACTGCCACAGTAAAACAACAGCACCTACAGTAATACCAGAATAGGAAGTTTAGTGGAAACAACTATGTGAACACTAATATATAAATTAACTTCTATTGAGTCTGACTGTAGGCATAACTTAAAGCAATGAAGAGACATGATGCTTATTTTGAACTCTGAAATTGTCAGCAAATTTATTTCTTGGAAGCAAGAAATGATTCTTGCTGTACAGTATTAAATATATATTCTCAGCCAGTAGTTTCCAAATTCTTTTCAATCTTAACCTTTCTCAATTACACAACCTTCACAATGCCACTTACATGTTTTCTGCTGAAGACACTTAACAGTTAAGCAACTTCTTCTCAACCATTCAGAAAGTTAGTGTTGAAGCAGCTAGGAACATACTGCAGGTCTCATGGCTCCAAGCCCATAGACAGTCTACAGGCCAATCCATAGCCCATTCTCTAGCCCTAGACAATCACTCCTGGGTAATTCTGTACCAGCTACAGTAGAGAGGTTAGCCCTTCTGTGTGCACACAGTGAGAAGCACTTTCCACCTTCTGCAAAGTGTGAAATGAATTGAATAATTAAGTTTTTAATGAAAAGCTACTTCTCTGGTCTAACTTTGCCAAACACCATCCTGCTGCAAATTGCTATCACTGACACCAGCTCTTTGAGCCTAACTGAAACAGTATCAAACTAGTTGCAAGCAGATCTTAACAAGAGTTGATTCTTAAATGGAAACAGAAGGTGATTTACAATCACTTCTCATACACAGAGCTCCCTTGTTACTGCAGTTACAGATGAAGTTTTGCTGTTCCAGTCTGCAGAGCTCCTCCAGGAGCATCACACCAAATTCTCACTCATCCTCAACAATCCTGCTGTTGCCAGCACAGCAACCTGTGAAATATTGATCTCAATGCCAAAGTCTTTAGTTTCACAACAGATTTGGGATGAAGCACACTCCAAGTGATCTTCCTCCTATAAATCATAAGAGCTATTTTCACTTAAACTACAAAAAAATTGATGACAAGTTTGCAGCAATACAGAGCTAGTTCTTTTGGCAGGAGGCCCATCATTATCTTTAAGGAAGTATTCAGATGGAATGCCTGGAGCTCTGTGTCTTGTTTCCAGCAGATCATTTTAGGTTTCTTCATCACTTGTTCCTAGTTTTGTGTGCCCCTTTTCTCACGAGTGCTTGGCTTTAGGATCAGGAATGGTCTTTTCTGGACTTTGTGAAGCAGGTGCTGGGGGCTGCCCCTAAGAAGAAGGAATCAGACAGCTTCAAAATAAGTCACAGCTTGGGTATTTGACAGGCATCACAGGATAACCCCAGCTGTGGAAAGGGCCAAAGTGTTCAGAAGTAGCACAGAGGTGGAGGAAAGAGAGCTGTTGGGAAGCTGGCTTATAAACCCAGACAGATAAAAGTAGCTGCTAGGGATGTCTGAAGAAGCCAGTGCTTACTGTCTGCTCAACATATCAGTGGTTTTATGTTATTTTAGTCTTTCTTTAATAGGTTTTTCCTCTTTGTTTATGGACAAGAGTCCCTGGAGCCTGTGTGATGTCACCCACACCAGCCAATGGGGATTGATGGAGAGAAGAAAGGAATGCTGGAACAGACAAGCTGTGTTCCAGGGCTTAGATGAAGACTGAGGAAATCAAGCTGGGAGAAGCAAAAGCACAAGGTCCCTTTCCCAATGGAGTGCTACTAGGAAAAAAAGGGGGGAGGAAAGCTAGGGGTTGATCTTAGCACTGTAATACCACAAACCAGCTTACAAGACTAGGCAGGCATAGAAGTGCATCAGTTATTCATGCTGTTATCAAGTTCCTGCCCACACTGCTTGGTGAAACTGCCACCCTTTAAATATTGGGGTTTATCCCTGAAAGTGAACAAACCTACACACTGAGTAGACTTCCTCATACATCAAGTCTGTAGCTACAGTTCCCTCCACTTGTGGAGATGTTCTATGATTGCACTGTGTAGCCAAATTTAATGAACATATCCATAAAGCACAGAGATATTTGATTTCAAGCTAGACAATGCAGTGTGCTTCTCCTTTCTGAGGAGCCCTGCCAGATACTGTTAAAGATTAATATTATAAGACAGCCCTCAGGGAGAAATTTTGTCTGCCTTCCTCCACCTAATCCTTGGCATATTTAAAGCACCATGGATAAAACAGTTGGCAGCTGATGTGGAACTTCAGGGAAGAAATTATGGCTCCATTAAAAACTGGGGATATCTGGCTGATTCTGGAAATGCTAAGAAGCTTCTGAGAGGCACACAGGTGCTAGAGCAGGTGTAAAACAGTGATTGATTGTGTCAGTCCTGTGCAACAAGCAGAAACAGAAGACAGAAACAGATTACAAGTTGTTGTTCTGTTGCTTTCTTGAAAAATCCTAAAGAGTGGAGAAGGCTTCTATTTCAATCATAGCCAAGATCAAAGAGTTCTGCAATGCAAAAAGGACCAGCCTCTTAGAAATACAGAAGTATTTATCTTCAAAAATGTCTTCAGCTTGGAGTCTATTCTCTAAACCCCCCATTCCTTAGAACAAGAGCTGTAAAAAGCCACTTTTCTGTATCATTCTGTCTCAAAATGGGATCTAGTTTTCTCTCTGTTTCACTTTGCAATACACCTGTTGGAGTTAAGAGAAGGGCTGATCACTAAGCAGTATGTCCACAGAAGAACATGATTTGTCTCCCTAGTATTTTGTGTCACTGTGCTCTTCCTGAATTCAGCTCTTTCACACCCCTCTTCAGCTGTGGGTAAAGGTGTACAGATGAATTTCAGCATTCTCCAAGAGTGCAAAATTTCAGCTATTCCAAGTCACTATGAGCAGCCCCTTAAAATGTTCAAGTTGCACACTTATACAGGGTGGCTGGATGCATATGTAATTTCTGCAGTCCTGGGTGGTGAATGAATTAACTGTCTAGAGTGCAGAAACACACTACTGAATGACTGCTTTAAAGAAAGCTAAACTTCTTCATCATACTTGCTTTCTATGACTTACTGACCTCCAAGGTGAAATGCCATTATCCTCCTGCATACCTTGGCCATCAGGCTAAAGGTGTCACCAATGTAAAGGTCTTCAGAGAATCATAGAATGTTAGGGGTTGGAAAGGACCCAGAAAGGTCACCAAGTCCAACCCCCTTGCCAAAGCAGGACACCTTAGATAAGGTCACACAGGGACTATGCTTACAAAGATTTTTGGCTGCTGCTATTTGAGCATTTACTGCTGGCTGTTCCCAAGCTGCAGGAAGTATTGCTGTAGGCAGTGAATGTATTGTGAAACACCAGCCTAGTCAGAGCTATTAACAACAAGGCTATCAATGCATCTTATGTTAACATTAACTCAGTTAACTTGCATGACCTCTTTGGCAGTTGAGCAGTATTTAATTCATTCTCCCTCCTGCCTGCAAGCTGGTGAGGTGTAAACACAGAACAGAATCCTGGTATCTACCTCTCTTGATTTCTTAATACCACTGTTGTTCACAACTTGCTTGTATCAATGGCCTCTGCTCCCTCTACAGATTTGAATCTGTTGGAGATCTGCTGCATCAACATTATCTTCCCTGAGGACAGTCTGTCATGTTGGAATTTCTGTAAAGCCTTTTCAATATCAACAAAGACAGACAGAGAGAAATCCATTCCTACCAATATACAGTATCTCAGGCTTAGGACTGCTTACTTTATTCTAACTCCTGAACATAAATGGATTACAAACTGACTTCTATCTTTTTTTCTCAGTCTAATGCTGGATGTTCCATCAAGAATTCTGAAATATTTTAAAGGCATAGCTTATCAAATAGATAGCTCAGTGTCAATCCCTGTCTATGGCATTAGCAAGTCTTACATAAGAAAGAAGATTTTGGAAGCTTTCCTTCAAAATATCCTGTGTGTAAATGGTTAGAAAGTTAATGAGCTCCTTTGTTTTGAAAGATGCAGCTATGGCATTTCACCTGTAACATCACTCTCCTCCAGTGCTCTCTCATGCTTCTTAGGTTCTAGTTCAGAATTAACAGACTCTCTCTGCAAGTGTCTGTTCTCAGGTTTATGAGAGGCATCACTGTCCAGCTCTGTCTTGTATTCTTGCCTGTCTTCCCAGAATAGGTTTTTTATTTGTAGCATACTTTGCTGGTTTTAATTTTCACATAACTAACCTCCATTAATTCTTTTGAAATTTCCTGCTGCTCCAAGCAGGTTTTTTTGAGGTTCCCTTGCTCTTCTTCTGCCTTTGTTGTGCAATTCTTTTAACTCCTTCCTTCCCCTATCATCCTTCCACAGCTTCTATAATCATCTGGATCCTTTCTGCACTTGGTGGTTGCTTAGCATTTTGTCCTTTCACTTCCTCTCACAATGAAGTGGGTTTGTATACCAGAGTTGTGAAATGCCTTCCTTTTTTTTTCTGTTTCTCCTCTCTTCTACTCACTGAATCACCCCTTTGAAGTCTATTCCTCATGTTTGTTTCATTTTCATTTTGAATCTTTCTATTTTCCATTCTTTCAGACTTAACCTCAGCTACAGAATATATCTAATTTCCTGCAGGACTGGCTTTTCTGTTCATCTGGGATGATGCTGAAACCAGACATTCCAGTAACAGGATTCAGGTCTGTTTGCAAATTCAATCAACCTGCTTTACTCTTAAACACAAAGCTGGGAATTCCCAGTTACACTATCCATACAACTGCTTTTTATTCTTGCATTAGCACTATAATCTAATTTCCCTCTTTGCCTGATTTCCCTCCTACTTCTAAAGATCCATTCCCTACATCTTCTTGGAAGTCTTCCAGAAGGGCATGAAAGATAAAAAGACAGAGTCCAGATGGCAAGGTGTACATGCATATGCAGATCATGTTCCCAAAGAGCAGACTGCTGTGGCTTTTGGTGGTGGTGGGATTTTTGTTTGTTTTTAATTACTCCAAATCCTGTGTAAAGTCTTTATTCACCTTGAAGTATCATATAATAAACATTTCCTAGTTCTATATGTTTCATTTCACAGAGTTCCATACCTGTGTATTTTCAAGTCTTTGCTATCCCCCAATGTTTTTGTAAGCCATCTGATTTTACAACTGATGTTTATACCTCATGTGGTAATCTTCAATTTAAGGGGGTTTCCTCTTATCTTTTGCATATCTGGTTTCACAGAAGGCAATCACTAACTTGAACACCAATTTGTACAGATGGATGATTTATCCCAAGTTGGTAATTTTAAAACCATACCAATAATAATAAAAGCCTCCTTAGATTTTCATATATCCTTGCAAGTGCCTAGTGAATCTCAGTACAAAGAAGGTTAAAAAACTTCTGCATAATTATGGAATTCCACTAGAAAAAAAACACACTAAGAAAGTAGAAGATGTAAACCAAGGACTTAAAGGAAAATTCAGTGTTAAGATGCCTCATCTTATCCTTTACCTGTCTGTAGAACCTTCTGGCTCTGCTAAATCAACACTGTTTCTTCTACTGTCATTCTTATATATAGCTGAATAATTTCAACTGAAGCTTCCCAAATGATTCAGCTTGAGGCAGACACTCAAAAATCAATCAAAATGTTTTAAATTTGGCAAAGGTACAAGCATTTAAGAACAGGATCTCATACCAGTACACACTTGGCAATCTGAGCTAGAAGAACCTTTGTTTGCCTGAGCTCTAACAGCTTCCCTGATCAGATGCAAATGGCTGTTTCTGAGAAGCCACTGCACATAACTGTGCAGTTTTGGCTGCACTTCAGTACCAGGTAACACAATCTTTATGCAGTGCTCTGACAAAGCAACAGTCATTATAATTATCACAAAAAAATCTTCTTCCCTATCAGCAAAACATAGCCTCTTGCCAGAGTTGGTGGAAGCTCTGTGCTTGGAATACTGAGAAAAAGACTGGGGTGAGCACTAGAAAGCATGCTGTATGATGGGGGTGGAACTGTTGATTTAAATGGAGCTACAAAGCCTTCATTCAGAATTTACTTGGCCTAACAAAGAGGGAAGGATTCACAAGATTGATATATACCATTTGTCTGATTACACACACATTTAAGAAATCCCTCCTGTGAAGGCTTCAGGAAAAACATGTATCAAAGTATATCTGTAAGCAGCATTGCTTAAAGCAGAATAAAAGCTCTAACATGGTTTACTGTAGCTTCCTAACAATCACTTGCTTTTAATCATCACCATATATAAAACAGTGAACAGGAAATGATCATGGAAATAAATAAATGGAATTACTTTGTTATTGGCAGATTTCCTCTGTGAAAAAATCCTACTTGGAGAGATTATATCTCACACATAAAAGGAATGCTGCAAAACAAAAAAGAGCTTGACCTCAGTATAGAATAAAAACTGTGCAGGGAGGGAGTTCTGTCCACTATTGGAGAGCAGAGGGTTCATGGAGATTAACATGGCTTGCACAAATCACTTGAACAAACATTGTAAATGAGGACATCTCAAGCTGATTTACTCTATCTGGATTTAGTTTTGAAGTTCACTGCATACCAGTTGAAGCATCCCTACAAGAGAGTTCACAAGGGCTTCTCTCTCTTCTGCCCCAACTGAAACAGGGACAACCCCAAAGCTGGGGAGAACCTGCTCTTGCAAGCGTTAGGCTCCTTAGACTTTGGTCTCCTGTGGTTCCCTCAACATATGCACTGAGGGAATGCCAAAAACTTTGCATTTAACACTTAAGGAGAGCAATAAGAAAGCAATTAAAAGGGAGGCTGGATATCAATCAGAAGTCAGGAGGCCTCCCAGATGGCCTTGACCTGCATCTGACACACACTGACCCCACCACAGATCATCATACTTGACTGGGGATGATAACTTCTGACATGTTATTTAAAATGCAGAACTGTCAGGGCAGCAGTTCTTAACTCCTGCTTTAAATTAGCCAGAAAAAAAGAGCCTCTCCATGACTTCATAATACAAGCAATAAACAATGAGCACAGGAGTCTTCTTGGGTATTTTGATAGGAGCTGGAATGCTTACCTGTGTTAAGTGAGGGTAAACCACGAGTTTTTCTGCCTCAGACACTTCAGTTTCTGTATTTTGATGCTCTTACCTTGCTAACTGGAGAACTGTCATTTTTCTCCAAACAGTTATGCTGTTCAGACTAATCCTAACAGGGCCCTTTTCACTTTTTAATGTATTTTCCATGCTATAAAAGAACCACAAATAAACCTTCAAAAAATACTTTTATAGAGCACATTTGAAATCAGTGTGCTACCTAAAAAACTGTTTAGTTGTTATGGCATTCCAAAATTCCAAAGGTGTCTTAGAATTTTGGAACTTGAATTGCCAGTGAAAAATAAGGCTGATGTTATTATTTTGGTGCAGTATATCACTTTGTGTGTGCTGTTGGCAAAGTTTTGCATTTCCAGAATGCTTAGCATTTAGCTCAGTGACATAAGCAGCACATATGACTCCCTATAATTGCTTTTAGCTAAATTCTACACAGAGATAGCTTCATGACAGGCTTGAAATAGAGCAAAAACATTGTCCTTTCAGGGGAATGAAGTGCAGAGGATGTATTTGGATTCTAATTGCTTCCTAGGATATTTCATTCAAGATGCAGTATGAAGATGGAGGAAGGTAGTTTACCAGATTTTGACAGGCCATGGAGTAATCCATTCAGTATCATTATTTTCAATCTATGGGATGCAAATATAAATGCATGGTGACATCCTCCATTACAGCACTGCAACTATAGTCACAATTTATTCCATTTGGGTTGGCACAATTTACCTGCTTCACACTAAATGTTTTTTTAGGTCCCTAATCAATAAGTTAGCCCAGCTGTTTTCATTGTAGATCTTTTTTTTTTAAGGTTAACTACTGCAAGAGACAACAAATATTCATTGCATGCAGCATTGTGTAGCACTGAATAATGTTTTCAGCTGGCACAGCCCAAACTAAGGGTTTCTATGAAGTATTTTTTTAGTTGTTCATGGAAATCCATCTGTACCTAAAGAAACTGAGCATCTGCCCATGAATGGGAGCTCCATAACTCCCTTAGTATTTTTATGAGAAAAGCTGCAATGAGTTTACACTCTAAGGACAAAGCAATCATAGTTACAAGCTTCCCCTCTTGCACTTTGGACACTGGGAGAGTAACCATTAGCTAGGCAACACCAAGAGCAAACAATGCAGTGAACCACAAGAGCTTGCATGCAGATAGGCTCTGCCTGGCCTGCAGGCACATGACACACAGTGGAACCCTGGCTTTAGGCCTCAGTTCAAATCACACAGAGCATGCTGATTTTGCAAAATTTAAAGATAAACAAAGACTAAGACATTTACCTTCCACATCAAGGCACCTAGGTGGGCTATCTGACCAGATAAGGTTATACATGCACTCAAGGAACTCTGCCCCTTCTAGTTTATATCCAGGAAAGCATTGATAATACATCACTGTTCCTACAGGGAAGGAGGACTGGAACTCAGATATATTAATGTAACTATGAGGAAGAACCAATGGCCTCAGGCAACCTGCAAATTAAGAAGAGGGAGGTATCTTTTATTATCAAGTACTATTCTCAGTCATCTTCACACATCTCAGTTATCATTCCTAAATTAAGGAGTGCAGTATTTTTTCTCTTCTCTACTCTGAAAGGCATGTCTGCACCATCTCCCTCAGACACATATGCCTCCTTATCCTGCTTCAAACACTTGCATTGTTTAGTACACACACTTTGCTAGTGTGGGACTTACTCCCAGCAAATGCAGGAAAGGTTTACTGAAAATAACAGTATTTTGTTTCCCAAACATTCACTGGTTTAGCAGATGGCAATTTCTTTTTGAGGTAGAATCTTTAATAAATACAGACTGTCATTTATATAAACCAGGAGGTTTATTCCTCCTCTAAAAACTGACAGGCATGTAAACCATCTTTCATATTAAAACTGCTCCTGTGACAAAGTGCACACAAGTGTAAAAGATCTACAGACAGAACTAATGATTTTCAAATTCCAGTTTCAGAAAGCCTAAAGGGACCAAGACTTCCTGTGAGCTGTCCCATGACAAACACTGACTGAAGTCTCAGATTAGGTTAGCAAACAGTTAAAGTACCTGTTATCACCAGAACCATAGATGGTACTGAGCAGTGACAGTTCAAATGGTCACCAACCATATTTGGTGCAAGAAAGAGCAGGGAATTTAATAGATGATGGGACTTTCTAACATGTCATTCACACACATTTAGATTTTATTTTGAGCTGGTATTCAGATAAGAGTTTGTACCAGAGAAAAAACTTAACACAACTGATACTTAACACTACTGATTGTTTAATTTGCACTAATGTGGAGGAAAGATGACTAGTAATCAGGGAATAAAAAATAGCAATATAACATAATGAGACTAATAGGAGCTGCATTATGACAATCCATAAATAGGTCTCTTGCCACTGCTAGGAATTTGTGAAGGATATTCACTGGACAATGATAATTTTAAGCTTGAAAACTTTTTACAGCACACTGTACTTCCTATGAATGCAATAGTTTTGACAGCTCTTTCACTAGCTGGTTAACTCCCTGCTCAAATAAAGCTTTGAGGATCCTATCTACTGGCTACTGCTGGTACCCCTGACTAAGTATGCCCTGCACACAACACACTAGTTCCTGCAAACTGAGCAGCCCACTAAGCAGGATGATTTAAGCAGCCTCCAGTGGGACAGAAAAAGCCCAAACAAGACCAGGCTTACTCTGCTCTGAACTGTATCAGGGATAATTTTGTCCTGCTGGCTCAGAATTCTAATGCTTGTGGGGTTCCTCATAATACAGGACAGAGATTTACTGGAATTTGCATGAGAGCCAAGTGTTTGTGAAAATCCCTAGGTCTCCAAACATCTCAAGTTGCTTGAAAACTGCATTTTGACATTTTTTTGCTAATTAATTCACACCATTTCAGATCAGTAGTAATCATTATTATCTTGCTGCAAAAACAGTTTGAGTCTGGATTCTTACACACTCTACAATCCTTTCCCACTGCTCTGGCAGAAAAAAAAGGCATCTTAAGTGTCATGAGACTTCTCTGCCTGTTGCAATCAAAGAGCCATAGAAATGTAATTGACAGCCTATCTAGTGCAAGTAGACAAGTGCCTTTGATATTATTAGTGCTTGACACAGCAAAAAGGAAATTCTGGAGGCAGTTTTGGAGCAGGTTTATAGAATTTGGCAAAATACAGCAGATATTTGAATCTGAATCACTTATTCTATATCTGTCTGGTAGTTACAGCATTTGGCTCTTCTGCAATTGATTTCTTAACTTTTATTAGCACTGCTTTTATTCTGAGAAAAGTTGATATTGAATATTCAGTAGTAGCAATTGCCTGTGCTTTACAGTATAAGCACAGTAACAGAAGAAAGAACAAGCCAAGAAGTACTTGGGTTACTTTTGCTGACCCAGTTAATAATGGCCATTGCAAAACTCCCACCTAGTTCTTTGGCAAACACAGTACCTGCAAATGAATCCTTTGAGTAGTCATCTCACCCAACTGCAGGAGTCTCACTCTGCCTTCATTAGATGTGAGGTGCACCCACATGGGCTTCACACTGCCACACATGATGCCATTGCTGATAAGATACCCCAAAACTAGTGTCCAGTGTTTTATAGGTTGGTGAAAACTCCCCTTTTCTGCCAGGCATGCTAAGATAGAATGTGTGCATGTAGGCCACTGAGCTAGCCCTGTAATGCACCTACATTTCTACACTCCAGTGCCCATAGTCTAAGACAAGCCCTTTGGGGACAGTTTGATGTGCTCCAGACTGAGAGTCCTAACTCTGAGGGGCCATACAAACTAAGCTGCTGTAACTTCTGACTCTGCCAATCATCTATTTCATCACTTTACAGCAGAAACACACTGATTTTCATGTCTCATTCCACCACCATCACTCCCTAAAAGTGTCCCAGCTCCCCTGCCTGCCTGCACTGACTTTGCAGATTGATTTGACAGTGTAATTAAGTGCCTACAAAGAACTGTCAGATTTAGGAGATGAGAGATGGGTGTGAGGAAAGGTGATGCTAACCCCATCTTCTCCTTAGCACAGACTGTTAAAGTCTCTTGATGCTGTTCAGCTGGTCAAGCTTGTCACCAAGAAGTGGACTGGTTAAAATCAAGCCAATGGTACTGTTAGACTGGCAATGTTAGAAATATAAAGGTAATAGCAGCCCAGGGTTATTGAGTTTCACTTCACTAAAGCTGGCTTAGCCCCAGCCACTTTTCCACAGTCTAAGTGAAACTGGGATCCCATGTTACTAATACTGCTGGTTCTACAGCAATGGCTTTTCTGGCTAAAATCATTCCTGCACACACTCACAATTATACCTATGGGTTTAATGGATCATGAATCTGATCAACAACTCTGCTGGAAACTCTAAGAGAATAACAGGTCCCAGCTTGTCTCCCCTACTCCTGTCCACTGCACAAGGCAAAGAAAGCTAAATTGCAGTTAGAAGCTTAAACTTTCCCAGAAATCAATTGCTGCAAAAATGTCAGTTGCCCATCAGATATTTTCCTGAACTTTTTACTGATTTAACCCTGATTTTTTTTTTGAAGGTAATTCCACCTGTGTCAGATTTTAGATGAGTAGAAAAAAAGCAGTATTTAAAGCAGTAATTTTAGTATAGGCATGTTCAGAAAGTGGCATCTTCTTTCCTGCAGTGAGCAACAGGGAGGAGAAATAAAAATGAAATGAACAGTAGCACTATTCATATACTGCACAGTGGAGCTGTTGGGAACACTAACATCCTTACAACTGTAGAAAAGAAGATTGGCAAACTATCACAAGCTATAAAAGAGGATGTGCTGGTGTACTAAACCTTGACAAATGGGCAGATTATCCCATGTTCCATCGTCTTGACATATGGAAACCATGTTGTCTAAGTCAGGGTAACGGATCTGGAATCCTTCATGACAGCTGATTATTAACTTATCTCCAGTCCTGTATGTCTTGTTATGAATCTCTGCATCTTCAACATGTGGAACAAGGCAATCTGTGACTTTATGAGAAAAAGAATAGTAACTTCATTAAAAAAAATGCAGCTACCTATTCAGTAAGCAAGCTCTTAAGCAAAAGTTAACAGGCAATGTAAGGGCTCTGCTTCAAGCATTTGGAAAACACATGCATTTCAGTAAGTCTGTCTTTTCCTTAGTTAACCATCAGTTACAAACTCTACAGCACTTTAGGGGAAGCTGATGTGTTACACTAACAGATAATTCCCTCAGACTTTTCTAACAAACAACAATGAGAGTGTTAGGAAGACTGGGTTTAATTTTGCCCTTCCATTCATCATGTGTGCAAATTACACTGTGTAGCCTGAGTATCCCAAAGTCCCATCTGAAGGCAGAGGCTTTGGCAGCACTGTAGGGACAGGACAAAAGAAAAGATAAAATACAGATATGGCATGAGAAACACTGAAAAACTGCAGTTTTAGCAGAGAGACAGATGAAAGTCAGCTACATTTACAAGGGTTTATCTAGCTCCATTCCACAGTTTGTTATGGAAATGTCTTCACTTTAATTTCATTGATTCTCTTTTAAATCATACAAAATTATATGCCTGAATCCATATGACTTTAGAGGGCATGACTTTTAAGGCCCTGAGCATCATCTCAAGTGCCTGTAGAAGACACTCAACACAGGAAATGACTGCAAACCTGTAGTGATATACAGGCATGGGCTCTTATTACCTGTCTGTGACACATGTATTGGCTAGTCTTGTATCTCACTGTATACACCAGTGCCAAAGACATCAAAGTATAAAATAAACTCCAGAAGCCTAAAAAATGAAAGATGTTGTGAAAAGTGGAAGGAAGGAGTGAGGCAGAGTAAAAATCCCTCTGCTAATGCTGAATAACTAAGAGACAAGCCAAGAAGACATGAAGGAACAGTCCAGGGGACTCCAAGTACATCTTCCTCACAAATGCAAAGTGAGATGAAACAGAAGAGAGGAAAAGATTATATCCTGGGAAAATATAATGACATGCATGACAGAGATGCTGATAAAAGTTTCCAGGCATCAAAACCCACAAAGTATTTCAAATAAAAGCCATACAGTAAAAATATGATAAGCCTGCTTTATGCTGGTATTTTTTTCCAACACTTCTACCACGAGAGACAATTATCTTCTTTTAGGAATGCAACAGTTATAGAAAAAAAGAAGTTTCAGAAGTCCCTTGAGACCTGCACAGAAGAGAGTTTCTGTCATTTCCATTGGTAATTCTCCCTAAAAAGGAAGAGGCAGCTCTAGATTTATATTTAACAATTAACTGTGAGCATGCACATAGCAAAACGATAGCAACATCTTGCTTGTTTGGTTAGAAGCACAACCAGAAGGAAGATAAACTGTCATTTAGCAGAGCACATGCAAACTACAAAGAGCAAATTACTTCATAATGTATTTATTTATTTAGGCAAACTAGAGGATCTATTATTCTGAGATTCCATCACTAAATTTTAGTAATATGAAGTGGAAGAGTGTTGCTTAACTTGCTCCCAGTTAAAACATATTTCCCTTTGTTCATTATAGAGATGTTCTCTACCATACATCAAACTTAGCTAACTTTTGGTATGGGGTCAGGACATATTGCTAGTCAAAAATTCTTCCATTTCTCTTGTTACTTTTAGCTCCTGGGCTACTGCCATAGGTGCTTCCTGCTGCCTGTAACAGGCAGCCTGACAGGCACTCTCAGAACCTGCAGCAAGATGTTTCATTAGAATTTATTCATTTATAAATGCCCAAGTCTGGGAGAATGCAGACCCTAACAGAAGGTTATAAAATGCACTGGGCTGAGGCTGCAGACATCACCTTCAAAGACTGGGCAGTTTTTTCTCTCTCTCTCTGGCAAGTTGATCATCATGGGAGACAGCAGAGGATGCCCTGAAAGAAATGCCTGACACTATGCCTTGAATGCTGTCACAAAGAGGATGCCCTAGGGACCCATGAGGGTGGGATGAGATAGATGGGGAGCCTGAGCCATGGCCACGCAGGAGAAGGCTGAAGATGGATGCCAGAAGATAATGTCAGAGAACAGGGCACTCTTTTGGCATAGCAGCTTTCTGCTGCTATACAAACAAAAGAGGTGTCTATACACACTGAGCAATAAAACATGAGATTTCACTTCCAAAGCAAGGGAAATTGATTCTGTAACTATGATCTACTACAGCAACTTCACCCCTACTACAGCAACTTCATCCCCTTGATTCCTAGTAACAGCTACAGACCAAATCATTTTAATTAGCTAGATGGTGGCAGAGAACAGTGATAAGTTGCTCACTGTATCATCCTTAGCCTGCAACATCCTAGCTGACTTAAGATAACAGGCTTATTACCAGCCCTGGCTAAATGTGAGACCAGTAGACCACAGTATTGCAGCTCTTTTTCCTGATGGCTTGCAAGCAAATGCTTTCCCACTGGCTGAATTTGTATTGCTTGGCACTTAGCCATAAATTGCAGCAGCTGCCTCCCTGCAAACAACTCTGCAGAAATTATCTCTGCAAACAACTGGATTAGCTGGCACAAAATCCATTTGGAAAAGCAGAGAATAAGTGACTGGATTTTAAAATGTCCTGTCCTAGAAAATAAACTGCTTTATTCTAAGTACTTTTCAGCAAAGCTGTGGAAGCTGCTAAACCATTTAAGGGAATATATGGTCTTTAACCAGCACTGAACAGCACTGGCTATGACTTACACTCATTATGGGCAGTTTTACCTCATCTCCTTGTACCTACCATGAGAATATCAAAATGGGCCAGTAACAAGAATGCTCAAGTCAGGAACACATTTCTTATGTTGTGGAGACACAAACTGATAGGGTGCAGCCTGCCAGGTGCAAGGGCTCATCTTGAACTAACTTTAATGGAGATGTAGCTTTTGTACACGAGGACTTCTTGGCTTCAGCAAAGCAAGTGTGTCCCCCATCACAAGAAGACTGGTCTGAAGAGTAAAATTTAAGTGCAAACTATGTATCATCTCTCAGAACTGTTTCTTTCAGCCCATGGGGGAGAAGGACCACCCTCCCTTCTCACAATAGCACCTGGACCATAAACAACCCAAAAGGCATGATCTAGACACTATAGAGGGAGCCACACCATCCATGGGTACCAGTTGCCTTGGCATGGCTTGTGTCTATGCAAGTGAACTCTTACCCTCCAAAAATTGTCCCTGGTCCATGCTAATCCAGAAGGTTCTTGTAGGAATTACTTTGGGACTACCACCTGAAACTGGCCAAACCATGTCAGAGACCTTTGTAACACTAACAGTATGTGCAGTTGCAGAGTTTTGTGCTCTGGCACCATTTTGTTTACTAGTCTCTATTTAAACTCAAATGCAGAGGCCCAGTGCTCCTGTGTATCTCACTGTGGAACAGGTTCTGAATTAACCTTGACCAATTAACCTTGACCCAATCTAGCCTCAACACTGATAGGCTAGAACAGAGAGAAACAGGGAGAAAGGATGAAAGGGCCATCATAAATGTTGAATGCAGGGACAGCTCACCTGGACCTTGTCCTCTTGGAAGCAAGTATTTAAGATCAATATTGCCTGGAGTTTGTTTACTAGTGTTAAATCTGTGTTAGTAGGACAGTTCTGTGGATGACAAATACTATTTTTAAATGCATATTAAATGACACTGTATTGTCTTTGCTTGTTTTAACAACAGCACACATAGACTTTACCTAAGTTCTGTGGCCATTGTGCTAAGCAGAGGCTACAAGCATCATGTAGTGCTTGCAACCAGGCTTAAGAATCAACAGATACTGGGCAAGACAGATAAGAGATGGAGGAATAAAAATATTCAGTCACCCCACAGATGCAGGGACAAAGGCAAAGAGAAAGGAGTGCTACATGTGATACAGGAAAACTGTAGCCACACTATGTGCTAGTCCACTACTTTCCCTGCAGGTTTATCATCCCTGCCAGCAGGAGAATGAGGCACTGAGGACATCTGGAAGCTGTCTGCCTGCAGAAGCACTAGGAGAGAAGGGCAAAGCTCTTTGCTCAGTTGTCATCTCCATGTAGACTGTAAATTTAGATTCAATCTCACACAGAAGATGTAGCATTTGTTCCAAGTGGGGCAACAGACTCAGGAGCCACATTATCACAGTGGGAGAAGATTAGATTCAAGTGTGAAGAACATGACATGATGCTCTTAAACAGTAAATACAAAATTCCAACCTTAGAGGTTTGGTATTTATGTGCATAACTGTATTAAAATTGATGGAAGGTACAGTTACAACACACTGTAGATCAACAAGGGAACATAACTCTAAGCACACAGAATTTTTGACAAGGCATTTATTGGGCACCTAATCATGCACCTTCCTTCTTGTACTGACACTTAAAATCTCCTGCCTCTTAATGATAAATGAGAGTCCTATAAAATTAAATTGATAGGATGAAGAGCTCAAGGCAAATTTATAGCTTTGAAATAAATTACATTCTGAAACAGTTTAGTTTACTTCCTTAGTTAAAGAGCATTCATTTGTGATTAGAGATTGTTCTTGTAAACACATAATGACATTAAACATACAAAATATACAGACATAAAATGATATTTAACTATCCTTAGTTGAATCCAAACTCCTGAGATTAACTTGAAACAAACTCCAAAGTATTGAGTGTTTTTCCTGTTCAAGCAGTATCTGACATCTACAGGTACTGGGATGAGAGGTGTGTATGTAGCACATAGGGCTGCCTGCCCCTGCCTTAAATGGGTAAATGCAATGGAAAGTTTATTTTGTCTTGTGAGAGCTAATGAATGGTAAAACATAACTTCCTAGTTCTCCAGTAGCTGCTACAATTTCATATTTCCTTTTATATATCATTGCAAAGTTTCTGCTATAAGGACTTCTGTGTATGTCATTAGACAGCTGAGAATTACAAACCCTGTTAGAATTCCTCCTTAACTGTTCTCCAGATGTGCCATGGTCCTGCACAGCTCACCTCCCTACTGTGCCCCTCTTTAATGATTCTGCACCCAGTACACAAAAGGATCAGACTAAAAAGCACTTAGGCAAATGCTTAGGTCTCATGGATTGCTACTGAACCTTTGCTCAGTATGTCTTCTGAATCAGTGCCTGTATTGTGCATTGGAAAGAAGAATTCATTCTGTCATCTAATTTTTTTTTAGCTACTGCTAAACCCTAGGACTGTTCTAATAATACCTGAGGTATTATTATAGTGTTAATCAGGAAAGTACTTAAGCACTTGCTGCACTAAATCCTAAATCAGAGTCCTACTCTCCAGTCCAAATAATAAAAAGCATTTTTAAATATGCCTAATTTTGAGCCCAGAACTTTAACAAGACTAATCACATAATTACAGTTATGCTCAGACTTAAGTGCTTTGCATGATCAGAGCATTGGCTAGCAATCCTCTTTAAGTGTTCTGTATTGTAAAGCTATGATTATCTCTCAAGCAACTGTTGTCACATCACCCATCACATTCTCATCTTCCTTTTTCCTTCTTTTTGGAAAACACCTGGCTGGAGTGTAGATCACACTGACAGCACTGGCAGTTTTGCTGTTGATGCCATTGTGACCAGTAACTTTCTCCACAGATTTCCACTGGACTAGGGGTCCTGGGAAGAGGTTTGAGTGTTCAGTAAAACATGTTAATGCTTATTTTAACAGCTGCATTGGATGATACAGATACTATTTCAAAGATGCACATCACAATTCCTAGAAACTATCTGTAGTGCTTCAGAAAACAGTTTTCCAAGCATTATAGCTTTTTCTGGTAGTTCAAACATCCAGTTTATATGCTGCTGTCACTACATTATTTCTTTTAACTAGCCATGAGATGAGAGACAAGGGTGTTTACAAAAGGTGGCTGTAACAGGAGAGGGCATGATTTTCATACCTACATCATTTTTAAAGGCATCAGGTTGTTTCTTTGAAGCTGACCCATGCCACCATTATAAGCAGATGTTATTGGTCCCCACTGCCTTTAATTTTTACACACCAGCTGATGTCTCAGTGCATACCATGAGACAGTTCACAACTGTGCCCTTCATGGCTTTGTAACCTGTGGCCTCTGTCCAGGAGTCCACATTCCGCCTAGACATCTCCTATGAACAGGGCAGCTACCTGAAAGACCACAGACTACTTACCAGCTGCCTCTGACTCCTCTCTCCAATGTATCATGCATCACTTCCACACAGACCACAGTTTAGGGTTGTTCCCTTCATGTGTATCTCCTGAGTGTGGTCCCAGGCCCTGCTTGCTCCTGCTGTGGCATGGCCCTTCATGCACCCCTTCCCTGGCACAGAATTCTCATACCCACCAACCCACCAGCACAAACAAGTTGTTAACAAACAGTTGTTACATGTGCTAAGTGATGCATAAGCCTATCTGGTAAGAGTGTTTATGAGCCACATAAGTCTTCAGCTACTTTTGAGTGAAGTCCATTCAAAATTTATCTAATTTTAAGTGATGGAAGGCATACTGAAATAGAATCTATCTTGCTCCATCTTGAAGACAATAAGGCAATGGCTAATGTCTTCAGTGGAAAAATCACAACACTAAAATGTACACAGTTGGTTTAAGTAGCACTTTTCATGTCTGTTGCTTTTAATAGCTCTGTTGATCAACACAAAGAACAAGTTACACCTTTAATATACTTGATGAAATAAATCATTTGTGCTGCTTGGATGTATTTTGCCCAAAATTTACAATTATGATATTTCAATTAATCCTTCCTCTAACTCCTACAAGATAAAAGTAATTTGACATCCTAATCACTTAAAACAAAATACAATTTAAAAAATGCAATATAATAAGAATAAATTGGTTTATGTCATAATAGTCTGAATTATCTCCAAGTAAACTTCTACTGTGACTTCAAACTTATGCAGTCCATGTGTATTTGATCTTCCTACTTGAATCATGGATCCACCATAAAATATAATTGCTTAAAACTCCTGATTAGTGGGAACAATAGCACTGCAAATTCATTGTATTTTCCTAGTAAAATATTGCAAAAAGGAGTATTAAGTGGGCAGCCTTAATACACAGTTGTAGTTTACTTACACTGGAGGTGGTTGTTTCTCTTCATCAATTTGTAACTAGTTAAAAGGAGAAATGTTTTATCTTTTCTTCCTTCAGATTTCTTTATGTCCCTTTCAACATGGTTGTGCACACAACCTCTCCCAGTACAAATTTAGCTGGCACATGAGGGTTATGGCTAGGAAACTCAAGCATGTATTAAATAAGACACAGTGAAATGGACTCCAACCTCTCACGTTTTGTCCTGAGACACCCAGACATGCGACATGTACAAGCAAGAAGAATTGACCCTGGTGAACTGCTTTAAGAAAACTGACTTACCTTCTTGTAGGCACACAGGTTTATCACTTGGTTTCCAGCTCAGGGAGCCATTAAAGTGTCTCACACAAAGTTTTTTGGAAGTACCATTAAGCCTGTATCCTTCTTGGCAATGAAAGCGGACTACCACGCTTTCAAAGAAAACACCTGCACTGGGTGTCTTGTAGCCATGCTCAGGAGCTCCAGGATCAGCACAAGCATGTAGGTCATCAAACCCTATGGCAGACAAAGATACAATTAGACTCTGTTCATCTGCTCCTCATGCAGCTGTAGTCATGCTTTTGCTAGGTTTTTCCTTTTGACATTTAATCTTCATTAAATGGGAGCCTCACACCTTCCATTAAGGACCACTAGCTACCCCACTTAGGTGTTGGGAACTCCAGACATGGGAGAAGCCCAACCTCCAGCTATAGGAGAAATACTCAGGTTACAGAAATACTCCTGTCTTCTTGTACAGCCACAGAAGAAGTGAAGTCAATCACACTCCTCAGTAGCTGACCTGGATAAAAATAAAACACTTGACCCACAATACCAGTGGGGATTGCACAGTAATGTATCGGTAATTACTCCTGGGGACTATGGGATTTTGGAGGTCTGGTACAGTCAGTGAAAAGAATAACAATGTGTCAGAAGCAGAGAGGAAGAGGAAATAAAGAAAAGGGCATGAAATCCAACTGCTGTCCAAAGACACAGTAAATGAAATGGTGCAGGGAGATTTCAAGCTGAGAGGGAGCTCTACTACAGGGAAAACAGACACTGGCTATATGTGATCCCCCAACTTGTCCTACCAAGTTCTTAAAATGTTGTTATGGGGATGCTGTATTACTGTATTGATGCCAGAAAGGAGTTTGGAAAGCCTTTTACTTCCACAAAATAAACTGTAAAATAACAAACCAACCACCAACAGCTGCACTCATAAAACGTGACTGTTCATCACTTCACCAAACTCATTTCAATGTCATCTGCATAAACTGAAGCTTTTGTCTTTACTGTAAAGGAACAGAGGTTTAGTTCAGCACTGAACAAGTACCTATGCATACTAAAAAAGCAAATAACACTGCAACAAGCACAACAGGGGAGCAATTAATGCCAGTGGAGGGATGCCTGGAAAATTTGAAAATCATTATATTGTGGCATTAATGTTTTGGTTTTAAAAGAATAGTATCAGAGAGCCCCAGCTACTTCCTGCACGACAAGAATGAAGTGCCTCCATGGTACAGTCAGAGAGAAGGAAGGTAGTACAGTAGAAGACTTTTCAAAATAAATCTGTTTCCTGAGGCCAAATCATTCCCTCCACTGAAGGGCTTAGTGTGACACTGTAGCAGTCAAATGGAGACCACTGCAGGTCACCAAAGAGCGTTGCATTTTCCTGACTCCATGCGTGGCCAATTTGGTCACTGCGCTGACCTCCCTCACCAAGCTATCATTTCCAGAAGGTGACCTGATGGCCACAACCCAGCCCAAATAACTCCATGCCATGCATGCTGGAAAGGGCCATCACCTCCAGTCCCTCTGCAGTGCTCAGATACCCATAGCATTTCATCTGAAGAGACTGCATTAGTGTCCCCTCTCTTTGCACTGCTGAAACAGCACAAGAGCAGCAGAGTATCTGCTCTTACAGTTTTACTCCTCCATCCAGTGAAGTCTGACATAAGAACTGAAGAGTCAGAGCAATAGCCAAGTCAAACAAATCTCTGAGCTCAAGAATGCCAGTGAAATCACCCAAGACTCTGTCATTTGCTACTATGATGAACAAGGAGAAATCCAGTCATTATGTTCATGGGGTTACACACTGTAGGCAATATAACAGAGAAGGGCTGTCCATTTTTACTGGAGATTAAAAAGAAGCTCCTTATGCTTCAGGCAGCAAACCCACATTGTTCAATAAAGCAGTGATGATCTTATCTATTCTCCATTACACTGAGGGATAACATGACATTTAGTTCAATTTTGTTACTTCAGTAATTTCAGAATTTGCAGGCAGGCAAGGAATATTATAACCCACCTGAAAATATGTGTCCTTTTTTACTAGTTGCATCAGGGAAAAGTACACAACTGCCTACTACTGTGTCTCTGCAACAACAGAAAAAAACCCAAAAGTGCTGAGGTCACATACAATTTGCCTGGTAAAAAAATGAGCCAAGCCCCTTTCTCAATTTTCATTAAGTCAAACATGCAAGGTTAGAGATTTTGGGACCATCAGCACAAAACCCAACATAGAAGACAAGCTTTTGTTTTTCCCTGGTGCAACCTAATTCTGTGACACTACTGCCACTTTTCTGGTGACCTTTCACAAGCAAAGACTTTCATTCCTCCTAGGGATCATTTTGCAGTAAGTTGGTCTCTTAAGATTGTTTTTCTTGAGGGTACTCTGTGAGCTGACAAATCTGTCCCCAAGGGGAATTCTCAAGAAGCAACTGGAATACAAATGGGAAAATTCAATTATGTACTCTAGTTTCTGCAAAGCCAGTAGCCAGTTGTTACTCAGCTACTGAATAAGAGGTGACATGCAGAATCAGCACAGGACCACTGCTTCCATGCAACATTTCCTTTGCATGGCCCTTAAGCCAGGAAGAAAGGAAAAGCCCCAGGAAACAGCCTGTTTGGCAGATTACACATGCAACATAGTAACTTCTCATGGTAAGATCAAAAAGGCAAAGCAAACAAAACCCCAGCTCCACCTCTTCTCTATAGAAATCAAGAGTAGACTTGGCCCAAATCATACTCCTACCAAAATGAATAGAAGTCACTAGTATGGCAAGCTTATTTTGAAGATGTGAATGGTCCTGGCACAAAGCAGCAAAGCCAGCAATGTGCCATCCCTTCCTGTGCTTTGGCTGAGGAGGAGGCAGGATACACATAAAGGAAGTATAGCAAGGCTAGCCACTGTGCTGAGGATGTCTCAGAGCAGAGAGGGCACCACAGGCATTTTTAAGGGGCCATTACAACCTACAGAAGCCAGGAACTGCTCTGATTTTTACCAAGGTTGCTCCTCTCTTGCACAAGAGGTTTGTTGAGCATTTCAACAGTTTATTTAGCTGAGAGCTAAGTCCATCTGTCTTTTACAATTTAAGTGTAAGACTTCTGGTACAGTATTCTAGAGCAACAGTGCTGAAACATCTCTGAGAATTGCCACCTTCCTGTTGTCCTTGATATCAGACTTGGACCATGTACATAATCTTTTTCAAATGATCTCATCTAGTTAAGCTCCACCCTATCAAAAATGAGTAAACACACATCTTCAATGAAATACAGCTTAGTAAATAAAGTCATTTTTCCTCATGATCTTTAGTTTCTTTTCTTTTTCAAAGCTATGCATTTAAAAGCAGCTACTCCAAAGTTGTGATACAGTATTTTTATAATGGCAGGAGTAATCTCGCATTATAGGCTGACTATCTTTTGCTTTGGTCCCTTTAGAATCTGGTGAAACCAGCCAAAACAGTTTTCAGTCAGAGCTACAAGATAAGTCTTTGGAAAGAACCACAAAAGATCAGAAATGGGAGGTGTTATCCTGCAGTAAAGAGTACATCAGATAAGAGAAAAAACATCTTAGAACTTCAATGAATTCAGTTTCCTTATAAACCCTTCAAGTAGTCTTTTGGGAAAAGCATGAAATTTTACTTTGACTACTGGACTTGTTCCTCATGGTTACAAAGAAGCAAGGGGGAATCATCAGCACCCACTAGTAAAAACTATACAACACACTTGTCTCATAAAGCAGTAAATTTTCATCTTACCTATATAGTAAAAATTTAGTGTGGTCACCAGCCATCATCATAATCAATACTGCATCACTAGCAACAACTTTATGGGATGCTATTTTATGGCTTTAAATCCTTAAAGACTACACAATTACTGCTGGAAGAGACTATTTCAGTAACTAAAACAGCTTAATATTTAGTCTAAGTTGCAGACTTTCTGCATCAAGGAACCTTTAAGGGCTGTTGTGTAAAATATAATGAACAGTAGTATCTTCTGCTGAGGTTGATGAGGTAACCATCACCAGTTGATATAGAATATATTTGGGTTGTGATATTCATCACATTTGTACTGTTGAACCAACAGGAGTTCATCAGAAAATAGCAATGCTCTTAACCTGGATAAAACACAAGGAGTTGATATGGGTTCCTATTCTACCTAAATTACTTGGTATTACCAGTCAAATCAAAAAGGAAGTCAAATCAATCAGAAGACTGAAAAGTAAGCAGTGACCTCCCTGGGGTGCAAAATGACCCATTACAATTCATTGGAGTGGACTGTATTTCTAGAATTGTGTTATAATTTCTCAAACATAATGATCCATCCTGTCCCCAGGGAAAGCTTCAACCACTAGAAGTCAGGGGAAAAGTACATATTTGTTATGACAAGAAATCACAAGAGCCACAACTGCACTTCAGACGTGCCTGGAAAAAGGCAGGAGGAAGAATCCCTCAGCTCTGCCCACCATTCTCTATTTCTCCACACCTTTTTCTCAGTTTCCTCTTTTCTTTTTCCTGTTTCCATCTTTCATCACCTTTAAATCTTACAACCTCTTGGAAATGATGGTGCTGGTGAGGTGATTTCTAATCTAGATTTGATAGACATCTGTGCCTCTGAAACTGCCATATAGCATTTCACTGACACACTGCTGATGCATCTTACTCAAAAATGGCTGCACTCATTCTTGAGCACAGATATTACTCTCATTCCAGTTTGTTACATACACACAGTGAAGGAAAAGTGACATATAACATGTAATATTAAAGATACAGAGCATTTTCAGTATTTGTACAAGGCAAAATGGGCTTCTCATACAGCAACACCTGGATTTGTGTTCACTAAACCAGCAACTCCTTTCTACCTCAGTTGGGGTAGAAGGAGGCAGAGGCTTTGCAGCCTGTGGCAAGACCAGAGTGCCTACAAGCACATTTTACAAGGAGTCTGTAAACACTTCAGGAGAAGATTATCTTAGGCCAGCTCTAAGTAAAAAGCCATATTAGGCAGAGTATAAAGCAGAAGGGTCATAAGTGCAAACATGCTGAGGGTTTGCTTGTCTTCCACAAAGGAAAAGTCTTTTTTGTCCCTGTAAGACTTTCTGTCCTTTCTCTGTGAAAGCCACACAGGCACAGCATTTTGTGCCTTTGGCTGTTTATGCTTCCTTGTTGTTGACAATGTTAATTGAACTATCCACATACCCCTGTAACAAGAAAAGGAAGGATGTGCTTCGATTAGCATCTAGCCTTGGCAGGGAAATGGAATTATAAACCTATGATTTCATTAGTGAAATGCCTGCTAAAATCTAAACTCTCTTTAATCCCTTCAGGGTCGCTAATGCCTAAGCTTCCCTGAGACTTCAGCAGCTTTGTAGAACACTGCCCTGTTTAACATGTGAATCACAACCTCCTTTGCTATCCTTGCAGAACACACTCCCAACTCCCAGTGCTGTTGAATATCCCTCCTCACTCGGCTGAACCTTATCCAGGGCAGCCTAACAAGCCACTGGAAGAAAGGGAGAAATTCAATATACTTCGTAGGAGAAACAGAACAGCAAGTGAGATCTCCAGGGGCTGGGTACTTTGCTTAAACCACAAGCTCATCTATAAAATCAAGAACACCATTAAGCTTCATTCTCCTTCATATAACCCAAGTGTCATAGCAGAAAAGTAAGTGAATTCAAGTGCAATGTAGTTCACAAGCAGTAAATCCACCCATCTGCAATAAAAAATGAAAATGCTAGCCCTGCATGGAGAGCAACAGGCTCCAAGAGAGGCAACTGATCATTCAAAAGGCTGAAAGGTTGCTTCATTTGCAATTCCCTGTTGTTCTTATCTTTCAGTTTCATGCCTCCTTTTTCCCCAGTCCCAGCCTCCCACCTGTGTTGTTCATCCTCCTTCTCTCCAACTCCCACCCAAGCAAGCTCACTACCTGCCCTTGCACCCCCCCCCCATGGGTAGGAACTCCATGCTCCCAAATCTTGCCTACCACGATGCTCACCATGTGGCTTTCTCCTCTTCTCAGTGTGCAATTGGAAAGGAGGTGTCACTCAGAGATGTTCCTAACAGCAATGGTCAGCTCAACCTCAAAATCCCTACTCAAGGATGACAAGTCCCTGGGCACATCTGTGCTAAATCAAACTGACATCTCCTTGGAAAGCCTAAGGATTGCTGTTCCCACCAAGAGGTGGCACAGGGAACATGAGGAGCCATGAGCAGGGCAAAGTGCCCATGGAGTGTAAAATGGGCCTTCCAGGAGGCATGTTGGAGCTGCTTCTGCCTGGGAACCTAAGCAGGGAGAAAGGGGGGAAAGCTGCAGATTCAGCAGGGACCCTGAACAGATGGCAGCAGATGTAGTAACAGCATCTTCATAGCAGGGGTCATGTCTCCAATTAGTTACTCCAATTACTGTTCAGCACTCAGGGATGAGCACCTCAGCTGGTACCTGACCAGTGTCAAACAGCAGGGAACAAGCTGAATTTTCTACCCATGGAAGTGATCACCATTGTTAATTCTGAATGTGAATCTTGACACAGGATTCTTTTATTGCCTTGACATCAAGCTAATGAATGAGGAAACAAACACTTAAAATTGCTGGAAAAGGAAGATGGTTTAGAACACAATCAATGGAGCACTTCAGCAAGTGAGCTGTAAACCTACAGCAAAAGAAAAAGATGCATTTGTTTCTTCTCAGAAATGAGTTTCTTGTAATTAACATCTTAAACAGCACAGGCCTGTCCCTTTAATCATAACTTCTCACAATGAATACAGCTATGTCATCTTTGTAAATAAACCATTTCATTTATAATGCAAGGAGCTCTTGTTGCTTCCAGTCTTTTGTAATCCAACAAGCCTGACTGCATAATTTATGAAACCTTATGATATGTTATATGCTACTGTATGATTCTCTGAACCTCCCATTGCCTAAGTGAAAAACAAAGGGCAGAAAGTTAAATCTGGTGGTGGTTCTGCTGACAGAACTCCCTTCTTCTGTGTTTTTATTACAGAAAGATACAATGGCTACCCTGGGGTATGGGTATCAGGGTGAATAAATGTCAGTCTCTCACACAAGAAATCCCACAACCTCCTCCCAGTTCCTAAATATCTAAACTGGATATTTAGGTTTTGAATAAAGCCATTGAAAATGGTAAAACTTCCAGGCTGAGGCCTCAAGAGGTCAGTTCAAATCAAGCATTAGGCAGAAATTACTGAAAACCTGAAGCCAGCATTTTTTTCAGCTATCTGGAAATATGAGGTTAATATTTTCTTCATCTCCATTTATTCAGCTAATTCACTTTAATGACTAGGTCTACTCAAGCTGCAAACTCTATCAGGAATTCAAATAGCTTAAAACTGTTTTTCTCTTCTGCTCTGTGAAAAAGAAGCAGGTGAGAATGAGTAACCTTCAATTTCCTTGTTACAGACAACATTTCACATTTCTAAGTGAATTTAAAATATCAAATGTGCTTAAACTTATTTTATGCCTGTTTTTATATTTATGTAATTTTAACTACTTCAAAGTAGTTCTTTAAAGTGCTCATTCCACACTTCTTACCTGAACCCTGAGCATCTATGAATTCTAATTGCAGACATATTTTGACACTGATGATTATTTACTGAAACAACCTAATGAAAAAGTAAATATCAAATATATATATAAATATAAATATATATATATATATATATAAAAGGATAGAGGAAATGCACATTAAATGGTATTTAGGATTCAAAATATAGGCACATACCTAAAACATCCTCCTATTCCTTATGTTTGTAAGGCTCTATAATAAAGATGACATTTGCAAACATATCCCTCTTGACTGGTAACCCACAGGAATCATCATAAGGAATTAAATACATACAAACCCAAAATGTTAATCTCCCACTTATGAAAAGATTTCCTTTTCACTGATTTAAATGAATAAGTGAGCTCATTACTTTTATTTATATCAACCAACATAACTTATGTTTTCATCCTTGCATGTAATATTTTATACTTAATATATGTCTAAGGATTTCATTAGAGTTGCAATATTGTTGATGTGGGAACCTAGCCTTAGGTCACTAAACAGGATTAATAACAACACAGAGGGCTACTAATAAAAAAGTGTCAAATGAAATAAAATACAACCATACTCCCCCAATTTCAGGAATTATATGGCATGCTGTGCTTCTAAAAGGCAGTATCTAAGTATTATTGTTTCTGTTGCATTTTTTTAGCACTCTGGAAAAAAATAATTACTGTTACCAAGAGTTAATTTAAACATTTTCAGTCTAGACAGGCATCCCTTAGGAAATACAGAAAAAAACCATGAAAAATGAATCATGAGCTAGTTACTATAGTAATATTTCTTCTAGGCCAATAGCATATAATATTATTCATCACAGCAAATCCAAAGTAATGAAATGTCACATTGTTCAGCAGAGATCCTTGTTTCAATATGATGCAGGAATCAAATATTCAGAGGTAAGAGTTGGGGGTTTGATATTTATGTGCTGATCAACTACAGACTTCCCCAGATGATACTATATTTTTATTGCACACAACAGGAAGGTAATCCAACAATGTTTGCTTTTCAGCTGTGCTACAGAAATTGATTTTATACTTTCCCAAGAACAGGCAGAATTGGATATAGGGACAATCAGGATTAATGTGTGGATATTATTACATTAAACTTTTAAATAAAGTGCACACTAGAGAAGACTGAGAGGCAAGGGATTTAAAATGCTGGTACATGCTTAAGGTAGGAGAGCAGACAGTTTCTAGCTCTTGCACTTGATTTCTTATCACAAATCCTCTGATGTTTCTGGATACTCTGACAGCTCTTATGCCCTACAGCAAAACCATGACCTTTTCTCTCTGATGGGGACCTCATCACAGCCATTCTTTTTTCATTCCCCTTTTCCTGTGCATGTTTTGCTTGCTGTTACTTATTTGGTTTGCCTTGCAAAGTCAGGATATTGTTTACCTACAGGTCTAGAAGGAAGACAAGGCAGCTTTGCTGCTTAATCAGGTATTTTCCACAAGGATTGCCACTGCACCTCTCACTTTCACTTCAGATCACAGTGCAAAGCACTTCCACTCAAGTAAACATTTCAGAAAGCAAGCAGATAAAAAAAATTACCCTGATTGATTTTGATTCTAATCTGGACCCAAGGAGATCTTGTGATTTCCTTCTACATATAAAAATGACTTTGCTTCTATGGTTATTTTTTTATTCATCCAAATCTCCACATGTACTTTCTCTGGTGGCAGTTTACAAAAGTCACAGTAGACAATATCTGCTCCATTCCCCTTCCCTGGAAACCAGCTGTTGTCTCAGGTCATGAAAAGATTTGTCTAACAATCTTTCTTTAACACACCTCTGCTTTATTTTATATCATTACCTCCAAGACTTCCAATTTCTCTACCTTAAAAAAATTCTCAAATCTTGCAAATTACTGAAGTGAGAGAACCATCTAGACACCACCAGAAGACAAGAGAGAGGAAATGGGAACACAAGAAGCAGCCCAACAGAGCTCCCAGTAGGCTAAAAGAGGGAGCTGGAGAGGGACACGAGGGAAGAGAGGGGGAAACCCTCAGTCACAGGCAGCAGAGCTGAGAGGATGGGCAGTGCCTGGAACAAGACCAGGGCATCAGTGCCAGGATCATGCCTGGCAGAAGAGTTTTGGAGGCTGGCAATACACTGTGAGAGCCTTCCCAAGAGGTCATGGCCTATCCTTTTGTTTTTTTCTGATGACACCTGTAAAAACTGCAGACTCCATAACATACTCTGCAGTGACAACACTGAAGTTGAGACTCAGATGAAATCTGATACACTTTATATCCTCTATACACATCACTGTCAGTCAGCTGAAAGATTGAGATTTATGGTATTCATGTACAGAGATAATGGGTAACACTGAGCTATCTGATGCTCAAAATATTTTCATAAAAGCCAATCTGAAAATCACATATACTGGTTAAATTCAAAGACTGTGGGCTTTTTTTCTTCAGCAAGTTGTCACATCCCTATGAATCAAGGAAATAGATTCTCATCATTTTGAAGGACTACAGGAAGGGGAAGGATTAGTTGTTACTGAATTTTTTTGGTACTGTAAGTTGATTAGCTAGGAGCTAGGAAAGGTCTAGAGCTAGCAAAGTGATGATTCTTTGTTCTTATTCAAGGGACCAGAGTTTTAACCAAATAAACAAGCAATTTATTTAAAAGTTATTTTTCTTAATAGATACTAATATGAGGATTTCTGTAGCCTGTCTTTCTCCAGAGTGTTAAATGGTTCTTTTCAGTGCAACAGTTGCAGCAAACATAGTTGAAATAAAAAGCACAGAGATCTGTATGTGTGCTTTGTGAGAAACAGGCAGCATATCCATATTTTTCTGTGTGCCAGTCCCCTAGGATGTCATAATTGTGTTTGTTCTTTTAATAACTTTAGGCTCCAGTGATCATAATAATTCTATGCTGAAGTTAATGCTTCATCCTTAGTTCACCTCGCTACCCTGAGTATGTAGTAAGCAGACTTAAATAAATGTAGGAGTCTGGCTCCCCCCTTACACCATAGACTCCAGCCACACACATAATGGGTTGCCTGATTTAATGCAAGGTCTCTCTTTTCAGATCTTACTTTGTTTTTACAAAACAGCCATTTCTTTTTATAATTGCAGAGATTTTTGGGCCTGCCTTGCAGTCTTGTGTGAATTATAGACTCCACTGATACAAGCCACGCATCAAGCTTCCTGACTTGCAAGAGCACTTGGGTTATTTAGACAATTATGTTCTTCCTAATTAGTATATCTACACTTCACACCTACAGCCTCTTTCTACAAATGTAGCACAAAATGCTGAGAGAGTTAAGCAGCTTATTGAGTAGGCATGGCCTTTCAGTAGCTATTGTGACTACACCATGCCAGCACTAATCTTATGATTATAAATTGTGTTTTACTCCTACAACCAGCCAACAGATTACCCTCTCATGAAGACAGGCACATATATTGGCATATATATTAGCAGCTTACATGAGGGGCACTGACACAAACTGAGACACGAGCAACAGCTAATGACCTAGTGGTGAGTAGAAAGCCAAATCCCAGTCAGCCAGTACCTTGTCCAATATACCTTACTACATTAATGTTAAAAATGAACTCAATGTGCCCAAATGTACTGTCACTTCCAGTTTCTCACCACCTTAGCAAGATTTTTTTCATAATCTGACACCATCTTGAACCTCATTTGAACTGCTTTAGGAAGGTCACACAATTCTTGCAGGCCTTGCTTAGATCAGGCAAGACTAATAGCTTTCTTTTATTATGCAAGAAATACATGTGTATTTTTTGCCTCCAATAACTCAAAAAAAGTTTCATGATAAAACTCTGAACTTGGCTATTGACAATGCTGTTGGAAGAAGAACATTAATATGGTCCCTGAAATAATTTCCTGACAATTGCACTATCTTGCCCCTCTGCTCTTCATCATTGCCACTTTTATTGTCCTCCCAAGAACAATAATGACCCTTTCTTTCCAAATCTCTTGTATCCTCAACCAGCTTTCCTATGTAGCTTTGTTGGGTGCCACTTAAAAAAAAAAATTTCTCTTAAAATCCTTTCCTTTCTTCCTTCCCATTCTACCTGATGGGAGTCACTCACTGACTTGGCATCTAGTGCTTGGTGCCAAAAGTGCCTTTCCAGAGCTGCCCTGAATCCCACATCTCCTCACTATTCTCAGTAACACCTCTGCCCTTGTGTCAGTCTTATATATGACCTTGAGGACAAAGACAGAATGGCACTGACTGGCCTCATCTGCAACCTCCACTCACACCCTCTGCTCACAGCCCAGGAGCTCCAGGTAAATCAGCTGTGGGCTCTCAGACCTTGCCTGGGCTACGCTGTTGTTGTGCCTGTCTCCAGCCCTTTCTCTGGCCTCATCTTCTTGGTGGACCTTGGACCCATGATGTAGCCCTATCTCCTGCTGTTCTGACTGCATCATGGGCTCTGGACCTGGCTCACCCCCTGGCTGTGACTGAGGATCTCATTACCAGCACCCAGCTCTGCTGAGACCCTGTAGGCCTGTGCCCTGGTTAGTTACGGCACAGCCTCAGTTCCCTTCACTGCTTTTCTTTCCTCTGTGAAGTTCAAGCCACTCAGCCTGTTCTTCCTCACCATGTGTCCTTATTCTCACAGAATCACATAGAATCACAGAATCATTAAGGCTGGAAGAGACCTCTAAGATCATCAAGTCCAACTATCATGCCACCATGCCACTAAACCATGTCCCTAAGTACCACATCTATATGTTTTTTAAACCTCTCCAAGGATGGTGACTCCACCACTGCCCTGGGAAGCCTGGGCCAATGCCTAACAACTATTTTAGCCCAACCAGACAATGTGCTGCCAAATCTAATACTATGATATAAATATTGTATCTGTTTCTACAGGCATATGCAAGCACTGGGGCTAGGATAATAATAGTAATGAAAATACAACAACATACATATAACAAACAGACAAACAAAAAAAATAAAGAGAAATAAAGCCCAAAACAAGACAAGTGATGCCCAGGGCAATAACTGCTCAGCACCCACTGAGCAATGCCCCAGCAGCAGCTGTCCCCTTCTGGCCAACTCCCCCTAGTTTATGCCCTGGGCATGATGTTCTATGGCATGGCATATCCCTTTGGCTAGTTCAGGTCAGCTCTCCTGGCCATGTTCCCTCCCATCTTCCAGTGCACTTGCTCTCTTCTCAGTTCTTTCTGTGCCCTATCTTTCTTCTGCATTCACCCCAGGACATACTTGTGTTTTTTCTCAGGTTTGAATCTATCTTTTTTTGACACTTCCCTATCCCTCCATTTTTGATCCAGTTGCCTTTTAATTCCCTTCTAAAATCTCCACTGATTTCATTTATCCTTTGCCAGGCACAGCTGCTTTCCACTTCGAGGCTTCTCCACAAGGCCTTCGAGTTTAGGCTACAAAAGCCAAAGGAAGGAAAACATCTTGCCACATCTGGTGGTCTCTTATGTAGTCTGCCCTAATTGTGGCCTGAAAATTTTCATCTTTTAATTAATTTATTGAGTTCCTGGAAAAAAAAAACCACAGGTACCTTCTGGGATTTTTTCACTTGCAATTAATTTTCCGTGAACATGTCAGCATACCTAAAAGCAGAGAGACTGCCATCGATCTTTTCTCTGTTATTGCTAAGAAATACTTGTTCCCAGTTTGAAAAGAAGTATCTCTGCTCCTGGCTTCTGATCCAAGCCATTTCATAGCCCACATGCTGCTCCCCAAAGATGCCTCAATCATCACACATCAGGCAGGAGTGACCTCCACAGGTAGTTATACCAAGTTCCCACACTGAGATACTGTTACATGGTGTGAAGCGTATGGCTTGACCCAAAGATTTTCCCACTCACAAAGCATGCCTGTCCTCCAAGCCTTTAGACCTGCTGCTCTCATAAAATGCAGCATCTTGTGCCCTATCAGCATCATCCTGAAACTAGATACAGATATGGGAATGATACCTCTGTATTTTTTGTTAAAGTTAAAATTAAATGAAAGGCTAAAGCTTTACAATGGTTTAAAGGGATAAACGCCAAGCTCACATTTAGTAGCTGTCTTAACATGTGACAGGAGACTTCCCCCTTAGCCCAGATATTAGTCAGTCATTAAGAAAGGCCCAGTTGACACTTATTAGCCCTTGTCAAAGCAGTCTCCTGGAGGAGCAAACTGAATGTTTTGCTATGTTACAATTAGGCTTGACTCAGTAAGGACAACTCTGCATACCCTGCCTGCCACTCAGAAAGGAGTTGTGGTGAAGGACAGAGCCTACATAACACACACATTCACACACATGAACATACCCTGGGCTTCAGCTTCAATTGGAGCACAGGGCTGAAGGATTCTTTGAAGGTCTTAACCTTTGTTCCTGCCTAGCTTATTAATTTATATTGCAAGTTTAAAGTTAACTTCTTAAAAACTCAGTTGAAAAGACCTTTTCTCAGAAAAAAAAGTCAATTAGGCCATGTTATCAATTGCACCTGATTCTCCAAGGAAAACACTACAGCTAAGTTCCTCTTCCATGTCCAGCACTTCCTAAAACAATCCACTCCACAGCTTGTTTACTAGACATACTGCCTTATAACTCAGCTATCTTCATGAAAATAACTATGTACACATATGTCCTCAGCATGTTTCCCATGTCATAGATACAATTATGTATACAGTACACCACCTACAGAAGCCTAGCTGGAGTAAAGATTGAGGTAAAATTACTGTATTCAATGGAAAAACTGAGGAAACTGCTACCTCTTGAAGCTTCTCCATGCATTTCTGGCTTGAAACACCTGAGCTTTCTCTTAAGTGGCAAGGAATGCTTCTCAACTTTATCAGCTGTTCTACGTGGTATGGAGGAAGTACAAGAAGAGATACTCCAAACTGGGATGAAATCAGCATCTTTAAAAATTCATTTAATCATTAATCAGGTAAACATAATCTGATGCCAAAACACACATCTTGTTACACTTACTTTTGAAATACAGCACACTCAAATGAGGGAGGAAATTGTTTTGGTGTGATTTATACCAGTAATGAGGAGTTATACTCTTTTTCAGTACAGATATTGTGCAATACATTTTCTCTTTAGGGACTAAGTTCTGAAGCATTTTAATCAGTGTCACTTGTCGTTGCAGACTTCAGTGAAACTGTGAAATCCTCATGAGAATCAGGACTGTATATAACTACAGTAATAATGCACAATCACCTCCACATTTTGGTTGTATTTACACTGTAGATAACAGGCTTCTTCAAATTTCCACCAAGCAGAGGAAATTTGCCAAATATATATCCCAGTGGGCCACTTAAAGGGATTTGGATATAAATGATGACTGCTGCATTTGTGGGCAGCTTTCAGTATCAGAGAGTGGAAGAAGTGAGGCAGAGAATGGAAGAGGGAGAGCATCTTTCAACTTGAAATCTTCCAAGTATTTCTTCATGACCTACAGAAAATGGAGAATGGGAAAATGGGAATGGCACAACTTAAACCCAGTCCTCACTTTGGCAACTGAGGGAGATTATCAGCCCTGTCTCTTACACTGGCAGAGGCTGCCTGGAGCCTTGTTTAAGCTGATGTCAAGCTACTGGAGCTTACCTAGGTAGTGTGTGGCAGCCAAGCTGTGGCAACAGGCTGTGAACACTCGTTGCCCATGAGACGTATTCATTAGCTTTAACTGCTTGCATCCAGACTATTTGCCAGATGGATTCCTAACAAACAGCAGAACTGAGCTGCTGAATTATTTTACATATGCTTGGAAAGACTAGGAAAAAAATAAACACAAAAGAAGTAGCTAATAGGAACTGAGTGATGTGTTTATAAGAGCAACAGACTCCATCATTATGTAAAACAACTTCTGTCCATTACAGATCTACTTAAAAAAAAGGTAAAAAGTCAAAGTAGTTTCCCATGCTAAGTGAGATAACAGGCCTAATTCTTCAGATAATCAAAAAAGAGTCTGTGTTTTCATTCAGTAGATCTCATGTCCTGTTCCTATTTGAGCATTCTGCTCAAAAGCAATGGTGCATGAATGTGTTAAAATACTGTGTTTTTACACTGTGCTGCAAATCCTTCTGCTGCCTCTGCAAGAAATTACTTTTTCCCTCTTCACTGTGAATCTGCACTGCTGCTCCTGTATAACAGCTGTGGTGCTGGTATTACTATTGTTGTTGTTGCTGTTGCTGTAGTTTCTTTTGGTTTGGGCTTTTAATCTTAAAGGGTACTCTGCTTTGTTCATCTTTCTTTTTGAAAACAAACCAAACCAAAACAGTAACAAAAAACAAAGGCCAATTAAGTTAATGCAGCCACCAGAGGGAGTCTCTAATATCTTTCTAGAGAAGAAAAAGCTATTGAAAGTGACAGAGAAATTAATGAAAATAATTATAGTTGAGAAATTGAGTTCCAAGAAGCAGCAGCTTTGACCTTAAGACCAAATTCTATTTCAGTGTAAGGTTCTCTGTAAAGATGTAATTTATAGCACAACTGGCTCCTTTCAAGACGGAAAGCATGCAGAGAAATGATAAGAATCAGACTGGGATGAGACCAACTTTGATTTAACAGTTGCTTCATCTAAAAATGCAGCAACTCTTCAGTCTCAGTGAGTAGCTAGAAGCAATTACTCATGAGACCTAGCCTTTTGCAACCAGATATTAACATATAAATACACTCAGATAGTAGAGCAGTATCAAATTTTCACTATCTAGACAAACTTTTAAGTGGATTCTGCAAAAGAAAACATATAGCTTGTTTCCTAGGTATGAAGCCTTTGTGTACCCAGGTTTTATAGGCATCATGGCTACCTTGCTGAGCAGATGGATGAAAGCAGAGTGGTTCAGAAAAGACAGCAGACCTTTCCCAGACCTCTTAACATCTTGCACAATCCTCCTCATGTTCCCTAGACAGCTGACCTTCAAAATGTCATTAAAAATATGAAATATTAAAACAACATTACTGCAGAGTAGCAGCTGTGGTTTATATCCTATTCTTTCCAGGGCTGCTCAGAAGAAATCTGCCTTAAAGCATACATCACATAAAGGATGAAGAAGGATATAGTATTTTTGTATCTGGTATTTCCAACAGTACATTTACTGAAATATTCATCACTTGTTCTAGTCCCTGAACTACTTCTGAATTGATGATGCTGTTTCTGAGAAGATGCCTGCCATATAAGGACTTTATATGTTGTTATTCTCAATATCATCCTTCTAACCAAGAAATTTTGCCACAGGGGCTTTACTTCACAATTACAAGAACTTATGTTTACTTAGGCTGGAACTAGGACATTTCCCTTCCTACTAATGGAGGAAAATGTTGCCAAGCAAACACCAGACCAATTGCTAGATGATGTATGGTACTTACTTTTCTCTCTCAAAATGCTCCTCTTGTAAGCTTGGGGATCTCACTTCTGGATTTTTCTTTTCCATAACTGAAGCAAATATCCTACTGGAACCCATACTAGTACCACTGATTATTTTAAGCTGGCTTTCACATTTCTGAAATAACCCTACTCAGGCAACCTGGGTTGAAGTAAGTGATAGTCTTGAGAAAGATCACAAATGTCTACAGTAGGCTCAGATATAAGAGGACTGGAAGAATGGCCATATGAGCAAGCCTACAAAGGAACTTCAGCATTTTGGAACCCTCAGGTTTGTAACCTGAGGGTTTTTGCAGTCCAAAGTCCTTTCAACCTCTTCAAGTATGTCTTCAGCTGAGTATAACTTTAAGAAGGCAAACTGATGCTTTCCTTCATGTGGCTCCATTCCAATCCCTCTGGGCAAAGGGGTAGCTCCTGCCTCAGACTGAAGTGCAGTTACTCCTTCCCTTAGGTCACAAAGGAGAGGCTACACCTCTCTCCTGCAACTTGAAGCTCCAAATGCATGGGGCAGGATAACATGGAGCACAGGAATACTGACAAACAAACTTTTGCAAGCACCTGAATGCCTTTCTGAGCATTTGCAAACTCAAATACTTAGTCAGAGCAAAACCAAACACAGTGGACACAATTAGGTATTTTAGGCAGTGTTCTAACATTCTGAAATCCAAAGCTATACAGCCAGGCATTAAAAAAACCCCAACAAGCATGTAATATTTCAGCTAAACTGTTAGAAAGTTACAGGGCACTGGAGACAAGAATGCCTAAGAAAGCAGCTTTAGCTACAGGCATCACAACTCCAAGACAGCACAGTTCCTCTCAGCTACACAGCTGCTCATCACACCTAATATAATCATGGTTATTTAAGCAGCTCCAGCAAAAGGCACTTGATATAAATGTTGATGTCATGTTGATTTTTAAAAACAACATTTCTATTAACATTCTGTCTCCAGCTTTCCCAGCTGGCTGACTGCAGACCACTTCCCAAGACATTCCAGTTCCTCCCTGCAGAGCTTTCTCATGCATCTTAATAATAATTCATAACATTTCTATTGCACCTTTTATTGTGACTCCCCCTGACATATTCAGCTATGACTTTCAGAGGAGCTGTTATACTGTTGTAGCTGTGATTGCCTTCAGGGTACACTAAGGCAACATTTGTAGGTAAAAGAAATATAGTTTGCTAGACCAATTAAGACTATGATAAAAAATGGACCATCTTGCAGTCACACAAGACCTTCCTCACAAAGGCTGCTGTATTGTTCCTACTACAGTTATGAATTAGAAAATGTCCATCTAATGCTACAGTGGCCAGAAGATTCAATTGATTTGAATTATAACCTAATAAGGCTACAGGAGTTAGAAGTTTGCAAAGATTTTATCTCTAGAACTGTGAGTAAAATCTAATCAATCTAGAAATATATGTTCAAAATCCCCTTTCTTCTCCCTGTTATTGTTAGTTTCTTCATTCATCTTCTGATATATATGTGGATCAGTGAAGTTTTATGCAGAAAATTAAGAGACTAAGGAATACATGTCAGAACAGAAAGAATGTAGATCAATCTAATGCAAAAGCCATAAATGAGAAAATGAGATAAACTAACTTTGCAGGTCTGTTCTGAGCATTCCCTTCCCCCACTACCAGGTTCAGGAACAAGTACAGAGAGAAATTACTTGCTGATATAAATAAGCCTGCATCTAGTAGCATACATGCAGGGCCAAAATACAGTGAGCAAACAGAAGTGATTAAAGTTTAAAGAGCATTAAAAGGATTTTCCTTTTGGCATGGATGTAGATTGCTGGAAAGCAAATAACAGTATGCTTACTAGAGGGGGATTGCAAATTTTTTCCATGAACCCAGCAGCACCTCTCCAGCCCCCTTTCTACAACCAAGCACAGTTCAACTTCCAACATCTCATCCAAAACTGGCACCAATGCTAATACTGCAAAAGGTCATGAGGAGACCATGGATGCAGACACCTGAACAACTGAAAAATCCATTTTACATTTGTGAGGTCATTTAATATGAATTTAAATGGCAGCAATCTTTGGCCACTGCTGAACTGAGGTCACTGAATCAGGACTTTAAAATAGAACTGTTTCTTTATCTCTCTGTTCAGATTCAAGGTTTCAAGGCCATTGTGGCTTTCATGTAAGCAACTATGAAATGCTGCCAACAGAGTAGTCATTTTATTGCTATCAATGAAAATGTTGTCTCTACACATTCAGAATCAGATTTGGGAAGAATTGTCTCCAAATGGTATGTCTATGAGACCAGTCATTTTGCATCTTGCTTTTCAAAACCATTCAGTTCATTTCTGTGCCATGTATGCTCCCCACCCCTGAGAGATCTTTGATCCTATCTGTGCAACAAAGAAGTACATCTAAGACTGATGATAATACCAGCATACTCCAATTAAAGCCAGTTAATATGACCTTCTGCATCATTGTCTTCCCCCAGCCAGGAACACTCCTGCTAAGCCATCTGTTCCTGTAATAAAAGCAGCAACACAAGGATGCTGAAGAATGGGAGCTGTGCATTAGCAGTTTGGTTCTGCTTGCACCAAGGCAGCATACAGTCCTGTTGTGTGTTCATAAAGACACCAGTGCAACTAACTCTTCCTAATATCAGCTAAGGATAGTAGCCAGACTATGTGAAAAACAACTCCATCAGTCATAATAGCAATAACAGTGATGGGAACAGTAATAACAGACCACAAGAGCACTGCCATACATAATGTCTCTATAGTTTTTGTATTATTCTAATGGTCATTCCCTTTACTTACATTGCACTACATACCTTTAACTCCCTATTGAAAGGGTTGCTAAATTGTTTCACCTTGATCAAGTACCACATTCATTCTGGACTAAAGTTAGAAGAGAGATGAAAGAAAGGAGAGGAAAGGAAAGGTAGATCCCATGCTGACAGAAATGAGTATTTCTTACACCATATTATCAGGCTGGAATCATTCAGGCTCTCGAGCATGAGCAAATTGTCCACATATGTACAAATAATACACATACAAATAATACACATACAAATCATGTTGGACACACTTAAAAAATTCAAATAGCAGGTCTCAGGCCTTCAGCTGCTTCTTTATATGAGGAACACACCTCAGCCTTGCACCCAACTTGCCACAAGTCCATGTGCTTTGGATATGACCTGTGCATCATATTCAGTTATTCTGCAACTATATTATATCTGCATAACAAAGTGTGTCTCACACACCTCACATGCCCTTGACAGTACTGTAAGTGTTAGAGGGAGGCTTCTTTTGATGTGTGTTGATATGTGGTATATCACAGAATAGCAGAACTGTTGAGGTTGGAAGGGACTTTCTGATCATCTCTGAAGCAGGGTCAGCTAGAGCAGGTTGCCCAGTGCTGTACCCAGTCAAGTTTTGAATATCTCTACAAATTGAGATTCTACCACCTACCTCTCTGGGAAACTAGTGCTCAGGCACACACAGCAAAAGTGTTTCCTGATGCTCAGAGGGAACCTCCCATGTTTCAGTCTGTGCACACTGCCTCTTATGCACCACTGAAAACAGCCCAGCTCTGCCTTCTTCACCCTCTCCCTTCAGGTTATTTTTATCCATCAATAAGTCCTCCACCAAGCCTTCTCTTCCCCAGGCTGAACAGTCTCAGCTCTCTCAGCCTCTCCTCTCATGAAACATGCCCCAGTCTCTCTCTCTTCCTAATGGAGCACAGGAAGCCTTTGGGCTTCTCTGCTCCAAGGGCACATTCCTGGCTCATGGTCAGTTTGCTGTCCACCAGGACCCCAAGCTCCTTCTCTGCAGAGCTTGCTTTCCATCAGCCAGCCCCAATCTGACTAATAGGATTTGTAGGTACCTGCAAATGAAATCCCCTTTAAGATGTGTGCCTTGGATGTAGAAGTGTAAGTAGCAAAGAAAGGTATTTTAGAGCAGGCCAGGTGGTGGGTGGTAGGCCATGGGTAAGCATCTCATGAGATGGGTGAGCAACTGGCTCACAGGTCGGGCACAAAGAGTTATAGTGAATGGGATTACATCACGTTGGCGTCTGGTCACTAGTGGAGTTCCACAGGGCTCCATCCTTGGTTCAGTGCTCTTCAACATCTTCATAAAGACCTAGATGCAGGACTTCAGGGGGAAGTAAGCCAGTATGCAAATGACACAAAACTGGGAGGAGCTGCCAGCTCCCTCAAGGGCAGTGAGGCCCTGCAGAGGGACCTCGACAAATCAGAGCACTGGGCAGTCACCAATGGCATGAGGTTTAACAAGGGCAAGTGCCAGATTCTGCACTTGGGACAGGGCAACCCCAGACATGTATAGACTGGGGAATGAGAGGCTGGAGAGCAGTGCTGCAGAAAGGGACCTGGGGGTCCTGGCTGGTGGTAAACTGAATATGAGTCAGCTCTGGCTGCCAGGAGGGCCAACGGTATCTTGGGGTGTATTGAGAACAGCATTGCCAGGCAGTCAAGGGAGGTGATTGTCCCACTCTACTCTGCACTGGTGCAGCTGCACCCTAAGTACTGTGTGCAGTTTTGGGTGCCACAGTACAGAAAGGATATTAAGCTACTAGAAAGCATCCAGAGGAGGGCTACAAAGATGGTGAAAGGTCTGGAAGGGAAGCCTTCTGAAGAGCAGCTGAGGTCACTTGGTTTGTTCAGCCTGGAGGAGAGCAGACTGAGGGGAGAGCTCATTGTCTTCAATATCCTCAGGAGGGGTTGCAGAGGGGCAGGCACCAATCTCCGTACCCTTGTGGATAGTGACAGGACTAGAGGCAATGGTATGAAGTTGAGTCAGGGAGACTTAGGTTAGACATCAGGAATAGGTTTTTCACCTACAGGGTGTTTGGGCTCTGGAACAACCTTCCCAAGTTGGTGGTCACAGCACCAAGCCTGACATATGTTGCTCTCAGGCATGTGGTGTGATTCTTGGGGTGTCCTGCATAGGGTATGGAGCTGGACTAGATGATTCTTGTGGGTCCCTTCCAGCTTGGAATATTCTACGACTCTATGATTCTACAAATTTGTTACAGCTGACTGTGATAAGTCAAACACGAGACTTAAAGTGGAGAGCTCAGCTTGTACTACCCTGACTTAAAACATTCCTCTCAGACATTCACACAGGATCAGAAAATACAGCTAGTCTTCTGCTTTGAAAACATTTCCCTGATGCAGTTTGATAAGATTCAATTCTCTCCTGTACAACAAGAGAAGATAAATTTCCAGTGAACACCACAAGGTTTTACATCTCCTATGAAACACAGCCAATACGGTACTTTGTACATCCATCATGTCAAACACACAAATGAAACTCTCCCTGAGCTATCCTGATTGCCAGCCCTGGCCAAGGGAAAGGGAATCCTTGAAAAGGAAAATCCTTTAAAGAATTTGCTACGTTGCTTTCACTCAAAGACAAGTGGTAGGTAGACTCTTGCAGGCTGGCATGTCTCCTGGGTTCTTCACTCAATATCCACACAGTTTCTGTAAGTACAAATACTTCTCCACTGTTAAGTCACAACTTGAAGTGGTGGCCAAAGCACATTATGCCTTTCTCATCTTCTGGCTCAACTATCATATCACACTATACAAGGAGACAGACGAGGAAGTCACAGAGTTTATAACTAAAGGGAAGAAGAACACTACCCCAGTGACCCAGCATGCCACATTTGTTTCAGTACCCAAAATCAAATGGATCTTGCAAATCTCAAAGTGAGAAGGTTCCACTTTCTCCTGCAATTGCCCCAGTGCTGCAATCCTCCAGTGTTCCTAGGACCGAGATGCCAAAGACAAGACTTGCAACTGCAAGAGATGCAGGTGACAAAGGGTGCCAGAATTTCACATCTTCTGCAGAGGTCTCATGTATGGAGTATGACTGTGATCTCAGAACTTACTGCTACCAAATGAAACAAGAGTCATGTCACAATAGGAATTATTCTTAATAAGAACAAGTGGAAAAAACTGAGCTTCCTGTTGCACTCTTGCTTAATGCACTGTAGAGGAAAGAGGGAATATAGATGGTCAGTGACTGCTTTTGTTATTTTTATGCACAGAAAGTTCTAGTATTGGACACACTTGCAGATTAGACAGATGCACCATGGAAATCAGGTTAAAAATGTGAAAGCCAAAGTACATGGTTCACATTACTTCTGCAGTTCTCTCAGTGCAAAAATTCTACTGAAAATCAGTCAGATTAACTCTTTTATGGGAAAAGGAATGCAGCATTGATTATGATTGGCCTCAATACATCTCAAAGGACTGTACCTAGTACAAAGACAGACTGGAAGCTACAAGTGATCAGATCCTCCTGCAAGGAGATTTAGAAACCAGTGATGTTGAGAGAGTTAGTCTTCAAGAAGCACTGAAAACAAAGTACAGCTTGAATCTTAAGTTTTGATGATGTTCCTAAAGAAAAATGGGCTTTTTCCAGATATTTCACAATTTAAATCTTTAATATCTTATCAATACCAGCTCCATTATACAAGGCAGAACTTTCCAGAGTCAGAAATAGAAGAGAAAGAAACCAGATGTGTGAATGATTGTTTGTAAAACCAAATTGTGTATAAAATACATACAGAGCATTAATGAAACAGGCAGGAGACTAGTTCCACTAATTTCTTCAGCCTACACAGACACATGCCCAAAGGATGAGATTATCATCTTCTACATTTTATATCTATTCTGCTCCTTTATAATTTTGAAACAGTAAACTCTTTTGCCTAAGGAGTCTTCCCAGCTGGCAATGCTAATACATCACTGAAAAATCATATATCCATTTCAAAACTCAAAAGAAATACACTTTGGTGACAATAACTTCAGCTATTTATTCTTCCAGATTTCAAATATGAAGCCATGGCTTTCCACCCTTGAAATAAACTCATCCTGCAGGCAGGATATGGGTGGAGTTCTCACCACTGTCCCAGGGAACTGAGGTGCACAGAGACATTTCAGCTGCTTCTGTATGACAAGTCCACCATGCAGTGGAATTGCAGTGGCTCAGCTCATTTAAGGTAGACTACAGACAGACATTGCTTTTATTTCACACAGCAGCTCTTCAACATGTTCTTATGAGCTACAGAAGAAAAATCCAACACTGTGGCCACTGATTCCAAGGGTATCTGTAAGTTCAAGCAGTGCTTGAAGAAGCCATGTGGTGAGGCCACAGCAGGGACAGTATCTATCTGTAAGCAAGAGTGTTCACCACTTCAGATTGAGAGGAATGCTCTCCTGAACATACAAAAGACACATTCATGTAGGCTCTGAATGAGGAAGGTGTTCTTCTTGAATCAGTCTTAGGAACTGCCACCTGCTCTGGCTGAGTGGGTATGAGATGCAAGCTTAAATAAATATAATTTATTTTAGAAGTCACTGCTTCCAGCAAACACTTGAGTATGTATTTACATGAGGAACCAAAGAATGAGTAGGTAGAATATAATATTCCACTCCATTCCAGAAGTAAACTGCATGAAAAGCCCACAAACCCAAGCCTGGAGCAATGTTAAGATTATTTCACTGCCTACTAAAAACCTGCTGTTTTGCTGTTGAACTTGATGTTTGGAGCAAGATTCACTGATGGTCTAACAAGAGGTGAATCCACTCATGTGGCACATTTGCTTTCAGGAGCAAGGGATACATGACCCCACCCAGACACCAGGGTACATATTCTCAGTTCAGAGTCAGCACCCAGAGGACAAAGCCAAGAGTCAGGAGCTGGATTCAGAAGCAACAGGACAACATTAAGATCCACTACTGTTAAAAAAGAACAAGACAATATAGGCACTGCCCTTATTCAGTAGGCATCCATGTCTGAGAGCAGTTTTACAGAGAGAGTAGGCAGAACTCAACAGTGTGGCTGAAGAGAATATGAGTCCTCTTCTGGGCTTGGCCAAGGGGGTCAGACTGTAGCTCTGATGTGTAATTCCAGTTCTTAAAATGTATCCATTGAGAAACCTTTTTGTCTTAGTCCATCCAACTTGTAGCATATGCAGAATTATCTCCTGACAAATAACCTTTAGAACATACAGGCACAGAAGAACATTTACTCACAAACTGTCAGATTTCATATTTGCCTGGTGGCAGCTGACTCATTATGCAACTTGAACTTTATATTTAAACACAGTGAGTGTGCACAGTATGTCTCTTGGTATTTACTTTGCTGTTTTTAAACATGTTGTTAAGTGAAAAATGCTCTGCTGTACAAACCAAGGATACTGAACACAGGAAGCTACTGTCAGTCTTAAAATACATACTAGTTTTTCTAGCTGCTATGCTGCATAAATAGTTATTTAGAGTCAGTTTAAAAGCAGATTATTTATGTAACAGTTCATAATAAACCATGTAGCAACAGTACCATTTGAATGCAAATTTGAACTGAATGTCTTTTGAAAATATAGTCCTTTTGTCTAATATTCTTATACAAAAGTAAAACAGTTTAGAGAACAAAGTGTTATTTAGCTAGGTAGTTTTTCATCTCCATAAACTCTGATCAATATCAATTTTGTAAATACAATGGGCCAAATTCAGCTGTGTCAGAAATCCAAAGCTGTCAGAATATTCTGGAATTAATGTTTCCTGCCTTTGCAGAACACTGGGCAGAGGGTCACATTTTATAGAGATTTCATCACAGTGACCAGAAGTCATTCCTCTCTGATGGTGCCAGACAACTTAAGTGTCTAAGGGCAGGATCCAGTTTCCAAAGTTGGTACAAAATCACAGCTTTCATGGACTTCTACTAGAATTCTGGGATAAACCACCTCTGGAAATGAAGTCCTTCCATTAAACTGGTGGTCTCCACTACTTCTTTTTATGTTAATAACATTTCATCTCAGGATGCCACCTCATGTGTCAGGGTTCAGCCCCAGGTAGGCATTAGCCTACTACAGCTGAAGGCCAGTGAACAGAAGGCATTTCTGAAAACAATTTCTAAATCAGCACTAAGATTAAGAACACTGAAATGTGAGCTACATTGGATATTTCAAAATGCTGTCAATGTCTACACAGTCCCTCTGGAAGTATGATCCTACAAAGAAAATTTGGAAACTGAATTCTTCTGCTTCACTGAGACATTTTACTTCTAGTGTAATCCAACTCCTGTGGTCTTCACTGAACCAGGTAACACTGTTACATTGGAGAGGCCACAACATCAGCCTTGTGTGGTAACAGACTGCTAAATGCAAAACTTCCAGGGACAGGAGAACAATTCATTCTCTTTGCCTGTTCAGTACTGGCTTTTCCTTCACAACTGACAGCAATTAGGAATCAGGGTCAAGTGACACGTATCTGCAAGCTACATAGGCATCCCCTAAGAGTACACACAGCAAGAGAAGGTCTTCAGGTGAAAGCAACTTTGGATTTGGAGCTAACAAGTGATGACCTATTGAAGGAAGAAGGATCAATGACCAAGTACAAACCCCTACTGTGCTCAGCCCTCTTGCATATGGAACCATTCAAGATTCATTTTCAGCTTTTCAAATCTCTGCTCCTATTTCTGGCTTCATAACTTTGCATTCTCTATTACACATGTATAAAGAACAGGATTATTGTGTACAAGTGTATTTTCTCCCCAAGCAAGGGATAAAGGAATGGGTGTTCACATATGGGTAAGGCATTCGTCCCTATTAACATTTTTGGGTTGTCAGTGGCTAGGTCTGTGCACAAGTAATCAAAAGACAGGTTGAGACACAACAAGGAAATCTGTCCCATCTGCAAAATTGAATCAATTATGTGCTGTCAACAGAGATTTAGCTCAGAAAGAGCTTCCTTCAGTCTTAAAACATGTTATTGTCTTAAAGACTGTTAATGGAAATGATATAAACTAAGCCATTTCTAACCACAGTATTCCATCTTTTATTTTAACATCTAACAGAGGAACAAACAAAGGAAGAAAACTTGTAGCTGTCCAAAAATATTAGCAACCAGGTCTGTAACTCAGTGACCACTGCTATAGCCAGCCACACATGTCAGGAATACTATCTGTTTGGGGTTTTTTCCTTCCAGCTCAGTGGTTTTCTCTGGGGTTTTTTTTGTGCCCAAGCAGTGGATTGCAGTTGACACAATTTCTTTTCTCTGAAGAGCAGAGAGAACATAAGTCATCTGAGTTTTGCCTCTCTGCCTGCTCAGGGGATCTGAGAAAGCAGGAAGAACAGATGGGCAAAGTAATATGTGCAAAGGTATTTCTGAACACAGCAGGTCACTCAAGAGAAGGGACTCTTCAGCTGCTACATTCCCTAAGGCATCAGATAACATTTTTGCTGCTGGTTTGTTGTTGTCTTATTGGTTTGGGTTTGTTTTGGTTTTTGTTTTTTTTTCTTACTCACAGGCATTTTAATATATTAAGGATAAAATAAGAGTATCTGTGGGACTTTTGGCATTGACACAATTTTGTCAGTCCAAGAAACTGTAAGGCTCTGTCCACTGAGTCACGATTTATGACTTTCCAGAAATGGGCCTGGATTATGGTGTGATGCCCAATTCCCCTAATAAAAATGACTACTATTAGCATGGGGGAGGGAAAACTGAGCTCTGCTCTCTCTGGCACTTTATTTCCTGAGTCTGGGTAGCTCCTCAGAAGAAAAAGGATTTACATCCGAACAGCCTTCAACACCCACAGACCCTGACAGATTTAGCAGGAGGTACAGTGATTCAGTACACAGAGGATGGCTTAAAAATAGTGATGTTGTAGCTAAATGGCCTCCACTGTGTCTCTAAACACCAACAACCAAAAAGCAGGCACTTAGGATACTTGAAAACTACCTGTGCAATTGCAACTGCCTGTCCACAAGCAAAGGTCATGAAGCATCTCCTGGACATGAACACAACTAGGCCAGGAAAGACAGGCTGGCAAAGAAGCATGATTATGCAGCCAGCTCCTGAACAAAAGCAGTATTTCCTATTCCATGCATTACAGCTTTAAAAAGGAATGAATCAAAGAAGCAAGGAAAGTCATACCATAAGCTCAGTGGCATCACTCTACCCCAGGATATCACAGAATGGATATAGAAGAGCCCAAATAAACAGCAAAACTGAGTCTACTTCCACTATCTGCAATCAGTATGTTTGTTCAGAGATGAAACAAACATCCATAATCAATACTGAATGAATGCTGGACTCTGCCTCATAGAGTTGATCAAGAAATAATTCACTTCCATGCAAAGCTTCCCCTTGTAAGTCTGCCAAGGTCAGTGTCACTTCAGGTTAGCAGCTGCTCAAGTGCTGAACTTAAAACTGCCTACAGCAAGCTTTAAACTTACATACCCAACTTCTTTGACAAAATGTCTGTATCTTACTGGATCTGTGTTTGTAACCCCTGAGAATGCAAGGCACATTCTTCCCCTGCATCCCTTACTTCCCTTTCTGGCTCAGATATATCTTTGATATGTAGCAGAATGAGGCTTGATTACAGAGAACATGTTAGTATCACTCTGTTGACATTCACCATCATATGTCCTTCTTAAGAAGTAATTCAAATTAGATTTACACCATGGAAAGTTTTTCCAGGAACAGGTTTCTTCAGGTGCAGCTTCTCATTGTATTTAAAACAAGCATCTTCTTCAACTTAATGTACAAGCAGCCATCTCCAGTCAAACATGCTGCAGCACCACTATGAGCTCCAGTCTGAGACCTGGACCACATGTAATCTGAAGGCAAATTTTTGCTGTGGTCATAATCTTAGTAAGTATCCCAAAGGCCACTACCCCCCTGGTCCTCTCTGGTCTGTCTTCCACATTCACAGTATCTCAGGGCCTTTGTTCCACTGAACATTCATGGACTTCAAGTTTACTTCAGTGCCTAAGTCAACTCTAAAGCAACTCTTAAACCTCCAAAGTCACTTCACTTCTTTTTTTTAAGATATAAGCATGCTTTTTTATTCTAAACCTGGCAGTATTACCACTTTCACTTAGAAATTCAATGTTAGAAACTGGAACTGCTTGGGTGCCACAGGGGATTTTAATGACCACTTAATTTCCCAGGTAACCCTGGCAGAAACACAGAGGCCATGCAATCTGCTAGGCTTAGCAGTGCTCTGCATGACCAGGAGCAGAAGCTTTCTGAAATCACTGTCATTTTCCAGACTGACTTTGGATCAGTTATCCCACAGGGACATGGGATTCTTCCTTTACTGTATCAGTACTAACAAATGTTTCACCTCTGAAAACTATTCTTTAAACATAAAACAATTAGCATTCTGAAGGTAAGTGGAGAAAACATTTATGCTTTGACTAGCACAAACCTAACCTAAAGACTTCTGTGTTGCAGTTTCAGTTAAATCATTCACTTTTTCTACTTCAGCTGTTTTTAGCAATAGTTCAAGTTGCAAAGTGTCTGTCCTTAGAAACACTATGGAAGGACCTGTGTCATACCAGAAGAGCAGCCAGCCATTCTCTCAAGAAGCAAGAGCACTATGAAAAGAAATCAACAGATGCATGCCATCTTGCAGAAGTCTGATGAAACCCAGAAACATGAAGGTTAAACCTCTCAGCAATATCAGACTGCTCAATAAAAGATGCAGCTTGTATGGAAAGAGGAACCTTTGCTCCACTATCTCCCCTTCAGAGCTAAAAATACTAGTGAGTCACACCAACTGCAGCCTTGCTATTTAGCTTTACAAATTCAGGTCCAGAGTCATTCCCTTCCTACCACTGATCATGAAATGATAGTAAGGACATGAATGCTCAGGAACTGGGTAGATCAGCACTTGGTTTCAAAACTCAGCAGGATAGCCCAGGACTAAACAAAATGAATACAGTCAGGTTCAATAAGGGAGTCAAGACTGAAATTACCATTACAACATGGAAGAAAAGGGAAGCTACACATAAAACCCTGAAGAGAACATCCCTCAGTCCCTTTTTTCCCCATCTAGTTCTTTGTTTTTATTTTGCATTTCAGAGCAAACCAAATGGTTATAAAATGGTAAGAACTTTTTCATAAAGCTAGCTGATCTAGATAGATAGAGCAGGTGATCTGCAGAAGGCTGCAGAGGACCAAAATGACACAAGAAGTATATTACACATTTTTTTTTTAAGTGCCTTGTAGCTTCTCAGAGAATCTCCCAGAAAAGGCACCAGCCCACCTCATTGTTTTGTTTTCAGGTAAGTACTTCTGAAAATAGGTCAGAGGAGGAGGTAAGTATGGACTGACAAGGCTGTAAGGGAGCAAGAACGAGCACTCTTCACATGCTGAAAGGAGAGGCTGTATATCCAACCATAAGGACCAGCATCATCTTGTGTTCTATAAATATGAGATTTTCTGCGTCCCTGCATGTAAACCAAGGTGAAGTATTGTTTTAGAACTGTTTTGTAAGGCCAAATCTCTTCATCTCATACAACCTCCACTCACCCCTACCTCCTTCATTCCCAAGGTCAAGTGCAGGAGATAAAACAGAGGATCCAAATTTGCTCTTGTAGGAAATTTGGCGGCGCTGCTGGTGACCAGAGCTCCCATGGCCTGAACAACTGTCTCAGAGGAAGAAAGGAAATTCACAGAAGAAATGGAAAGCTGATTAATAGGAAAATCCTTACATCATCCTATTTCCAAAGACCTTCAGATCAGGGAAAAAAGAGGAAATGGTATTTCCAAGCTAACAAAATAGCAGTATGGTGTTAAACATTCACAGCAAGCTGCCAGTCTCATTGGCTCCTGAAACACTGCTCCAGCTCCCCATACTGCTTTGGTTTTGTACTTCAAAGAAGATCTTATGATAACAGAATCACACCACTGCAAAGGCAGAAATAAATCAGCACATGGAAAAGATTTTTTTCTAACAATATATGTACAGATATACCACCAAAGGACCTTCCATCAGAACAACCACAGAATTAAACTGAGATTAAGTATGGCAAAAAGTGACCATAAGCAGCAAATGCTAAGATGACCACACAGCTGCAACTGGGAGCTGGTGCATTGTTTCCTTGGAAAAAGTAACTATTAGGGTTCAGATCAGGTTTATAACTATTTCTTCTGAAAGTCTGCATTTTTAAATCACAGCTATAAACAGGCCAGGATGGCAACTGTAATGAATCACTTACCTATGATACTAATGGACAGCTGCAGAATCTCCTTAGCTGACATAATCCTGAACTACTTTGAGTGGCTTCTTTTGTTTTTTAATATTCCAATAATGCCAGCATTCTACAAAAATGTTTTAAACCCAGTGTTTTTCAGACTGCTTTATCTAGTTAGATCCCTGTAAGCTTGGTCTGGCTGACATATTAACTTTCTGAACTGTAAAGATCTACTTGCTCTAAGTACATGGTTTCTGAGACACCCTGTTGGAAGAACCAAGAAAACTCTACCATATGCAGAACCCAGAGTTAAAAACCACACCCCCTAGTAGCATCCAGGAAACACACCTCTTATCACACCAAGGCTACAGCAAAAAGATGTCTTTCATCCTTGTTTTGACAAAACTCCTCTCCCCACAATGAAGGTAATGTATCTGATTGATTTCTCTTTGAAATGAGGAGTGAAATGCTTCTCTGTAATGTCACAGGACATGAAATAAAAATGAAACAGAATCGAAATATACCCAGCAATATTCTGCTCTCTATCCCTCACATGAAGCCAATGTCCTTCTTGCACCCAAACAGAAGCATTAGAGGCAACACTCATCCATTCTGCAGAGTAAAAAGCAACCTTGTAAATGTTGAGAACAAGCTTAAGGACCTTGAAGTGACTGTCAATGAGAGTAGGATAGTTTTTACAATTCCATTGCTGGTTTGGTTTTTTGTTTAGCTTCTTACTCTTATCCAGGTCTATGCACATATTCAGCCATCCATCCATCTAGCCAAAAGATTACTAGTGCATTAGTCATGGGTGTATACAAAGAGAGTTATGTACCCCTCCTCCATCTCTCCTTTTGAACCAGACACAGCCAGTCCATGTGCCCTTTCCTGCAGTTTCTGCCAGCACACCTCTTACAGCCAGCATGCAGTGCTGTGTCCCAGCATCACCTCAATTCAGAGATCACAGATATGATGGAGTTGGGCTTCATCTTCACACATTCTGCAATAATTTGTGTATTTTGTTTGGTGAATATTTTCACTGGGATATATCCATTGGATTAAAATATTCTAGCCTCTGCAAAACAGCCTTGGGTTGACCAAAGCAGTCCTAGACTGTACCTTTTGTGTGCTGGTCTCTTTAAGACAGATGCATTGGAGAAGAGCAATAGTGACAGATGACACACAGGCTATCAGCAGTGAATGGCTCTGCTAGATCTGGAAGATGGATTCTTCCATCTGAGCAACCATATCTGAGTGTCATTCCTCAAAAAGGGAAGGGGCTGAAGTCTGAAACAACCACTCTGCTATTTGGGACATGAATCATACAGCAGAGTGAGAGGAAGAGTTTTAAAGTGTGGGTACTGCACTGGTAGCAGCACCTGAGTGCTGTCAAAAGGCCAGACTACAGCAGTATAATTTGCATAGGGGCATACAAGACATAAAATATAGGTGCAATCATGATGAGGGGTGTAAATTAAGGATCTGGTTGTTTTCAATAAACCTACACAACTGATGCTTCTTTGTTTTGTTTCTTGCCTGCTGCTGTGACTGAAGGGCTTGCTGAGGAGCTCTAAGAGAGATGAGACACTGGATGACTGCAGATGGGCTAGCTAGAGCCATAGAGGGTGTGCTGTCACCACCAGGTAACACACTCCAGCTCATCCATGCAACTCCAGGTGTACTTTTTGGGGGGCATGGCCCCCCTTCAGAGGATAGCAGCATGTCCTGCATTTTACAAGACCAAGACAAACACCTGTGTATTGTCATTTTTAACTCTTGGTTATGACAGCACCATTTAATCTTAATTCCTCCAAGATTACTGCAAAGCTGGTAACTGCAATCAAGCTGCAAGTCAAATTTAGAGGAGACCAAATTATTTATTATTTATTTTCAGTTCTAAGTGGATCATTTGTGCTTTCTCTGAGTAAAATAATGTGTATAAAATATCCCTAAAAATGTCAACTAAGTAGAGAGATACAGAAGAATTCCTGTCTCATAAGTACCAATGGTTTTCAGAATACAAATCATCATTACACAAACACAGGAATAGCATGGTAGGTTTACACAGTGTTAGATAAAAGACATATTCTATGCCATGAAGGTCTTACAGCTAAAAGATTTACTCAAGCAAGTAATCCTTTTGACTTCAATCCAATTCAGCTCTTAGCACTACTCTGAATCTCTCAAACTTCCACTGCAGCCTAAAAAAGTAACCTCTCCTCACACACTCTCTAATATCCCTCTCCTCCTCCTGTACCACTCCAGATTCTTGACTGACACAATCTTTCTGGATACCCACCATCAGCACCCATTTTACTGGGAACAGGAACTCAGGAACTGAAGGTAACAGCTGTAAGTAGCTCCCTCTTAAAAATCCAGCTAAAATTGTTTATTTGCAAACACACATGGAAGTCTTAAGCTACTGACTGGCTTTTGTGTGGATCTAATCTATTACCATGGAGCTATTCAGTATATACAACTCCACTCAGTCTACAGAAGTAAAATACAAATTCACTTGGGTGCAATTTACTGTGGCAATAACCATACTGTTCACATCATGATCAAGCACAAATACTTGGTCTAATATCCCCAAGGAGAACACACTGTGTAAATAAGCATCTTTTACAGGAGGCTTCTGAGATTTATTCCAGATTCTTTCCAATAGTTACTTGCAAGCCTTTCAAACTAGCAAGGCAAAGCTGACCCCCTTGATAGCTGCTGGGAAGATCTCTGATCCTGTCTTAAACACAACTTTGCTGTGACCTTAACTAAACCAGAAGAATGCAAGCTGCACCATGAAGAATTACAACAGTTCCTTCTATGCTGGTAGCAACACCCGAACATAGAGCAGCTACAGCTAAACCTTTGCTTCCATACTGGTAATCAATATCTAACTTTTTCAGAGACACTTTTCTGGGCTGAAGCAGTCAGGATTCTTCCCACTCTGACTCACTGAAGTGGTAGCAGCAGTCAGGATGGACAAAGACACAGCACTAACAGATTTGCACAGTGGGGGAACACCTGGGAATCCCACAGTAGAGACACAAATCTCCAGAAAGTAACATATGTTACACCAGAGAAGATTCAAATTAGACTTCAGGAAAAGCTTTTTAATGGTTAAGAGAGTGGAGCACTGGGATAGATACTCAGGGAGATTGTAGTTTCCAGCATGAAGTCTTGAAGGATAACTTCCCTGATGTATATATGTGGGTCCTGTTCTGAGTACAAGACTGAACTAACTACATGTGCTTCTGAGGTCTTTTCCAGCCCTATTTCTAGGGCTATTGTCCCACCTTCCAGAAAGATGTAAATCAGTTGTGTTCTTAGGGGGTTTTTTAGCATCCACATTCACTGGTGCTAGTGGGAACAGGAAGAACAGGATGCCACCTTTACAGGTTTCCACTTCTGAGCATCTTCTCCACCCTCCCAGCACAGACAGGAGCTTTTCTCTTGAATCTGTATGGTGCTCTCCAGCCTCTTGCCAGATCAACAGCTATGCATGCTGCTGCCTTTCTGCAGTACCAAAAGAGAAGATCTGAAGGCTTTGCCTTTTCAAAGACAACCTCTTCTTTTTAGAGCATTCTCTACATCTCCAGAATGGGAGTCCAGTGATATAATGATTCCCCTCGTTCATGTGCATGCTGTATCCTGCTTTTTCTTTAGCAGTGTACAAGAGAGTTTATTTTTAGGATACTATCTCCTGATACCCTTGATAACCCAGCTTCTACATAATATAACCCTTAGTAACCTAACCTATTTTCTTCTTCCCTCTATTATAAGTCCTGTCTTCTCTTTTCAGCTTGCAGGCAAACTTTTCTTTTTCAGATTTTGTTAATTTTTACTAACTGCAGAATTTGGCTTTCCACAGAAACTCTGCTGCTACCCTTAGCCCTGGTATGCTTCCCAGCTCTGCACAGCTTCACCAGCTGCAGTAAGCCAAAGAAACAGTGAGGGATGGCATACTACACCTATTTCCTCCTCCAGTGCCCTTTATGTTTTTTATACCTTATGTTTTCATGAGGAAGCAGTTGTGAGGGGTATTCATTTCTTTGCAGGAGCACATTATACATCCACTGATTTCTAAACTGTAGTGGGTGGTATAAGACAATGGCACTTGTGCCAGTCTTCATGGGGCTACCTGGTCATGCAGTGCTCTTCTCCACTCTGTGGATGCTCAAGTATGTTAGAATTACTTAAAAATTGCATGCAATGTTTTCCTAGTGTTGCCCTTTCATGTAAGCTATGACCATCAACCACACCACTGAGCAGAGCAGAACTAGCATTCCTACTCTTAGGTGTCCTGCACTATGAGAAACTGCATGATACCATGTTTCAGTGCTCAACACTAACTTACAACATATTTTTTTATCATTCAGAAGAAGATATTTTCAGTGTCTGAAAAAATGCTGTGTGCTATCTCAGAGATAAAGGAGTCAGGTAAATAAACCACACTGGGAAAATCTCCCTCTGTGATTTGCTAAAGTAACAATTGATGTGAATAGGAAATCTGTTGCTCATTTCAGTTAGAAGAGAGTCATAGCCAAAAAAAATCCTATTATAAAGGCCAGATCATACAAATGTGGATTAGGAATTTCCCTAAATTCTATTTAAAGAAGAAAGTGCTGAACAAAGATCCAGAGGATCATTTAATCTTTCTATAGTCATTTCCCCATCTATGAAGGGACATAATAAAACTTACTTTCCTTTATAAAGGGTTAGATTAAGAAAGTTGTATTTTCATCACTATTGCTACTATTAACCTAACACAAGCAAGAAGGTTTGTCAAATTATGGTTGTTTTTCTTCTAATGTGATATGCTTGGCTAAATAAGCAGCACTGGTACTGACAGAAAAGCCCCATATATTACTTTCTAAAGCTGGTCATACTGACAACACCAAGGCATGTTTAATACAGAAATGTTCCTGATAAATTCTGGAGCTACAGAGCAAAAGCTTTGTATAATCCCTTAATAACAAGCAGAAGAGCAACCTAGGAGGGACATCACCCAATTTCAAAGTTGATATGATTAAGAGGTCACCCCTCATGAGCATGAGATGCTTTCAACACATTTTCCCATCAGGAGCTCAGTGTGCACTGGTGGCACCAACAATCGCTTCCAGTGTCTCCAGTGTGTGGAGAAAGAAATACCCTGATTTGGATAAATGTTGCTCAGGAAAAGCCACCAGGAGCCTCCTCTGAAAAGCAGGCAACCAAAGTCAGTGTGGACAAAGCAATGGGCTAAGGTACTCAGAGGGTAAGCAAGGACAGTAAAAGCTGCTGCTAGAAACAACTCCACTATGAAGTCTAGTAGATATACAGCCTGTAACCGGTTTCATAATGTTATGCTTGTGTCATGCTGAAGAAAGTAGCTGAGAAGATGGAAAAACCAAGTGAGAAGATGTTGGTTTCACAGTTAAATTGCTGAATCTGCTAATATACTTGTACCTTAAGTCCCCTTAATAATGTTAGCAAAGCAAATTTTTACACTTAGTGACTCAAACTGCACACACTAGACTGCTCTATCCCTCCAGCTCGTTTGCTGACTAGCTTTACCTCATCACTACATGCAGCAGCACAGTTTTTATTCACATTTGCACTGGCATATAGCAAATACAAATTTGGGCCATACTTTGTTGTCCTTTTCTTGCCTAAAGCCTCACTGAAAGGCACACAAGTGCAAGCTTTTCTACTTTTAATCATGTGTGGTTTGTTGTAAAAGAAAATAAAATGGAATGCAATCAGAAGTAGACAGTGTTTGGAAAAAAAATGGAGTATGTGACCAGTGCAGTAGAAGAAGGTCTATAAGAAGGTGTAAAATTCAAAAAAGATAATAGCTTCCTAATTTTGGTAAAGATATTAAATTATTAATCCACAAAACAACAAAAATCATGACTGTTAACCTTATACTTTGTTAAAATTTACCTTATACTTTGTTAAAAGTATACTTCTCACTCCCATTCCCTATTTCTCACTTCTGTAATGTTTTCTTTGGGAGGTTCTCAACCTCAAAACATGCCTGTGGAATACATCACTTATCTACTTCACAGACAAGAAAAAATCAAGCAAAGCATAATTAATTCATTCTTCTAAAGTTGTAATCATCCCTAATACAGAGATCAAAGATACTCTACTGTAATTCTGGGAGTAAGGGAGCATAACAGAGAAGCAAAGTTAACCTCAGTTTCCAAATGCCCTAGTGAATCAGGGATAACCTTCCTTCTTGCAGGATGCTAGGAAACTATGATTAACCTATCAAATATCCCCACCTCTCACAGGGCTCTAGGCAGAAGGATCTGCCACCAAGACAAACGACAAGCTCCCACCCTACAACGTCCCTGGCCTTGCTGCTCACAGTCAGAACAGCTACAAATGGTACTTAACTGCTAACTTAAGGCTGTTGAAAGAGGGAAGGACATTGTATGAGGCAGATCTTGGACTCAGCATAAGATCCTGTCAGGGTGGGAAAAACCTGCTCCTTTCAGAATACTGAGCCTCTCCCACAACTTGGAAGTTAAAATCAATCTTGCAAAATAACTGATGATTTCATCAAGTATACAGAGAACTCAAGGGTGAAATGTCTGTTTTGCTTGACAAGGGAAGCAGATGCACTGAGAGGGGGTGAGTAAAGTACATTAACTACAGACTTAGTGAGAAGGTAGCAGAAAACGTTCTGATTTTTCAGAAAACCTCATTTATAATCTCAAAAGTGTATGAAAAGCATCTAGGGGGAATGTTTGGCTGGCTTCTCTTGCCAAAACCAACTGCAGGTGGCAAAAAGTAAGCCCTATGGTGGGCCCACAGCATCAGCATACACAAAGATTTGTGTTATCCCAAGGAAACAAATCCACCATCCACAGGAACCTCAGGGATGTGGTTTTGGTAGCCATTCTATCCAAAGGCAGAGGTTAGCTACTATTACCAAGGCATAACCAAGACTTCAGTAAATGCAATAAAAATCACAGAGCAGTAAAAATTTAGCTTCAGTCTAGAAAAAAATCCCCACCTCTAGTCTGCATGGTATCACTAACATTCAATATAACATTTGAAGGCTTCACAATATGCCATATTTCTTTACCATCATCCATGAGGTATAGTACTTCTCATCTTAAAAGCACCTACTGATGTGAAGGAATGTTGCCTGCAGGACATGCAACCTGGCAAGCTCAGCAAAAGGACTGCAATGCTAAAAAAAGCAGTTAAGAAGGGATGGGAACAACTGGCCAGGTAGCAGTCCTGCAGGAACAAGCCTGGGAGCTACAGGGAATCAGAGGCTGAATATAAATTATATGTCATGTAATGACAGCAAATGTAGCCCAGATGTCTGAATAGGAGCTGAGTCTCTAAGGCATGGGCACTCACCCCTCAGCTCTGTTCAGTGCTGGTAAGGCTGCTAGGCAGTGTATTCCACAGAGACATGGCTCCATGGGAACAAGTTCATGGTCTGGATAACCACTAATCTAGACTTAGGAAAAGAATGGGTAAACTGGAGCCATGCAGTCTCTGGAGGAACTGGAGCCTGCATTTCTGCAGCAGAAGACCAAGGAGATAGAACAGAACACAAAAGACAGACAGAAAGCTGAGAAGCAGCAGCTCTGCTGATTGTGTGCTGTGAACAAGATGGGAAACAGCAGACTTAAGCAGTAGCAGGGATGCTTCAGGTTAGATGTTAGCAAACTTTTTCTCATAAAGGCTGATGAAGCACTGGTAAAGGGTGCTCAAAGGAGAGGTGGACACTTTTAAAGAAGATGATTAAACAAACATCTTGCAAGAAGAACACGAGTATACTTGACCCTGCTTGAGGCCAGGAGGCAAGACAAGGTGACAGCACACAGCCCTGTGAAACAGAGCAAGGCCCAAAGAGTTAACTCAGAAAGCCAACTCTGAGCTAGAATTAAAGAACCAGGATTGTAAGACCAGTGGAACAATAACATCTGGACAAAGAACGCTGTCATACTGACACAAAGAACATAGAGTAAGAACACAGAAAGATAAAGAGCACTGAAGATGCTAAAAGACTAACGTAAATCTTACGTAAATCTTACATGAATAGAGATAGGAAAGGAACAAGGAGAGATATGGGGCAGGAGTCCAAAGACTATTGCAAAATATACATTGTAGTCAGCAGAATCAAGAAAAGTTCAAAACTTTGCCTGAGGAAGAAGAGCAAAACCACGACCCCTAAAGATGAAGTAACAGGATGTGCCACCAAGAATCTCCCCAAATTGAAGACCACGCCTATAACTCCACCTTAACTCTGCCTGCTATGAATATTAAAATTAGGTGTTGCAATAATATGAGTATGCATGTAAAGATGTTGTAATCTCTCACTAAATTGTATAAATAGTCTGATTTTCACTGACTGCTTTGGAACCCTGTTGTACAGCATGAGCTGGGGTTCCCCAACGTTGTCTGAAATAAATACCTCGCTGCTTAAAGACTAAAACTTTGTCTCTGAGCAGTTCCATAGAGCCTTTTGGGGCATAATTTTCGGCATCACCTGTCCAAGCAGAGGGAGGTGCATGCTGCACCCCAAGACTCTCCATGGGGCTGTGCAGAAGACACTGCAGAAGAACACAGTTCACCCAACTGATCTAGGACAATAAAGTAGACATGTGTCCAGCAGATGTCTGGGGACAATGACAAAATTCTAAGGACACATAAGGAACCTCAAAACCAGAAGCTTACTGAACTTTTTTCTCCCTCTCCTTTGAGATTCCCCCCATCCTTACAATTTTAATATAATTCCAGGAATTTGAAACATGTAAAAATATATTCTTACAGCTAAACATCTCCATACTGCAGGTGTAACAGTGAACTCTGTAAAGCATCTTAAAACTCTGAGATAACTTCTCGTCAGCTCCACCCACTTGTGCATTTCATTTTTCCTCTCCCCAGCCTTCCCCTCTGCTCCTACCTTTCTATTTTGTTACTTTTTTCCTGTGCTATGGAATTACAGTGAAAAGCAAGATAAACAAAGATGATTAGATGAAAGCCATAATCTGAAGTATGAGAGATCTGGTATCAGTAGAGTTAAATACATGAGGAAGAAATGAGGTATATTGATAGCTGAAAGGTTTGTCCACTTACAGAGTTCATTTCTACAGCAAATTCTCTTCTAGATCCACTTTTGAGAAAGTCAGATTGTAATAAACAGAGTTATTCTCTGTAGGGTTATTGACAAGGAAAAAAGAAGAGTTATAGTGGTATTGATTTGGGGTGAAATAGTAGAACGTGACAATCAATAGAGCTTAGTCAGACATAAAATAGAAGGAGTCACAAAAGTCATGGCAGGATTATTACAGGAGCCAAATCCTGGTATCAGCTAAGGAGAAGAGGAAGCTATAAATGAGATCCAAAATGTAAGCTGTGGATTGATTTATAGAAGAAATAACCCTAAACTATTCATTTTCATTTTCCAATATGAGATGGTTTTTATTTTAGCATATCGTTGCTGCTGTTTTTCCAAAGGTTTGAAACTAATTCTTTCCACCTCCATAGTATTTTCATTAAATGTCATCAAAGCTCTTTTCAAATCTCTGAGAGAAGTATGATTACCCTTATTTAACAGATAATGAGAAGACAGAAAGAGATTGGGACTACATTTTTGAAAGCAGTGACTAATGCTGGGTGCCTTCTGTCTGGCTACACAAATCCATACAAGGAGAGTCCTCCAGAAACAAAATCTTCAAAGGTCCCAGGAAACCACAACTGGGGTAGATCTCAACAGCTGCTTACAAGTCCTCAAACTCTGGGTCCCAGGCTGGGGAACCAAAAGCTGAGCCTTCACAGGAAGCTGTGTAAGCACAGCAAGCTCACTCACAGATAACAACAGAATCCAAAATAGGAGGCATCCTAATTTACAGTCCTGTGTTCTTATTACAGAGCTCATTGGTTTTTAACACTTGAATGACTCCAGGTGAAAAAACCCCAACCACCATATATTCCAAAACATGAAACATCTGTACATTTACCAGTATTGATATAGTGCCTAACTTCCAAGTGCAGCCACACTGGAAAATAATAGTAATAGCAATGTAAGAACAGCAATGAATATTCTTTTACCCACACACAATTATTCAGTGTATTGCCTTTTCCTAGACTCTGGCTTCAATGCCTTTTCCTAGGCTCTGGCCTCAAACCAAAAAATAATTCTGGAAAGACCCTATAATGCCTTACAAACAGAATTTGATACAGAATTAGTTACACTACCAAGGTGAAAGGCAGCAGCATTAATAACAATCTACATCACACAAGAATTTATTGCAGGCTGGGATGAAAACTACTACATTCAAGGGACACATAAACCATTTTTTGAAGAACCTCTTGCACTAATCAACTAAATAAATGCCAACAATCAAACTGCAGGATTTACACAGCCTCAGGGAGGAGGGGGGCCTTGGAACAGTCTCATTTTTATGAACTGAGCCATAAGGAGGAGGTTAGAGAAGGACAGGAGCTCACAACAACTCCAATTATGATGAAGACACAGGACAGGCAGAATGGCATCACCAGGCTGAAACATAAGCTGGCCAGGAAACTAAGAGTAATGCAGTTGCAGGTAAGAAGATAGCCATTGATTTCTAAAGAGGGATTTGTAGAGACTGCAACAGTTTAAAAACTTGTTTAGCTGGAATCACATTTGCAGACACAGGATTTCTATTGGGAAATGGCAATATCATCTCCACACAGAAAATCAGGACTGAATCACAGCAGAGGGATGGACCAGATGATCTTTGGAGGTACTCTTCAGCTGTATTTCTGTAAGTCTATGTTCAGTGATAGAAAACACATCTGGATCCGAGCTGCTTGGGCTCAGGCATTCAAGTTGGGAAATTTTGACATAAGTCTTTGGCATGAGGAGAAGCCCAGGCAATTTTTATATTGGACTCTGTCTGCCATTAGTGATGTGATTCAATCAGAAAATGGCTTATTCCCCCAACACAAATATATAATACCATGCTGGAGTGGAAATGCAAAGCTGCTCTCATTATCATAGCTAAGTTCATTTTACAGCAAAGCAGTTTACTTTAAGACTTTTCCAGCAATCCAAGTCTAATTATGGAATCAATTTAAAGCAATTTTGTAATTAAATGTACCTGCTGAAAATATCTCACAGGCTCAGTAATCTAAAATGATAGTGAAAAAAGGTAATTAAAATGAAAAAGGCCAAATGAGGCTGGGTCACTCCTCCACGAGGTGAGTGCTGAAGGACGTTGCATTTTCAGACCCATACCGACTGGTTCCTCCCAAATATTCTGCCTTCCCCAGCTGCATGGGGCTCTAACACTAAGAGTCACCTGAGAGGTCTCCGAGTGGACCTCGGTGGGGGAAGGCTGCTTTTTTTCCCCTTAAATTTATTTTAATTTTAAAAATTACGCTGTTCCACAATCATGCTGTACTTACATAGAGCTACTGCTCCCTAGCAGGGGTCGGGGTGAGGCTCCCTCCTCCCGCGGGTCCCCATGCGGAGTGCTGGAGGCTGCGGGCACGGGTGGATGGAGATTGGGGGGGAAGGACAGGACGGAGAGCGCTTCGATCCCCTCGCAGGGAGCCGGACCCAGGGGGAGGAAGTTTCCCAGCTGCAGCCCTTCCCGGGGCCAGAGCTGCGGGGGCGGTAGGGGAGGGGGTGGTTCGGGCGGAGGAGGGAACCGGGGCGAGGGCCCCTCACTCACCGCCCGCCACCGGCCTG
>VWZX01001803.1:815942-897809 GCA_013399015.1 Galbula dea | reverse complement strand
GCACACACAGATGCGCACACACCGGCGCACACGCGGGCACGGCTCGGCCCTACCTGGGAGGGTGGCAGCGGGGAACCGTAGCGCGCACCTGCCCAGCCCCGCCCGGCCGCGGAGCGGAGCTGACCGCCGCCGCGGGGAGCCCTGCGCTGCGGGACCGCCGGCTCCCAGCGGCAGCGCGGGCAGCCCCGCCACCGCGCACACGCATGGCAGCCGCGGGCAAGGCTGCGGCGCCCCGCCGCCCTCGGCTCAGTACGGTACCGCACGGCGCCGTGTCCCACCGGGTGGCAGCCGGGGCGGGGGCCGGCCGGCGGGAAGGCTTTCTCACTGTCCCGCTCCAGGGGGTGCCCAGATACTTCCAAGGGCAGATGAACGCAAAGTTAAGGCTTTCGCTCCTGGTAGTTTCTGGTCATTTTCACTTCAAAAAGGGTGGGCAGCGCTGAGGGAGCATCGTGGAGATGCGTTGTGCTTCCTCAGGTAGATAAAACGTAGATCCGAGGTGCAGGCTGTCAGTGCTGATGGCAATGCCGCATCATTCACAGTTGGTGGAAGTGAGGTATATTACAGAGTGCTGTAGCCCATCAGGTCCCTCTGGGGAAGAGCAGTGCACCCAAGCCTGCCAGATGAAGCAATTTGCCGGTTAGGAAGCAGCACCCAGCTGGATTTAGTCAATCTGTGAAATTCAGTGCCACATATCACTGAATTGGAGACACTGACTCATGGCTTAAACAGCTCCATGTTTCCTGATGCCACTCACAGGGCACTGAGCTACCCTTGGCTGGGCATTGCAGGCCTTCCCTTGTTCAGAGGTAGGGGAGAGCGTCCTCTCACTGAAGAGGTTGCAGAGATGGTGGTTGCAAAGAAGATCAAGGCGTGTGGCACGCTCCTGGGACACAGCAAGGGGAAGAAAATTAGGGACAAGAGAAGACACATTTGTGACACAACATACCTGGACTCACTGCAAACCCAAACACAAAGATAGCTGGGTTCCTGCTCACTTCATGTGGAAATAGCACATCATGGTGCTTCAGAGTTAGTAGTCAAAATTGGTAAAGGTATACATACAGCTGGAGCTGCTTTCAAGCGTCTCAGCTACCTCAGTGCATCATGTGTCAGTTCAAAGAGCAGTGTAAGAAGTGTAGTTCTTTATTTCTTTCCTCTGGAGAAAATGGGCATCTCGTAGTGAAATACAGGTCTTCCATTAGGAAAGGAAAGGTATGTGGCCAATTTTCAGCTAAGAGAGTTTTTTACCTCCGAGATACCTTTGCTGCTTCTTTTAAACAGAAAACTTTGGAAAATATAGAGCCTTTGCACCCAAGCATCATTTCCTGACCAGGAGATTTTTCACCTCCCTAGCAGGCCCAGAGAAGGAGTTTGGGTTAGTAATAGCTTTCTGAAGCTGAGCAGATACAACACAGGCACAGTTACATGACAGATATGGTTCCTCTGAGGCAGTAAGCTGTCGGCTACTACAAGTGGCAGGACACAGCAATAATGCAGCAATTCCTATTATCTCTCTAAATTGGAGAGCTATGGATTTGATGTGTGGAGTGTTTGGTGGATAACAAATTGGTTGGATGGCTGCATCTAGAGGGTAGGGGTCAGTGGCTTGATGTCCAGATGGAGATTGGTAACACGTGGTGTCCTGCAGGGGTCCATTCTAGGACCAGTGCTGTTTAATATCTTCATCAATGACATAGTGGGATTGTGTGCACCCTCAGGAAGTTTGCAGATGACACCAAGCTGAGTGGTGTAGCTGACACGCCAGAAGGATGGGATGCCATCCAGAGAGACCTGGACAAGCTTGAGAAGTGGGCCTGTATGAACCTCAAGAGGTTCAACAAGGCTGTGTGCAAGGTCCTGCACTGGGGTCAGGGCAATCCTTGGTATCAATACAGGCTGGGGGATGATGTGACTGCGTGCAGCCCTGCCCAAAAGGACTTGGGGGTGCTGGTGGATACAAAAGCTGGACATGAACCAAGAATGTGCACTCACAGCTCAGAAGGCCAACCACATCCTGGGCTGCATCGAAAGAAGTGTGTCCAGCAGGTTCAGGGAGGTCATTCTGCTGTACTCTGCTCTGGTGAGGCCTCACCAGGAGTACTGCAGCCAGCTCTGGAGCCCTCAGCATAAGAAGGACATGAACTGGTTGGAGCAGGTCCAGAGAAGGCCACAAAAATGCTCAGAGAGCTGGAATGCCTCTGCTGTGAAGAAGGGCTGAGAGAGTTGGGGTTGGTCAGCATGGAGAAGAGAGGTTCTGGGAAGACCTTATTGCAGCCTTTCAGTAGTTAATGGGGACCTATAAGAAAGATGGGGGCAGTCATTTTAGCAAGGCCTACTGCAATAGGGCAAGGAGTAATGGTTTTAAACTAAAAGAGAGGAAATTTAGACTAGGTGTAAGGAAGAAATTTTTTATAATGGGGTGGTCAATCACTGGTCCGGGTTGCCCAGAGAGGTGGTAGGGGCCACATGCATGGAAACATTTAAGGTCAGGTTGGACAAGGCTGTCATCAACCTGATCCTGTTAAAGATGTCCCTTCTTGCTGCAGGGGGTTGGACTAGATGAACTTTAAAGATCCCTTCCAACCCAAAACACTCTATGATTCTATGATCTGTAGTAGGAGGATCTTTTATTTTTACCTCACTGTTTGATAGCTTCAGGTTTTAAAATCATAATAGCACAAAACAATGTCCTGAGCAAGCTAGCACTATTCCTGCTTTGCACCAATTAAAATGCAAAGCCTACCTTCAACATGGATGAGGGCATTACACCCAGATACATCCCAGCCTTCCAAGGAGGAAGAGAGAATTGAAATGGTGCCTGTCAGTGTTGATATGCGCTGCTTAACCCATTTCTGCCATTTGTCCCTACCTCCATGTACGTGCAGCTGTGCTCCTAATGCCATTCAGTCTGAGATAGGACAACCAAGTGCTGTGGGCAGCTGTCAGCCACCCCAGGTGGGTGAGAGCACCACCACTCCAGACAACACCAGGATATCATTTGCCTGTTCAGCATCTCTTCTTTGAAATCTAGATGAATTGGAAAAATTCACCTCTTGCTGAGCAGTGTGTACAGGGTGGTGATGGTGGCCAAAGGGCTAGGTGTGTGGCCCCCAGTAGGTGAAGGAGTCTGGTGGGCATCCCTGTCAGCCAAGAACAGGGAAGAGCTCCACAGCCCAGGAAAGCCCAAAATGAGTGAGAAGCAGCAAGAAATGGAGGAGGATGGAGCCTGAGGCAAGCCCAACCGCAGAGAGGCAGAGGAGAAGGAGCTGCTCTGCTTTGGCTGGGAGTTAGTTTCTGGAAAGGAGTAGATTGTCCTGAATGACTACAACAGCTTAGTGACCAAAACTGTCATCTGTAATCAATATTAGTACGTCCTCCTAAGCTGAAGTGGGGCCAGAGCAGTGATCAACAGGCTGGATCTGAAGATCTGAGCTGCTGTTACACAGCACTCACAGACTGTGAAATACAGGAGGATTTGTCCCTTGACAGTCTCCTCCCAGTGTTTCACAGTCACAGAGTGTGTGATTTTTGTGCCTTCCCACACTTGATCACCCCTCTGCTATTTATTTTAAGCAAGTTTACAGCTGTGCCTCAAACCTATAGGGACTAACTCAGCATTGGCTCCAGTGGGGAAAACCTCTCACCAGCACTGGCACAGATGGGCTGGAAAGAAGTCAGAGAGGTAGCATGACATTTTTTTTCTCCATACATCCTCATGAAGCTGCCTTCATCTCCCTGCACTGCTGCTGCAGCCAAAAATGGCTCATTAGCAATGAAGATTAAAAGTGCCAGTGCCCATCTGCACCCATCAGAGGCAGATTCCTGGGGTTTGGGCACATAAACACTGAGGCAGTGCTGCAGGTTGCTGTGAGAGATCTCCACTTCCTTGCAGTGAGTCGTGGGTGTTGCCACGTGGTGAGAGACATTTCTGGCCAGCTTCAGCCTCAGTGGAAGGAGAGGGTTTCAGCTGGCCTCCAGCTGGTGAACACAGCAGCCTCCTGGCTGCTTCTAGCAAGAGCAGGATGGGTATCACAGCCAGAGTCTGGCAATTTGTGGGTTTACAACTTACATTCTCCAGGAGCTTCGTAACCTCCTTCACAAACAGACTGTTGTGCATATGTTTCAACTTACAGGATCTTATTTTTATCTTGCCACATGCACACATCTACTTCATTCTCTTATTTCTTCCTTCCTGCATGCACTCATTTATTTGATTATCTTAGTCTGGGATGCATACTGGGTAAAAGGCTACCTTGAGAAATGCAGCTAAATGCATCCAACCCAAAAAGTGGTCCCTTGTTCCAAGGCAAGTGACAAGAGAAATAGCATTGACTCTGCTCAGGGCTGGAGATTATGAAGACCATGCCCACCCTACACAGCATTTGACCCTGAGTCCTTAATACAATATAATAATTTTCTCTGTGCCTGAAGGTGTAAGAAATGCTGCCCAAGCATCCAAGGCAATGCAAGAGCCTGTGCCATTGCCAGTCTGAGTGGTGGTCTTGCTGTGTGAACCTGATGGTTGCTGTTGCATGACTAGTGGCACGGCAACAGGAAAATGCTGAAGGATGCCCAAGGATGTAGAGCCAGGACAAAATGAGGACAGGAGGAGCTAAACTTGGTGCAGTCTCAGTAATATTACTTATTGGGAAGGTGTCTATACTAAATGATTTCCAAGAACTACAGACAGGTATTGTTTCAAAGGGAACAAATTCTTTCACTCCAACAAAGAGCTAGGGAATGAATTAACATGAGTGCAGAGTGGACAACGTGGGACCAAGACCTGTGAGTGAAAACAGGGCAGACACATCCAAAGAGCTGCTCAGTATCTATGGTAGGAACCAGATGGAAGGGGGGCTTTTAAATCCAAATTTGCAATATAGCTCTCCTCCCATAACTGAAACAGCTATTTCTGAGCTAGGGATATGCTCAAATTCATTTGATTCTTCCCTTTTTTACCTGAAACCTTTGGACATCCACTATTCCAGTTATTCCAACAGTGTCCCATGCTCAGCAGCTCAAGAGTCTGAATTGTGCCTGCCCAGGACCAGGAGACACACGTGGAGCTGTGTGTTACCTGCATCATCAGGGCACTCCTTGATGCCAATCAGCTCAGGCTTCCTATGGAGCAAAGTGTACAGACTTGGCCAGAGTAATGTGGTTCTGCTCTTGTTTGCTGGACAACATAACAGTCAAAGCTCTCATCCAAGAGCTAGAAAACCAAATTCCTTGGTCTGAAGGGGCTCAAACCTGTATCTCTGCTTTTGTCAGAGTACAGACACTATAGACACTGAAGCTAAACCTGGGTAAGTACATTAAACAGTTCTAGGGAACCAAATCTCATTTCTCTGTATTGTTAGATTGTTGTCACAGCATTAACCTGGGCTACCTAGCACTCCTGTTGGTCTCAGTGTATGAGAGTGGTCATGGACACCTTTAATTTGCTAGCAAAAATGTAACCCAAAAAGTGGGCTGTTATGTCTTTGTATGATTAAGTATTTTGGGTTTTTTATTTATCCCATCAAGATATTCCTTCTCCATGCTTCACCTGCTCAAAAAGAAAGTCAGGAGGAATGTGGCTGTTGGGTAGGTAAGTTTTGTCCTTCTGTTACATTCCAGCAAGGGTGCAAAGGATGTAGTTGTGATTGTAGCTAAGGGTAATGAGAGAATTTGTTTGTGGAAGTGTAAGCAAGACATGAGGGCAGGTTAGTTGCTGTTGAATGAGTACAGGGTTGGTCAGTCCACAGGGAAAACAACAGCTTGATGTAGAAGTCTGCAATTGATTATTTGCAAACATAAAATGGCAATGACTAGCCTTGGGATTTGCCTGGCAAAACATCATTCCAGGCTCCAGGTACATATTGTTGCAATACATCCCCCAGACCTCCTGGCCACAGACCAGCTTTTTCTTTGGCCACAAGGAAGAGCTACTATGTCCCAGCCCACAGGTTTCATGTTGTTAAACACAATTCTGCATGTAAAATTAAGAAAAATAATTCAAGCATCTTCCAACAAATTGCAGAGAGGTGCTAAAGGGAATTCTGAATCCCCTGTAAGGCACAAAAGTATTAAGGGCTAAGATTAATAATTACCTTGTTCTGTTCTTATGGCAGATAATAGCCTGAGATATGTGGTATTTCTTGTACTCTTAACAGGCTCAAGTTTTCAAACACTGTCAAACACTAATGAGCTGAGACCTCACAAAAATTAGGTGTGCATGGGTGACCAGGGGAGGTGTACATTGTTAAACCATGGAAGGATACATGGATGCTTTTCAAAGAAATTCTTAGGTGTTAATGTTAGGTCTTACTGTTAACATTCCGGAGTGCATGAGTTCCAGAGTATTTTCCAATGCAACGTCAAGTGTGCTCTAGTCCCTACCAGAGCACATTTGGAGACCCTGTTCTTCACTGTGACATTGCCTTTTCTGGCTCTGCAAGAGGCTACCCTCCACACCCCTCTGGTATATCTGTATAGGAAATCTTGATTTCATCACTTCATTTCATCCCCACCTACATCTGCCAAAGAAAGTGACTGCCATCCACTCAGTAATTGCAGGGGCTGCAGAAGAGCAATTATCCTAAACAGAACACAGGTGACTGCTTAGAATAGAGGCTCACCTCATAAGTGTGCTTTCAAGAACAGGTATGCAATGAGGAGGATAGTTAATTTGATAAATTCTGAAGCTCTAACAGTTATAATGGCTCAAGAAAAGCAGCCTTAAAATTGTTGAGTCTTGATTCTGCAGATGCTTAGTGCTGGCTGCTTTCAAACCCTACCAAATTGAAATGAAAGGGGAAGGCACTCTTTGTTTCTCACAAAGGCAGGATTTAGGAAGAGGCTTTCCCTGCCCTAAACATAATCACTCTTGTTTGAAGAGGTGGGGGAGTGGGACACCCTGAAGCAAATTACAGGAATATGAAAGGAGAATTCTTCTTCCTTCACTGAGCCATTAGCACTGACAGCCATAAAACCACATCTGGGACCAATACACAAACATTAATAACCAGCCATCATCATAGTTTTACCAATTAGTGCTAATTACCTTTCATTAGAAAAGCTGGCAGCATAGGGAGGGTGGAGTTTGAACTACTTTTTGTTTGGTATTGACCTACATAACTAATGAGAAATTTTAATTAACAGAGCACTATATTTTATTTTATTTGCATCAACACACTTTAGAAGAGATTACAGAAAAGGAAACAAGATACCTGGCTAATTGGAGAACTGGACTGTATCACACTTCCTGGGAGGTCTTTTCTCATTATAGCAAAATTGTACTTGCTACTACTCATGTGATCACTTTTGGTCCTTGCTTTCCATTAGACAGTGATTTCCAGCAGTAGAATGTGAAGTGAAACAATTCTAAGACCTGAGACAATTTAAATTGGTTATGAGTGCTTTTCATCCCCCTGGACAAGAAGAGGCTAGCAAATGCAAAATGCAATATGCAGTGTTTGTTTTGCAACACCATTCTAAGCATGACTGGTACTCATCACCCTTAAGTATAAACTCAGGATTATATTGTCTATGCTCACAGCACACTTTACACAGTTAATTTGCTTTGTATTATTGCTGGAGTTCTGTGTAAGGGGACCCGGTGCCTTTCAATGCTGGCTCACAAATTCATTACTCTCTGAAGGTTCATCTGTGTAAATTAAGGTGCTCAGACCCATTACTTTTCCCACTGGTAAAGTTCCCAAATCACATCTTCTATCCCTTTTCAGCAGTCCAGCAGAGGCAGCCAAGAGCAGAATGAGGAGGCAAACATCTGACTGCCACCACACCTCTGAGTGGGCAACACAACTCGTTATGTAGGGGACAGCAAGACACAAATTCCTGCCCCTCCTACCACTGCCTGAACTTACAGATAGGAGCAGCTTCCTCAATGGGTGCTTACCCTCAGCACAAGAAGGACATGAAATGATTGGAGCAGGTCCAGAGGAGAGCCACAAAAATGATCAGAGGGCTGGAACACCTCTGCTATGAAGAAGGGCTGAGAGAGTTGGGGTTGTTCAGCATGGAAAAGAGAAGGTTCTAGGGAGACCTTATCACAGCTTTTCAGTTAAAGGGATCCTATAAGAAAGGGACAATCTTTTTAGGAGATCCTGCTGTGATAGGGCAGGGGGTGGTTGTTTTAAACTAAAAGAGGAGAAATATAGACTAGATAGAAAGAAGAAAATGTTTACAATGGTGGTGGTGAAACACTGGCCTAGGTTGCCCAGAGAGGTGGTAACTGCCACATCCCTAGAAGCATATAAGGTCAGGATGGGTTGTGAGCAACCTGATCCTGTTAAAGACACCCCTGCTTGCTGCAGGGAGGTTGGACTAGATGACCTTTAAAGGTCCCTTCCAACCCAAGCCACTCTATGATTCTAAATTAAAAATTACAATCTCCAGAGCCCTGCTCAGCTGCAGTTTAACTCAAAGGCACTTCCCTATTCTTAGTAAAAATTCCCAGGGGCTTGGGGGTGTTTTAGATTGTGGGTTCAGCCTCAGCATCAAGGATCTTGTGCTTGCCTAGGAAGTGGTGTATCTCCTTGCTCTGGATTGACAGAAGCATGTCAGCTAGCATGCTGCTGATAAGAAGGGTCTCTTTCAAACCAGAAGGGAAGTGCCTTCCCTTGTCCAAACCAAGCAGCTGAGCTTTCCACCCAGGTGCAGAAGAAATCTTCTTCTACAGCCCCAAGGGATGCAGATCCTTGCCTCTCATGTCTCTGCAGGGTTTATGTAGACACAGTGTAAAAGTGTTTGTAGGCAAAGTAAAAAACGAGCTCTACCTTTTCCCATGCAGAAAGAGCAGCTTTATATATTCCTTCAGGACACAAGGGAAGGAGGAGGAGGAATTGGAGTGGAGTCCCTGTGAGAGAGCAGAATGAAAGAGATGAAGCAGATCTGTTCACACATATTCTTTGAAAGGCTATGGCACAAATCAAGCTGCTGTTTGAGAACCCTTCCAGTGCAAATAACCATACCTTTATGATCCTAAAAGCAGAATAACAGAAAAAGATAAAATGTCACAATTTTATAGCACTATATAATGGCTTTCCAAGTTGTTGAGATCTTTTATATTGGGTCCTAAACAAATGCCATGTAAAACCTTAACTTCATAATGCCTAATCAAAGGTGAATTTGGTAAGAACTAGTTTACATGCATCTTTTATATTCTGTAACTGTGTATTTTTATGTTTCTTGATAGAGACCCAGCAGTTCACGTTAACTTCATTTCCTAGCAAAGCCATGCAAAAGCTACAAAAGGATAGCTGTGTCATTGTTACTCTAGCATTTTTGTAACATTCTTTGGCAGCTGTTCTGATGCACACATTAAAAGCTACAGATCAAGCTGCAAAACATTTAGGAAAATCAACAACAGAAAGCAACAGCCATAGAGTGTGAATGGGTGCAGGCAGAAGAAAGGGACCAGAAAGAAAAACCTGCAAGACACTGCTGGGTATTAGCTGACTTTGAAGAAGCAGGGATTTGAATCCAAGCTTTTCTCATCTCTAATTTCCATGCTTATCTTCTACTTTTTTTCATGTAGCCACAATAATAACTCAATTCAGTTGCAGCAACGCTACCACTGAGTTGTGCCGATTGTATCAGCTATTCATTTGTCTCTCTGCACAGGCAGCAGTTCAGGTTCCTTCATATTTTCTCCTTGCATGTGATCCTTTTTTTCCTTTTTGGTGCTGCATTTTTGTAGTTGAATATCTGTCAGCTTTTATCAGGTGAGAAGATAACAAATCTAAAGCTGTCTAGCAAAAACACAATCACCACTGCTGCATTCTGTTGTCACCCTGAAATTCATAGCAACAAGAGGATTAGCTTGCAATGAAGCGAAGGCTAAACTAGATTAGGTTGGATTAGCTATTCTCCTTTAGCAAAAAAAACCTAAGCCAAAGAAAACGAAACAGAAAAAGCAAACAAAAAGAACATCAGCAGTTAGAAAAGGGGGGGCAGGGGGTGTGGAAGAAGGTCAAGAGTAAATCCATGCCAGCCCTGATGGTACGTATCAGGGTTTGTGGCTTTGGAGGGAGTTCCTCCCCTCTGTAGTCCGTGGGAAGGAAGCAATGGGTCGAGAGCCACTCGGCAGCTGAAGGCAGAAGAGAGGAGTGAGAGAAAAGGACAGGGCTGGAACTGGAGTGAGTTACCCTGTAACAATCTATCTGGGAACGGAAGGCACGAGCGAGAGAGCAAGTCCTCTCTAGCCTGGAGCAGCAGTCTGCCGGTAACACTTCGCATGTGGCAGCAGCATGGGCTGGAAAAGCCTCTTCACGTTTCTGCCTTCTCTGCACAGGCTCTACTGCACCCTCCAGGGACAGCAGCTTCCCAGAGCAAGAGCTGAAACTCTAATCAGCTACATAGAGACAGTACAGAAAGGAGTTGTTGTTTGTTGAGTTTGGTTTGTTTTGGTTTGATTTGGGTTTTTTTCTGAGTAAGATGACTTTCATGTATTTGGATACCCATGGGAGTTGTCTAATTCTTCACACCCTCTAACGAAAAGCGAATCCATCCAGATCTAGTCTTCATCAATAGGTTAGTAGTCATAATGTTAATTATTCCTTTTTATTAAATTTAGTGCCATTTAAAAGTTTTGCCCCTCTTTGTAATTAGGTGTTAAGGTTATATTATTTATATGACGTGATTGGTTAATTTTTTTAAGTGTAGAACACAAACTGAAACAAACTAATTTCTCCAGTCTATAATCTCAACCCATTTTTGGTGCATAAATCATCAGGTATTATATACATGGATGAGATCATATATCGTGGTGACATTTAAGAGCTTCAGATGACAAGCTTTCAAAATCCAATGCAAATTAGATCTTCACCTGATTAGGCCTTCTGTATTTCCCTGACATTACATTTCTCTTGGTTGCCCTAGTGTATTCTGGATGAAGCTGAAGCATATTAGTGTTTAGTTAAACCTAAATTTCCAGGACACTCAGCTGTGTTGTGGCAGTTTGTTCAGTTAGTTACTTTCCATATGAAAATAAGATCCCCAACTACCTAAGTTGAATTTGTCAACTTCAGCTCCAAAACAATGATTTCTCAGAGCCTTTTTGATCTGTACTTAAGAGTCCCTTCAGAACTCTACTTTTCCCCAGGAAAACATTTGAATACAGACTCTTTAAAGTAAGCTCAACTGGCCAAGGTCTCTACATTTCTCACTCCAAGAGCATTAAACAGGAGCTTGTTTGAGGAGCTCCAGGGGAGGCTGAGCAGGGGCAGGTTCCCCGGATGACAGGGACACACCAGGCTGCCTGGTCCCAGCTGCCTAAGCCAGTGGTCCATGTGACCTGAACCTGCTCAGACCACCACTGTGCTCCCCACTGCTTCAGCAGTAAAGGAAAATCATTGCTGGGCAGAGATGGCCTTGGCTGAGCTTGCTTCTGTCCTGTAAGCAGCAAGGAAATGGGGTCTTTTTAACCCCCACCTTTGCTAACCACTGCCACTGGCTCAGCTCTGCTGAGCTGCTGTACAAGTGAGACAGAAACCTGTGCTGAGGTGGAAAAGGCCTTTCTGAGTCCTGGGAGAAAGGACAGGGAAAAATCTCTCAAAAGATCATTCCTTCTCTTTGGAGCAACAAACTTCAGGCTTACCTTCACTGCTTAGAAGCTCATACTAGCCTATGATCCTTTCCAAAGGGATTACTTCATGCTTCATTACCTCCAACCCCAGTGCTGGCTTTCTAGGGAGCTACCTCTGTCCTGCACAGTGGTAGCTCCCTACAAAGTTCTTAATGAAAAGCCTAAACTGCCTTGTGCCCAAGTCATAAAGGGACTGCAAGTCTTTTTGTCCCCTCTCCATTCCCTACACTGCACAAATTCTCAGCTGCAACTGGTAATATTTTACCCTTTTTATTGATTGTACATCTCTGCTTATTCCTAATTGTTCCTTTCCTTTTTTTCACAGTCTGGGTGGCCTTTCAGGCAATTGTCATATTTCTTTGTACTGGATATCATAGCTTTTTGGCTATTTAATGAGCTCTTCTTGAAAGAGTTCACAGTTCTCCAACACTTTTCCTCCTTCTGATTTTTTTTCCTATCAGTCTCACTGTTTTTTTCTTAATCTTTGGGAAGCTAGTCCTTCTGAAGCACCAAAAATGTGTAAAAGTCTGTCCTCTTTTTGCTCATTTTCAATATTAGCAAGCAGTGAATACTGTTCCTTGGTTGTCCACTTAGCTTTACCTGTCACAGAAGGGTCTGGAACAGATTTGGTGCAGAGTGGGTGTTCTAGTTTAGGAAGTTACCCTTATAACTTGTAGAAAAAAATGCCTTCAAAATAGTCTCAGAGAATACTGTAGTTCTGCCCCTACACAAAGCTTGGGAACAAAAGAGGAATGGTGTGTGTGATATTTTGTTACAAGTGATTTGAATCCAGGAGTTCTTCTTAGTCAAGTCCCTCATAGTCAAGTCAGAAATTGTTTTCCTAACATTGGCTACTGTTGGAGTAGCAGGTTGCATTTCAGCTGATGATTTATTTATGAAGCTGAGGAAAAATATGATTTATGACTGCAAACATGGGATAAATTGTAAAATTTTGCCTATACTCAAAATAGAATCACAAAACTTCAGCCTGTGTTTTATTCACAGGCTTCCTTCCTAATGTATTATTTAGCAAATACAGCATTATCTCATTAGATGTGGTCTTTGCCCCAAAGAGTTTGCTGCCTCATTCAGGCACCAAAGTTTTTCTAGCAGAGGAAAGCATAATGAAGTAATTAGTTTTGAAATAAACAGACATCATTTCAGATTAGAGAGAATGCACTTTAATTAAGGTATCATCCAGAAACCTCCATCTGCAAGGCACACATTCTGCACCAGTGCTGGCAAAGATGCTATGTGAAGGACTTCCCTGAAAGCAGAAACCAGTCCTCTTAGTTATGACTGAGAAAAAATTTTACCCATGCCTAGGTCCAGCAACAAAACACAAAAGCTAGTGCTTTCAAAAGTCATATAGTATGTTTAATCCTCCTTACCATATGATGAGTGCACTTCATTGTGGTTTGATTTTGCAGGAAATTGAAACTCTTAAGGTGCAGGATCCTCAGGCAGAGTTACAGTGCTGGGAATTATTGCATCAGAGTTCATCACAATTTACCACATCTCATAATGCCTGAATCTGGGCAACCGATGAATGCAAATGGGAAAACTAATATCATTAGGTTATTTTTATATCTGCATAATTTTAGTAATTAAAAGCTTTTCTTATACTGATTCAGGCACAAGCAGAATACTATACTAATGCACTCTGCTTTTTTAAGGTTGACTACTAAATTTGTGGGTGTGCAAGCCATAGTTAAAAAGCTTTGAAGATAAAAGTGGTTAAACAGCAGTTGATTAGTACAAATATACTTATTGTCTCCCCAAAATCAGTGTGGTGGGAACAGATGGGCTTTTTCATGTTCCTCATTCTATGGCTGTTTTGCTGTGCTTCAGATGTTTCTGAGGCACAGGTGTTTCTAGGCAACATATCCTGAATTCCCAAAGGAAAAATATCAGCATAGGAAAAGGAAAACTAAAAGCTGCCTGACCCAGGATCTGTGCTGGGTCAGACTGTTGTCAAGACCTTTAGTTATTCAAGGCCAAATAAATATGCTTATTAATGTCTTTGGGCTTTGGGTCAAGCTTTTAGTTTATGATCTGTAGAAAGAGTGAGAAACCCAAACTGAGCAAAGCCTGAGTTATGTAAGGGAGCATTGAAAATCAGCTGCTCATCAAATACTGATAATTATTCCATCATCTCCATAAGTATGCACAGGGCATGGAAAACAAATGCAGAAAAGAACATGCATAACTTGAAAATCCTGATTTAAATATATTTTATCCTGCCAAAAAACCTGTATGTCCCACAAAATGTACATCTAAGGGAGCAGGGCTCTGTACAGGTTTCATCACAATGTCTGGTCCTTGCTTAGCTTAAAGGAAAAAAAGAGAAGTCATCTCACCTTTCAAAATTCATTAGAAACATAAGTTAGACAGTGCAATTGATTCAGAAGACCACATGACACCTTTTTCATTGCTTCTTTATTTCTCTGGCAGAAAGCTCTTCTATCTTAGCTTCTTACAAGATTGTTAAATTACTAGTCAGAAGAACAAACCTTTCAGAAGATTTAAAGGTTTTACCTTCTGGATAATATACCATGGTGATTTAATGTTAACAGACTGCAGTGCTGACTAGGGCAATTTCATTCATATGAATTTATGGGCTACTCAAAATACATCCCAAATGATGATTATAATCATCTGACAAGTTGTGTGAGCAGGGGGACTGATGTTTTGCCTGTGTCCCTCCAACCCACTCCCATTCCAGGCATCCCACCTACCTGCCTCCTTCAGCAGCCCCTGGCTGGGACAGGGACAGAGCTACAAACGTGCCAGCTGTGGCCACTGGTGCCATACAAACCCTGCAATGGATTCTACGTGCAAAACCAGTATAAGAAGAAGAAACAACTGGTTAATTGTCCTGGGAGAAAGAGGCTTTCTTTTCTTAATGCCTTCAGAACTCTTGTTTATTCTCACTGCTATCTAAGCAAAGGCAGGTTCACAGAATCACAGAATGTTAGGAGTTGGAAGGGACCTCGAAAGATCATCTAGTCCAACCCCCCTGCCACAGCAGGATTCCCTACACCAGGTCACACAGAAGAGTGTCCAGATGGGTTTGGAATCTCTCCATAGAAGGAGACTCCCCAGGCTCTCTGGCCAGTCTGTGCCAGGGTTCTGGCACCTCAACTGGGTNGGAAGAAGAACCTCTTTTGACCTACTAACCACAGCCCTTCTAATGCACCCCAGAATCCCATTGGCCTCCTGGTCACAAGAGCACACTGCTGGCTCATGCTCATCCTTCCATCCACCAGGACCTCCAGATCCCTCTCCTGTTCACTGCTCTCCAACAGCTCAGTCCCCAACCTATACTCATACATGGGGTTGGTCTTTCCCAGGTGCAAAACTCGACACTTGCCCTTGCTGAATTTCATCCAATGTCTCCCTGCCCAACTCTCCAGCCTGTCTGCCATGACAACTTGAGACATCTGTGGGAAACCAAGATTACAAGTCCTTTGTAACTCATGGGGATTTGTCTTTGACCTCAGTAGTTAAAGGGATGTTCCTGAGACTTTTAGGCACTCTGCTTGCTCCAGTTTGTACTTGCACAGGTCATGTTGATCCTATGCCTGATCACATGTAAGTGCACATAACAGCATTACAAACAGAGAAAATTATAGTTTCATCTTACCTGTGCTCTGCTGTGACTACAAGGTAAGAAAGTGTAAAGAAAAAGACATAACAACAAAACAGGGATTACAGTGGGGCAAAAATCTGTTTTCTCATCCTGGAATTGCTCTCTGGAGTTATGCAGCTGAAGTAAGTGGATTTACACTCAAGTAGATTAGACCAGATTTAGTTCCTAAACTGTCATCCATATCTGCCTCTTATCATTGTCATGGTTGCCCTATACTGTTTGTTGAGGAATGATACCTCCAATTAACACTGCCCTTGGATCTGTAATTTCAACAGTGCAACAGTGAGACTTTAGCTGCTGCTGAATTTGGCCCCCACTTTGGTTATTTGAGAAAAAAGATGTTTATAGCCCTGGCATTTTCCTAAGCAGTGTCCATGATGCTGCCCACTCATATTGGCACTAATTTCACTACAACTCTGATAAGCAAACATCTTGAATGACTTTAAAGAAGGAGAAATACAAAGTTGCTTCTGATCTTCCTTTTCCAGAGCAAATCAGGAACTTCTCCATAAGTGGTTAGAGTTACTTCACTGGGAAACTACCATTAAGCTATTTCCTAAGGTGGGAAATACTTGCTAATTACTCACTACTGGTGGGAAAGAGAATGATCTCACACACCTGCTAGAAGTATTGCTTCTAGCAATGATAGAAAATAGGGCTGGGAAGAACCCCAAGAGGTCCTCTGTGGTGTTTTGGGATCATTGATATGTCATTTTGTGCTTGCCCACTGAAGCTTTTTCCATTCTCTGGAAAACAGATTATTCCCACTCACTTTGAAGCTGCATTCTACACAGTAACTGATGACTGTTACCATGTCTTGCTTCAGTCTTCTCTAGAGTAACATCCCAGGTTCCTTTGGCATTTCCTTATATGTAACTTTTTTCTAGATCCTTGGTCATTGTGTTTGCCTTCTTCTAAGCTCTCAGCAGTTGGTTTGGGTTTGTTTGAAGTATGGTGTGAGAAGGTGAATGTGGAAACTTGAAAGCAAAGTGCCAGTGCACCCTACAATATGTGGCTGCCTTTGTAGGGAGCACGGTCACAGGTGTGCATCTGGAAGACAGCATCTTATATCTTCTGATTAAAGTAACTTTCTTTTCAGTCTCTGCAGTAGCTCTGTCACCTCTGTCTGTTAGATTCCTTATCCACCTGTGATAGCCATTCTGGAGACATCATAAAGTCTTATTTTTGGGGTTTCAGGTGCAATTTTTGTCAATAATTCTAAAATAGAAGAGTTCCTGCCCTCTGAGAAGCTAAGCTGGTTAATGCTCTGAATCATGTCTCTCATTCTGGCTGAATTCTCTTTGTGTTTTGACAGGCCTCACTCTCCACTGGAAAGTTTGCTGCTAGATTTATTTATCAGAGACAGCAACAGTTAATTTACTATTACTTTCCTTTGATGGGATTTAAGGATCTTAGGGAAGACTCTAGCTGTGAAGAGAAAAGTAGAAACACCATGGGCATTGCCATTGTGGACATCGAGGAAGTCTGAGAGTCTGACTCTTGCTTAGAGAATCCATAAGTGGGCATTTCCATGTAAAATGCATCTAAAAACCAAGGCTTCATGCTATGCTTAGTTGCCTACAATTACAAATTGGAAAGTTAAAGGCTGTACACAACCACCAGTGAAATAAGAGTTTCTATGCATAACAGAAGAAATACTTGACCCTTGTACAGTATTTGTAGGAGAAAGAATCTGCAATCCCATTCAAACTGCAGGAGGAACTCCATTAACCACAGATCACATTATAGTGTTTATGCTTATATCTTGTATAAATGTCTTGTTTCCTATAAAGTTTTGCTCTGATAAGAAAGAAGGCTGTGGGAGAAATGATTATTTGCTTGTTTTCATAGAACTGCTCCCCCATCTTCTGATGAAAACAATTGGAAATGTGCTTGAACAATACCATCTCTGACATCAACTCTCTACACTCATTTTCTTCTACCAATGCCTATGTCTTGAGACAAATCTAAAAGTACTTTAATCTTTTAGGAAGATGAACAAACTCAATTGTGAAATGGTAGTTTTGATACTGAAACCCCAACAAGCTACAGAACAGCATCCTTCTGAAGCAACATTTGGATTTATGTCTTGTTTGGGGTGTGGTCACTGAAGAATCTGACCTATCACAGCAAAGTAGATGTGTCATCCTCTACAAAGCAGTCTAACAGGCATTCATTATAAAAGAGAAGCCAGTAAGCTGCTCTTCACTTTCTCCCTTGTGCTGTGTATCACTATTCCCACTGCCATGAGGATACTCACTGTGTACATGAATGTTTTTCTGTGTTGTAGCAGGGAATCTAAGTAGCTCAGTCCTCAAACCATTTATTTCCTTTCAAATTCTGTATGTCTGAATTGTATAGCAGAGAATAAATCTTCTACATTTAAATAAACTAGGAACACCATAGTGGCATGGTGAAATCAATTTGTTTTTACAACAGGAATGTTGTTTGTTACAACCATTTCAATAGAAAGATAACTGGATGAGTTTGCATGTTATTAATACCTTTTAATTATGGAAAAGCCTAGTGTATCAATTGATAATGAATTTTACTTTGCCTTTATATAATGAGCTTGAGTGTTCTTTATTTAAATCCCTAAACAGCAAGGGAATTCAGTTGAACTGAACTGGCCATGTTTAGTCATAACAATTCAGAAGTGGATCAGGTAGAAGTCTATTTGTCCCCTGGCCCTCACCATAGACCAAGTCTCTCTGGGCAAAAGGTTGGCAAGTGTGACTAATATGACTATATGACAGGAGAAATCTTATTTATTCAGATCCTTCTAGCTAGTTACTGCTCTAGGAATCAAGTAATGGTTCCAAATTCCTGTTTTCACATTACTTCCTGAAATTTCAAAGTAACTAAATGTAATCTGAACAGGTATCCTTTTCATGTCATGGCATCATGCAAATTATATCTGCTTTATTCAAGAAATTTGCTGCCAAGATGAATTCTTTACTTAATCAAATTCAAGGGCCATGTCCTAACATGCTAGGCAAATTACATCAGTGGAGCAGTTCATGGTAAACCAAATACTTTGTGCTCATGCTTCTTTGTGGGTGTTCAACAGGTGGGATCAGGCTCATCTGCAGAAGTCTTCTCTCCTCTCTCTTTGACATTGATCACCAGACCTGGCTTGCAACCCAGTGCTTACACCAAGACTGATGTACTTCCAAAGGCTTCCTTATGGTCTGGACAATTAGCAAAACTCTAAGAAAAATAATCACTGGCCTTGAGAAACTTCAGGCCCTGGGGCTGGTATGTCTGGAAGATATGGAGTAAAAGGCAGCTTTGAATAGAGTGTGGGAATAGAATCAAGTGCCTCTGAACCACTCTTTATTCTGTTGGCCTACTCAAGAAGACACATCTCTGTTTCTAGAGGTGGGAGTCCTGGGTTGCACCACTCAGTCCAGCAGCCTGGATGCTGCCTCTGTCACATGAAAGAGCTGAGTGGAGCACCAGCAGCTGTGGATAATGCCCTGGTGTCCTGGGAAAGGTCTGCACAGTACATCTTTGCAGTCCTTGCTTAGGCAGGAGTCAACCCACTCTACTAATGTTCCAAGCTGTCATAGAGACATGGTGTTAGCTCTCAGCAGAATTTCATAGTAGAGGCCTATTTCATTAACCCAGGCTTCCAGACAGGTCTGAAGAGCAGACAAGTTATCTCATACCCACTCACACAAGAACAAGGGGACAGTTCTGGCCATATCAATCTTAAGGAAAATGCCAACTCCCTCTGAGCAAGGACCTTGAGCCAACCCACTTATTTACCACAGAAACTAAAGGTAGTTTCCTGGGCATCTGGGCTTCTACTAGGAGTCTGACTCAAAAAGTAGACAAGGACTACACTTGGACATGTAAAGTCAAGAGATCACATCAAAATAACATAAACATCTTCAGGAGAGGAGCTGAAGGTGCTTACTAACCTTGTCTGCAAAATGACTTTGTGCTGAAAGCCCAGATGCACAGGTATATAGAAACTACTAATAAAGTGTTATCAATATCATATGATTCTGTGATTGTTGAAACCTAATGGCTTCATGAAGCTCAGTGCAGAAGAGTAATTTTTGTGACTGAAATTTTAGATGACACCAAATGGAAGAATGTGAGCAAGAAAAGAAAAGTGTAAGATTAAGAATTTTCTCCTGCTTAGCTATCCTTTTGGATTCCTCTCTTTTTAACCTCAATTAGTTGATTAACTTCTCATGGGTGTCCTGGGACAAGCAAGGCTAGAGGACAGATTTGGAAACTCTGAGCAATTGACATTGAGGGGCCATCCAAGTATCCAGATGTGGTGTGATGAAGGTCTGAGAAGGTGCTAAGATCTTTGAGAGAAAAACAAATACATAACATTTCAAATCTGAAGTAGATTACTGAAATCCAATCAGAAAAATGTTCCACCTTAGGAAAAGGTATTTTCCACCACTCCAGCAGTTTCCTAAGATATCTGTGGTGTCTGGCAGAGGACATAGGTATTGCTCCTAAAGGTGGGTGGCCATTAATTACAATTCCACTGTGCACCCATTTTTGGAAGGATGCCTCCTCAGCTTGCCATCTGTAAGGTTAATAAGAGACAGATTTGCAGGCTGTGCTGCAACACTCAGATCCAAAGATGAATTTTACATGCTTCTGACTGCAGCAGCTGTTCAAATCTGCATTTTGGGATGGTTTGAAGAGAAATAGCCACTTCTGAAAGTCAAGGTTTGATGTCAAGGCTTTAACAGGGACTGATTCCAGTGCTGGAGACACTGGTTTGATGACTCTAACACTGGGCACACAACTAATAACCAAGGGTAAAATTAAAGGATAACATGGCCACTTGAGAGGTGCAGAGAGAAACTGAGCTCCCTGGACAGACAGCACCCAAGGCTGCTTTGACAAGCAAACAACTTCAGCCAATATTTGCTAACCATCTTCCTTTGCTAGATGTTGAGCCTCAGGTTTGGAATTCAGGTACAAGTAATAACACAGACAGGTTACAGCTGCTCTTTTAGCATCAGAGAGAGAAAGATTGAGAAAAGCTTCCTAGACAATGAACTTTTGTAGCTTCTTTGTGACTCTTTTGAATGTTTGGGAGGAATTGCTGGTGATATATTCACAGCTATGACACTGTAAATACACAACCCCTGGGATGGTGTTCATAAGTATGCTTAACTCAGACTCCTTCTGTGGTCTCAGCTCTCTGTTTTCCAAAGAACATCTCACTTCATCTTTTAGCATTAAATAATTGTTTGTTGCTGGCATTTAGGTAAAGGTCTCAGAAACAAGGAATTCTGTGCTTTAATATTGGTGTGTGACTTTGGCTTCCTTTTACAACCTCAACTGATTTAAGCATTCTTTGCATCCAAGCCATTCCCTAAGAGGTACAAAGGAGCACAATGACATATAACTCAGGGAAGTTGTTCATGACTGGGAAATATGGTGCATTTTGCATTCTGTAACCCATATAGGGCTGTAGTCTTCTACTACTCTCAGATCATCAGCCACTGAAGAGCAAAGATGCTTGATTAAGCTGAGCTGCCCCATGTGCTTGGAATCTTATTTCCTGGTAACATGTTGCAGCCCATATAATAGAAAAACAGCATCCAGAACTGTAAGCAGTGTCCCCTGGAGAGGTAAAATTTGCAGCTAGAGAAAAGGCTGTTATTTGGTACAATATTCTGGAGCTGCTCAGCATTTTGGTCTAGTTCTGTTTGGGAAGACTTCTCCTGATGGAGAATGTCTCATCTTAATGACAACAGACAACAGCTGCTGCACAGGGACTGGAGGTCTTTAGGTGATCAGCTGCACTGGGAATAATTTGAAGAGATGAGAGTTAATTAGTTCAGGGTAAACCAAGAAGGAATCTGATTAGCCAGAGTACTAAAAGCCAATTACTTCCAGAATGCAGCTAAATGGCTTTGCAATGTTAAGAAAAGAAACCTTCTGATAGCTTTTCTGACACATGAGCTCAGATGACTAAAAAAATCACCTCTTCTTGTCCTCCCTCAGAAAATATTGTTCTGGGTAAAGACAGATTTGGGAGGGGTTTGGCATTTTTTAGAAATAAATAATTTCTACAATGGCCTGTAGGATACTCAGCTACTCAGGAGCAGGAGCATGGAGAAAAATTCATCACCATGAAGCAAGTTTTTCTGGAAAGCCACTCTTCTAAGCAAACTGATCTTCCTTGCAAAGTCAAGTTCAAGTGAAGTTTGGTCTCAGAAAATCTAGCCACCCTGGGAACAGCATCAGGTTAGCCTTCTACCACCCGATCTCCTCTCCTCTGACAAGAAGGATCTGTCCTGAATATAATTAAGAACCCAATGATTTCCTTCTCCTGGGTTGCACACTGTCTAAGAACTCTTCTTGTGGTCTTAGCCCATAGATGAAAAATTAAGAAGTGGATTTCCGGGCATTCAAACAGGTTCAATAGTTTGTGTAATGCTTACATAAAAACAAAAGAATACTCAAGGCAAGCAAAGCTAAGAAAGTGACAAGAAATGGACCATCTGTGGGCTGGTGTTCGGCTGCCTCTGTGACTGCCAGCACTCAATTCCAGCTGGATCTGTCAGCTCCTTTCTTGTAAGCATGCTGTCAATGCAAATTGACAGGAATCCCTGGAATGCAAGCCTCAGAAGGTATTCCCTCCTGCAATGCTAATTGTTCACAACAGGTCAGATATTGCAAGAGAAGATGTTTGACTAATTGCATATCAAATTGCACCCAAGCCAAAACCCAGTCTCAGAAGAGACAGCATGTAATTTCAGATAGGGTGAAATGGGATCCTGTGGATGCATGAACTCAGCCACTTAGGTTCTGCTTAAATTATCACTGCAGAATTTGCAAGGCCATAAGCCGATGCTCTGCGTGAATGTGAATTGCATCTGTAGCTTGTACAGAGCTGTCTCTTGTATAATTCATGAGACTAGCCACACAGGGTCACAGCAAAGGTTTGTTTAGCTCAACATCTTGCCTCTGAGTCTCAATAGAGATGTGTAGGGAGGAAGCATAAGAAATGGGATAACCACGGCATGCTGCTTCCCCTGTTGTACCTTCTACCTACCAACAGTCACTAGTTCAGGGATTTCTGGAAGCTGTTCCTGCTTCCCAGAGCTTAATGGCTCAGGAGAGACCTTTCTTCCCTGATTCTAATTGCTTCTTCAGCCCATTCATACTTGTGATATCCAAAACATCCTGTGGCAAGGAGGTGCACAATTTAATTATGTACTGTGTGCAGATGGTCTTCCTTTCATTTATTGTGATTAATAATTTCATGTGTTGCCTGCTAATTCCTGTGTTATAAGCAAGAGCAGACAATCTTTCCTTAGTCATTTTAGCAATTTTCACTTCCTCCTGTAGATTGGTGTATATTAGTGGGAGAAAATTAAACCTTAAACTGACTCATCTCAAATATGAAGGTGATAAGAGATCACATCTATTTGTTAACTCCAGCTGTATCTTTGTAGTGAGCCTCTTCTGAATTCCAGCGACAAGAAATGGTCTCTTTGCAGTGTTCAGGCTTTGAATACAAATTATAGCATGAACCTGCCTCCAGTGTTATTATCCATTGGGCTACTGGGATTTAGAAACTCTCTGTTTCTTGTCTGATTACTGTGCCCATTCTCAAAGTTTCTTATTTCTACACCTTGTACCAGATTAGTAAATATAAGGCTATGCTTTGGGTTGCCTTCAAAAGGTACACCCTTTCAATGAAAACCTCTCCTTTTTCAGAGACAAAGGTTTGAGCAGGCCCCCAGATGTGAAGACTGCAAAGAACCCCAAAACCTTGGACCTAATGGAAAGAGAAAATTAGGTGCACCCCATTGCAACTGCTCCACCCATCCCTGGCTTCTCTATCTTACTCGAGGACTCACACATATCTAGTCTCATTTTATGCTATAAACTCATCTCCTGACAATGTACCAGATGCATCCTCCTGATTGCTTGCCAAGGGCAACAGTCATGTTTCTTTCTCAAGGGAAAGGCATATTCATACATCAGTTCTCTACCTTCATTCCAGTGACTTGCTTCTTGTTTTAGAAGACCCTCATAAGAAATGCACACTGGATGTGAAAAGATAGAAAAACAGAGCACCTGCATTTTGTATTCACCTGGCACTAGCTTGAGCAGCTGTGCAACAGGACAAGCTTGGAGTGTTAAGTCCCCAGCTTTCAGCACTCTCTTAGTTCTGTTTCTTTTACATATTTTTTCCCCCTTGCCATGTCTGCCTCTGTAAGTTCTCAAAGGTAAGAAAGGAGTAATATTTACAGTGCTTTGGTTCATATATCCAGGTTCTGGGACAATTAACAGGTAAGTGCACCCTAACAAGGGTTCATTTCAAGTGTGAAGCATTGCTGTCCTCATCAAGGGAAAAGAACCTAGTGCAGTTCCTAAGAGCTCAGGTTTTTAAGCTGCTTTTTAAAATGGTGTTTCTTCAGACAACAGAACATTTAATTGAGCCATTCTATGCAAAGTGAATGAAATCTTCCTGTTGCAGCCCTGTGTGATCAATTGGGGATGCATCATTTCAAGGGAGGATTTATACCACCCAGCATGGAGGGTGAGTTTGTACCATTTCCCAGAAAGAGGGGATTCTAAAGAAACTGCTAGACAATCAGTATGCAAGGATGAGGGCCCCAGGGGACAACAAGCTACAGGTGACTCTGACTGCATGAGGACCTTTAGCCCTTCCTGGCCACCTTTCCCTGCCTACCTCTTGCCCTTGCTCTAACCTCATGATGCTGCTCCTAGGAGACACCCAAAACCCACGAGGACATGTTCTGGGGCAACCTGCTCTAGATGAACCTGCTTGAGCAACTATGTTGGACCAGAGGACCTCCACAGGCCCTTTGCACACTCCACTCACCTTCCTGTGTGATATTGCACTTTGGTTTCACTCCTAAAGCACCACAACTCAGCCCTGATGCCCACTAGAGAGGATGCTGGGAGAAAGCATGATCCCAAACTCCTCCCTGGAAATTCATCTCCAAACAACAGCTCCCCAAAACAGAATAGCCTATAGCAGGCACAGTCAGAAGAGGGAAAAGATAATTTTATTGTGGATATCAGCTGTGGTGGGGCAGCAGTCACAGCGTTCAACTGCAAGTGAAAATGAACCAGCACTTGCAATGACAGAGTCAGAAAGCTCTGGTCAATCCATAAAGGCAGGAAGAGGCAGGATTTCATTCCCCTCTCTTTGGGGAGCACTGTTTATGAGGATTTGCTTATGGCCCAGAAGAGAGAACTATTGCTGGCACTGGCTACAAGATGCTTCTGGCACCTTATCCCCTTGGTAATGCCCTTAGAGATCTGTGCACGTGCAGAGACTCACAGTGCCCCTGGCACCATGCAGCAGGGTTCGATGGGGAGCCCCTGGGGAGCTGCTCTGGGGTGCATTCCAAACCCTGCACAGTACCACCTCTCACCATCTCTTGCCAGGAAGTTGAACTGACTTAGATGTGTTTTGAGAGTTAGGAAACATAGGCAACACAACCTGGCTTACACCTGGGATTCCTGACCTTCTGCATCTTAGTGCATCTTTTTATTTGTTCATCCCCAAAGCCTTTTTCTCTCTTCTTCCTCTTCTTTTCCTAATGGATTTCACTATCCTCTCCACAGACCTGTTTTCTCTTTTGGTTTCTTGTTTTCTTTGTCCTGGGGAGAGCCTGCAAACCTTTCCATTCCACAGTGGTGTTAGTTGGGGAAAGCTATGATCCACTGGGGTGCCTTTTGAGTTTAAACAAAGAGAGCTCATTTTATCTTCAGTCCTCTGAAAGACTCTGGGCTCCTCTGGGTGCCTCAGGGAGTCTGCCATGCTCTCAGGGTTGGTTGGAGGCAAGGCTAGAGTTGAATTTGAAACTGATTTTGAAACACCCTAAAAAGCCAAGGACAACTGGAACATAGATTTTAGATTAGCCTGTCATTGTAGCCGTTTTAAATTTGGATTCATCTTGTGTTTGAAGGCTTATTTCCTTAAGCTATGGTCACAGTGCCCACAATGATAATGTTTGTCCAGGGCATTTTTTTCCTTGCAGGCTGGCTGTACTATCACTCATACTTTATAGAAAGAGAACAGAGAAACAGGGGGAGATTTACACAAGGTCAGAGTAGGCTGGTGTGGTGGAAGCAGCAAAAGCACAGAAATGATGTGGAAAAGGTAGGTCTGGTCCAAGCAGGAAGAACGTGATTGACAGTGGTATTGCAAGTATTTATGCCAAGTCTGAAATGAAAATTTAGTGTCAAGACTATTTGCATTCTCATTTTCTTTTATTCTTTATACTGGCAATGGTTTGGCTTGAAAATAGAATTACTCTGACCTTAAACATTGTGCTATACTTCAGATGCATTATAGTTTATATTTTCCTTAGGGATTTTTAACTCTGATTATTATTCCATACACTTTTTCATCTCTTCTTCTTCCTTCTCAATTTAACTGCCATTTATTTATGGCACCAACCACCTCTGAGCAGCCAAGATGTCTCCTCTGAGCAATACTCCCAAAGTAAATCCCACTGAGGTTTAGGAGCACATTTCTTCCTTAATCTAGCCACAACTGCCTTTCTTAATTGCAAAAAGTTCCAAATACAGTCACTGTCCTCAGACAAGCTCATGAACCCTAAGAGGTTGCATGCAGCATTTTGTACAGAACTATTAAAACAGCCAAGCCTTCTTCTCCTGTGTGTTTAGCTTGGGGTTAGGCTGAAGTCAGAGCAGTAAACAAGGCTCTAAGGCATGCCACAATTCTCTCCAGCATAACAGGGTTTCCCAAGGGGTACACAGGGGTAGCTAGCACTGTTGTATGTAACAGTCTGGTATACAGTGGGGCAAGAAAAAAAACATTTTGCTGAAAAGAACCAAAGATACAGGCATCAACTATGAGGTGCTTTAAGTCCCTCTGTGAGACACTCCATCATGCCACTGATGAAAAACAGGAGCCAACAGAGATCTATGTCTCGCTCTCAGACCCTTTGTAAAACCATGGAGATTTGACTCCAGACTCCAGCTCCAAGCTGCAAGACTGAAACTGTCTCAATTGAGGATGATATGGCAAAAATCCCTCATGAAAAAAGCAAAAAGCACATTAAATCTAGATGGCCCAGGGATGAAAAGAAAGAGAAAGGCCCTCCATAAAGGTACAGGCAAGACCACTGTGCCTCTGTGGAGCAGCTAACAAAAACCATAGATTTTAAATTAGTCCCTTGGCAAATGTATGGTTCTTGTTCAGTCCTACTGCACAGGCACACAGCATCAACCTGGACACTAGAGAGAAGTCAGAGCTGATAGTTACAGCATGAATATGGTTCAGTTCTTTTCCTGATGCAGAAACCCTGTGGGATTACATGAGTTAGGCCACAAGTTAGAGCAGCTCCTAGCACCATTTTAGTTTGCAGTTTGAACTGTTCAGGCCTCCTGTGAACTCAAAAATCAATATGATATAAGTGTTGTGAGTTTGTTGATTTGCATAACTTCAGGGGCTCTGGTCAAAGCATGTCATCTTGAAAATCTTTCCCCAGCCTTGAAGTAGAAGTAGTGTTTATTACAGTGCAGGCTTAGCCAGCCATGCAATGCCTCTGCAGATTAAAAGGATTAAAAGACAACAGACAAAGGTGAAGTAAGTGTAAAGTGACCTTGTCTGGAGAAAGTCAGTCTTATTAAAAAGAAACCTAAAAAATGAACCTTTCATTTTGGCAGAACTTCCTTGTCATGGGACAACATATGTCTCTCTGTAATGTTTGTGTAAGACAGAGAGTTTCCATACTTGTTCTAGGCCATAAAGTTAGCTGCTTAATGGTAAATTTTACCTCCTGTAAACAGTCTTTGCTCTCCTCAACTGTTATACTGCCCTGTTCACATTAATCATAAGCAAATTCCTTCTGGGGTGACACTGAAAACAATTTCCTTCAACTAGAAACTCAAGTTTATAATTCAGTCCCATTACTATCAACCTTGAATGCAGAAAAAACTTTTTGAGAATATCTAATAGCAGTTGCCAATTAAATCATTAGGCTCAGTTATCTTAAATAGATGCAAATTTTACTGGGAAAACTATAAACAGCTGCTGAGAGAGGAGATCTCATACAACAAGTGGTAAAATATTGCTAATGGGGCAATGTTTCATTTTCCTGCAGTGAAAATATGGCTGCTGGGAGAATACAAATCCTGAGGAACTTGGGTGTGATTCTTGCAGGTCCTTCTGAACTACTGTGTCTCCTGAGCCTTGCCAATCTCTCTTCAAAGAAAAAGCATCTGCAAAAGGGGGCAGCACTAGTTAACACTGTGTTTCTCTTAGAGACATTCAAACAGTTTTCCTGTGATTTAAAATTTTGAGGAAAAAAATTATCCACTCTGCTTCAGCTCTACTCTGAGATTGAGAATGCAGTAGAACTGATTTGTTTCATACAGAAGCTCTTTCTGACAAAAAGAGCATTTGGAGATATGTTTGGAGCATAGTTACATGGGGGAATAACTGAGGTGTAAGCTCAAGGCTTGAATTTGGATTGCAGTCCTTTAAGCCTGGAGATAAATTGGCATAGCTGAGGTGACTGTAACAATAACCTCAATGGGAAGCATGTGCAGCTGTGGAATGGCATTATGCCAGAATTAAATGAGAAGGAAAAAATTCTCAGGCGGTCCCTGCCCAGTGGGTCTGGTTGATCAGGACCCACTCAGGTGGCCAGAGAGGTGCAGAGGGTAGGTGACACAGAGAGACAGTCAGCATCAGTTAGTGTGCAAGCACACACAGCTTTGTCTGTGGAGTTAATATATTCAGTCCTGACAAAGTAAACCAAGATAAGCAAGGAGTCAACCAGAGCTGGTCTTATTAGGACATGGTATAATTAAAAACTACTTATTTAGTGAAATTGTGATGGTCACTGTTGTGTTATCCCTCCAGATGATAGGGCTATTAGCTTCAGGCTACCTCAGGGTATGAAGTAGGAATAAACTACAGTTTAATAGCAGGCATGTACATGTCACATGCAACACATTAATATTCCCTCTCTGTTTTCTCCCCATCATGCCCCCTGGCTATAACTATAACTCCATGGTCTTTTACTTGTTTGACCTCTGGTATGTATTAAAAAACTACTGACAATCAAAGGTCAATAAGGGCAGCAGAGTCACTTGCAACTGGTTGTGAACCATATTAATCAGAATTTCAGCTGCTGCAACACAGTGTGAAATACAAGCATCTTCTTCAAACACCTTCTGATTTTCTTTCCCAGCCTCCCAGATTTCATTAAAATTATCCAACAGAACTTTATCTTGCAGTGTTCAGGTTAGATACACAAAATGCTTATCAAATAAAAAAAAAAAATAAAAGAAAGAAAAAGACCCAAACCAAACCAAAATATAAACAGACTAAGAAATAAATATAATAAGGACATAAGATGCCAGCCTTGGGGCACTGTAAGGCATAAAGAGAGATTCAAATCAGCAATAAAAAAGATTCTCTTTGTTTTTCAGGAAGTAGACATTTTTCATAGAGATATTCAGGAGCTTATAAAAAGCAATACTACAATCCTAAGAGTTACTCTGATACTCCCTCACCCTGAATTTTTAGTGGCTCATCTGTCTCCATGCCCCATCGTACCTTGCCCCACAGGATGACAAGTCCTTCCCGTAAGGACCTTGGCTGACATGTCCCTCAGACTCTGGCTCCCTGCCATGAAGTGCAAAGTTGGAGGTCCCAGCTAGAGGACCAGCATTGCTCATGTCATGCAGGCTTGATCTTTGCTTCCTCTCCCCCAGCCTGTGTCTGGGCACAGGTTTGCATTAAAGCAGTTGGCACAAGCTGGGATTGGGCTCAAGCTTGGGCTCGGTCCCATGCCGACAGGTTGCTTCTGCACTGAAGTGTCTCTGTAAGACAGCTTGTGTGGGCAGACATGGGTGGAAGTCACTGACAGCAGAGCTGCATTGAATACAAAGTTAGGGGCTCCCTTTTGTAGCTAGAAATGAAGGATACAGCCACCTGGAAGGCAAGGAGCAGTGCTTTGTTCTGGTTTAATATTTAGGTATCATTGATACCTTGTTTTTTTGCATTTTTTTTTCTAAAGAGGAAAACCATATGCATCCCTATAATATTCAAATTTGATTATCATAAGGGTTATTATTTTAAATAGTGCCTATCAATTTTAGTATGTTTCAGTGGGGCTCTTCTATTAAAACAAATTCACAACAGTTCTTTACACACACTTAGAAATTGACTCTACTTTAAAGTTCAGTGTCAACTAAATCAATACCTAGTAGCTTTTGCAGTCTCTCCCTCCAGAGAAGATACTGCATTCAAGAGAGAAATGGACATCATAAATTCCACATGTAAAAAAGAAATAATTAGAATTTCAACAATCAAAACCATTTCTGCAAGGACAGACCAGACTGGGTCACTCAGGAGACTTTCTGGGAAAATATATACTTGCAACACCTCTCCTTTATTAATTCATATTTAGCTCACGTTTCTTAAAGGATTTCTCAGCAGAGGACCTTTAAAAATGGGGCAAATATACCTCTAAGGATTTTTCATCTAGATTCTCCTCCAGTACAGCTTGTTCTGAACTCCAAAGCAGCCCCTATCTGTCCAGTGCCACCACGCACCAGCCAGCCAAGACCACCCAGGAGTAGATGACAGCAGAGCCTGGAGGGAGCTGAAGTATTCCTCTGCTTGTGAGTGACTGAGCTGGAAATAAAACTTCCAGAAAAACTCTGCTTAAAAATGTCCAGACCCTGCCAAAAGGAGCTGGCACATTTTCATTTCAGTAGTCTTGCCATGCACAAGTACTCAGTGGATCTCTACAGTTACACAGTTCCAGTCTTGAAATGCTTTTGAAAACAAGTGATACTAACTCCTTCATCTGAATATGAACTGCTGATATCCACTTGACTTGCCTGCATGTTGTGAGTCATGATCCTCATAGTTGTCCAAGACTAAAATGAATCATTATTTTTAGAGCTAGCCACAGGCATTGGCATATGTGAGTGTAGTCAAGAGCAAAGTCTTCAGGATTAAAGAACCCTCCTAATCTGAACTGCAAAGAATGAACTGTTTTATTAACTGATATGACCTTTGCTTGCATTAGAGTAAAACTTGTGACATCCAGTAACAGCTCTTGTTTTATTGATTTTTACTCCTGAAAACTCCTATAAACCCTGAAAAACATGGTCCTGATTTTATTTCCCATCTTATGCAACCCAAACACCAACAGGGAGACCAGATGGGCCCAAGCATCAGCACACAGCACAAACCAGCCCAAGGCATAGCTGCAAGCCCAGCCCAGCCCAAGCAGCAGCCAGGAACCCAGCCCAAAAAAAGTCCTAGCTTAGAGCCCAGCCCAGCCCAATGAGTAACAGGGAACACAGGTTTGCCCAAGGCCTACCTAATAACCCAGCAGAGTCCAAGCAGCAGCTGGGAGCCCGGCACAACCCAAGACCTAGCTGGGACCCAGCCCAGCCTAAGCAGCAGCAGTGAGCCCCGCCCAGCCGAATTTCTACCCGGGAGCCCAGCCCAAGCAGCAGCGAGAAGCTCAGCCTAGCCCAGCCCCAGCAGCAGTGACACTTTGGGAGTCCAACCCCCATCTCACAAGTCCCATCTAACAGCAACCACATAATCATGCTTTGCTTCCACAGCCTGCCGTCCTCCATTTATTCTCTTAGAAAGCACGGTGGTGGGAATGCCACTGGCAATGCAGTCTAAAGCACGTTGCAGAGTGCAAGAAGGATCCTGAGTCTCAGGCAGCCCTCGCTGCTATTTTATACTGGTTCCAATCAAGCCATGCTGAAAGGCAATTTTCGGGTTTCATTGTTTGTGGAATGCTCATGGATGCAGCACCTGCTATATGTCTTATCCAATTTGAAAGCAGATCTGTTTCACAGGACTTGGTCACTGGAATGGATGACAGGGAGAAAGAAGCTGAAGCCATGTGTTGCTGTGACTGTGTTAAAAGGGCTAGACGAAAAGGAACCATTACAGCTTAAATATGATCATCACTAAGAAGTGTATTTGCAGACAGGAATATTTGTCCCTTTGGAAACCAATATGCTTCCCCTTTGGGGACTAATTTCTACCAGGACAGCTATTTAAAATTCTAAAAGATTTTTTTTACAGTCCCACAAGTAGTTTTCTAGAGCTGTTAGAAAACAGGAATTATGAAGGGATATTTTCAGGGATCCAAGGACTACAGTCACAGTTATCATCAGGTCTGCAAATCAGAAGCATGGATAGTCCCCATGCCGCACTTTGTGTAGCAGCTTTAGACACCCAGAGAGGTTTTTCACAATTGGCAGAGACCATGATTATGTGAAATATTTTTAATACATGCCCTCAAGCCCATATACTGTAGGTTATTGTCATAGAAAAAGACAATTACACTTTTATAGGTTGTCCTCTGCTTTAGAGTAATAGATACTGGTAAAACATATTTCAGCCAATTCAATAAACTGGTCACAACTTTGCTTTGCAAATACTTTTCACAGTCTCTGTTGTCTTATAAGTCTATAAATGAGGAATAAACATATAACTTACCACTCAGCTACATTTATTTGGGATGCAGTAAAAGCATCAAAGGAAGGAGAAGGAAAAAAGAAATCTTTCTAAGGGCACAAGTTCCTTTTGCTCTGTGACATGTCAACTCCTCTCTGCTCAGCAAAGCAGAAGCTGACATCAGGCTTCTGGCACTGGAGAGGGACGAAATGCAAAGGAGTAGTGGTAATTGCACAGCAAATGAGTGCAAGTCTATTTGATATAACGTGAAGCAAACACTGGCCTCCTGAAGTGGTCTATGGTTCATCCAGTGGACCATCAAGTCTCAAAGTGTCCAAGACAGAGTGTTTCAGAGTAGCCACACAGATGGAAGTATATTTTAAACTTCACAGCAGGTTTGCTCAACCTCTACAATCAGCTCAAAGCCTGAAATTGTGTTTCATCATTTTCCAGAAGCTGTTTTAGCAATAATTACTAAACACTGACAACTCATTTACCCATACAGACCTCTGGTCCCTTCTCTGATTTGGCCAAATACTCTAGACCAACAACATCCAGTGGCAATAAACTCTGCATTTTAGTTAGCATTTTGTAAGATACATTTCCTTTGATCAGTTTTAAATATATTAGTATAATATTGTATTGAACATCTTCTACTGAAGTAAAGCAGATGTTTTTGGGAGAGCTCCTGGTAAACCTCTTGGCTAAAAAATCAGGTTTTACAGAATTTGAAAACAAAGGAGGCAAAGAGATACAAAATCCACCAAGCACTATTCTGAAATTTTTGGTTGTTTTCAGCAAAATATGAGGAAAAGGCAAAGAGATTCAAACTCCAGCTACTGCACAGTAGTGGTGGAAACCCAGAGGCACCAATGCTGTGTTAAAGTACATCAGTGCCTTGCAAAACAGGGAATACACCTCTGGTTTTTAACCTCAGTCATGTGTTCACACAAGGCTTTTGTAGAACTAACAAGGAAAACTTGATTTGGGCTATTCATGTGTGACCTGCTCTAGGGAATCCTGCTGTGGCAGGGGTGTTGGACTAGATGATCTTAGAGGTCCCTTCCAACTCCTAATATTCTGTGATTCTGTGTGTAGCTGAGTGAAGCAAAAAGTACACTACTGCCTGGCAGATGTATTTAGCAGCACTGGGATGTTTGTTCCTTCAAAACCAGACTCCTCATGCTGGGATTTCAATTTGCCTGTCTTTTTTCTTCTTGGTTGCAATTACTCTTGCATGGTTTTATTACACACTTGCCTATACCATTAGTTGTGCCAGCTACAAGGGTGGGATAAATGGCAGTATCTGAGAGTATGGGTACCTCATTTCTGTCAGCATGATATTTAAATGGCTGCTTTGGGGACTGCTTGTGCTCCTTGTTTCAGGAGCATGCCATCTGTTGATAAGGACCTAGTTACTCCCCAAATTAGATGACAATCAAGAACACATAGTCTGGCTCCTGGGTATTGCAAGACCAATAAAACTGTGGATGAGCTCTACAAATTGCATTCTCTGGCTTGAGTTTATAGGAGCTCTTAACAAAGCCATTACATTAAGCAGTAAGTGTCTCCACAGTAGTCCCATTGATTTCAATGGCACTACTCAAGTAGTAACTCAGTGTGAACAAGGGTATCCATCAGATCCTTGGAGATGGAGCTGCATCAGTTGAAGGGTCTGTCAAGCATTCCCTAAGCAGTCTGTGCTTGTAGACATACAGTCTAGCATAAAATTGGGCCAGGGAGTGTGCTGATAGGGTGACAGCCAGAATAATCTGAGCAATAGATAAAGGCTCTGTTACAATCCAAGAGTGGTTCCCCGGTGTAATTAGGAAGTGTACTGTTATGCAATTAAGAGAATTAATTAGAAGTGAATGTTTAGGGAGTGGAGGTTGAAGATGTGTTGCAGCACAGTCTTGTCTAGCTCTCATATACTTTTAAGATTTACTGGTTGTATAATTGGTTTACAGTGTCTCTGAATGAGCTGTATTCCTAGACTTCTCCATTGACCACTCCAGTGGCATGGAGCATAATTTACTACGTACATCAGAATACTTTAACCTACCAAAAATCAACATCAAAACATGGTGTTCCCTTTTTGCTCAAAGCAAAGAATCTCTTTGGTCCAGCCAGTTTCACTCATCTTCTAGATACATTGTGAGTTTGCTGTCCCCACACCCCCATACAATGATCTTGATGTTACAGTAAGGGTCTGCTATAGGCCACCTGACCAGCAGGACCAAGTAGATGAGGCCCTCCATATGCAGATAGAAGTGGCTTTATGTTCACAGGCCCTGGTCCTCGTGGGGGATTTCAACCACCCTGACATCTGCTGGAGGGACAATACAGCAAGGCACCAGCAATCCAAGATGTTCCTCGAGTGCATCGCTGACAACTTCCTCCTCCAAATGGTAGAGGAACCAACTAGGAAAGGTGCTCTGCTGGACCTTGTTCTTACCAACAGGGAAGGGCTGGTGACCAACATAAGGCTCAGGGACAACCTTGGCTGCAGTGACTATGAAGCACTGTAATTCAAGATCCTTAGGGCACCTAGAAGAATGTATTCTAAGCTCACAACCCTGGGCTTTGGATGTGCAGACTTTGATTGCTTCAGGGATCTGATGGCTAAAGTACTGTGGGATGAAGCCCTAGAGGGAAGGGGGGCCCAGGACAGCTGACCAGTTTTCAAGGATCACCTTCTCTGTGTCCAGGAGCTATGTATCCTGACCAAGAGAAAGGCAGGGAGGAATGCTAGGAGACCTGCCTGGATGAACAAGGCGCTCCTGGACACACTGTCTCATAAAAAGAATCTATATAAGGAGTGGAAGAAGGGTTAGCTAGAATGCTAAGAGACCTGTCTGGATGAACTAGATGCTCCTGGACATGCTGTCTCATAAAGAGAACCTATACAAGGAGTGGAAGAAGAGACAGCTTGAATGGGGGGCATACAGGGAAGCTGTCCAAGGAGCAAGAGCACTGGTTAGAAAACACAAAGCTCAGTGGGAATTAAATCTAGCCAAGGAGATCAAGGGGAACAGTAAATATTTCTATAGATACATTAATGCAAAAAGGAAGACTAGGGAAGGTGTGGGCCCCTCAGAAAAGAAATGGGAGAACTGGTGATGGATGACATGGAGAAGGCCAAAGTTCTCAACAGCTGCTTTGCTTCAGCCTTCACTGGCAAGGGCTCCCACCACACCCCCAAAGTCAAAGAAGATAATGGCAGGGGCTGGAAGATAGAACTGCCCATGGTAAGTGAAGATCAGGTTCATGACCACCTGAAGAACCTGAAAGTTCCCAAGTCCATGGGACCCAATGGGATACACCCACGGGTACTGGCAGCACTTCAGAGAGGAGGTATCTCCACAGACAGGCAGCAACTGAACACAGTCTGAGCAGTGCAGCTTTTGAGACAGGGTCTAAAGGCAGGTGGAGGGCAGTTTAAGTGAATGCCTCAAGGATACTCCAGAAGTCACTAGTGATGAGAAGTAAGCCTCAAGTTTCTAATTCAGAAGGTTGAACTTAACATTTCTACTAACCTGACAGAACACACAGGAAATCTCTGGAGACTCTCATCATTTTTACAGACATATTTTTACCTTGTTACTGGTATCACCATACAAGGTAAGGCACAACCTGTGAAATTAATTTTATTTTCTCTCCCCATGAAGCTTGGTCATTCTTTGTGTTCTGGCCAGCTTGGACCCTAAAATTTGGTTCTGTAATCTGTCATTCAAGCTTTCACACACCAGACCAGCATGTCAGAAATTCAAACATTATCAGCATGTGTAAAAGCACACACACACACAAAATCCTAACCTAAAATTGAGATGAGTTCAAATTAAATTAACATGTAGAAGGCTGGCACTCCCTGCTGGAATCAACTTCATTATTATTAAGTTAAAAATTGCTGCTGCAGACAGCTCCTTCTCTTAGGATTTTGTCTTAAGGTGCTTTACAAATCAGAGGTCAGGTTGCTACCTTATAATTTTCTCATTTTCCTTAAATCTCCTTCTGTTTAATTAATTCCATGCTGATTCTTTCTGAAATTGAAAATATTTTCCTAGTTTTCTGTATTCACCATGACTGTCTCCTAAGTAAGGCTTCCCCAACAGAAGATGTCCCCCAAGGCAGAGGTGAGCATCCTTCATGTGACAGCCTGCATGCCAGAACAGCCCTTAGGGATGCTGCTGCTCTCCAGCACAGAGAGCCCATGAGATGCCCAAATTTCAGCCATGGTCAGCAGTCAGCCCTGTGTTTGGCAAGCACTATATTTCCTGAGCTCTACATCCCTGCAAATTAGTGAACAAATATGATGAGTTATTAAAACGTAGCAAAACCCCATTTCCCATAAACCAGGATGGTCACAAAGCCCCTTTAAACTCCCAAGAGTTCATACCTGCTTCAGGATGTGTGCTGGGTAAATTTACACAGCAGTCCAAGAGTGTGATTACAGCCTGGAAAAATGTATAAAGTCTTACAAAACCATACAGTTTTAAGCTAGTAAGTTTTGTGGCTGTGCCACTTATCAATTATCAAATAAATCCCTTTAAAGAAGAGGAAAGATTTTCTTTTCCAGTCAAGCCTACATGTGACATTAAAGACACATGACATAAAAGTCCAGGCATCCAAAGAGCTGTGCCCAAGAACTGGCCTAGGAGTGCTTGCTAATTAGCCAGTTAAGGTGTGCAGAGAAAATAAGACACAGCAATGGAAAATCTCTGGAAATCTCCAATCCTGTGCCTTTTGTAGCTAAGCTGTGGCCAAAGGATATCATTCATTACTAAAGAGAGCACTGATGATTTTTCCTTTAAAAGCTTCAGTAGACATAGAAGTAGGCTGACTTCCTTCAGAGGTGTGAAAGGCAATGAGATCCATGAGCAGCTAGTAATAAATCAGTTTCTTTGCATTTGTGCCTAAATACAGGCCCCCAGTGCTGTGGAAGTCAGTTGCTTATTTTCTCTTCATAGTCTATGGTGCTGCTGCCAGAGCAGTTTAGTAGAGTCCCCATGGAGCTGCAGGGTTGAGTAAAGACACAGAGAAAACACCCATTTACATTGAAATGTGTCTACAATACAATGAAGACACATCTTTGGAAAGATTTGAGGTGCTTTCTACATGGATAGCCTAGCAGTTTTCTTGGGTACTCTGTGATTCATGTACCTGTGTTGTGAGCTGCTTGTGGCATATGGCCTCAGTACAACACCTACATGATACTCTTCTTGCCACTGATTGTGGCTATTCCTGCTGCTCCACCTCAGAAACTGATGGTGATGCATGTGGTCTGGAGCACCAGTATAGAGCCTGTTATCTGGGTATGGTTTGTATCTGGGCTGAGGAAGATCATGGAAATTCCCCTTAAGTGCATTCAGTGGCTTTTTACTTCTAACAGGGAAACAATGGTACATTTAACCATATTAGCTGACCAGAAGCATACAGCAGATAAAAATTTGATTGTCTGTAATAAGAGGCAGAATATCAAAATGGATGTGGGAATTTAGGGAACCCTGAAATGCTTTAAGACATTGGAAGAAGTCCCTCACTGTCGGCTGGGGACTGAGCTGTTGGAGAGCAGTGAAGGGGAAAGGGATCTGGGGTCCTGGTGGATGGAAGGATGACCATGAGGCAGCAGTGTGCTCTTGTGGCCAGGAGGGCCAAAGGGATTCTGGGGTGCATTAGAAGGGCTGTGGTTAGCAGGTCAAGAGAGGCTCTTCTCCCCCTTTCCTCTACCCTGGTGAGGCCACATCTGGAATATTGTGTCCAGTTCTGGGCCCCTCAGTTGAAGAAGGATAGAGAACTGCTGGAAAGTGTCTAGCACAGAGCCACCAAGATGGAACATCTTCCTGATGAGGAAAGGCTGAGGGAGCTGGGTCTCTTTAGCTTGGAGAAGAGGAGACTAAGGGGTGACCTCATCTGTGCTTTTAAATATGTGAGGGGTGTGTGTCAGGAGGATGGGGTCAGGCTCTTCTCAGTGGAGCCCAGTGACAGGACAAGAGGCAATGGCTGTAAGCTGAAGCATAGGAGATTCTGAGTGAATACATGTAGAAATGTTTTCCCAGTTGAGGTGGCAGAGCCCTGGCACAGACTGCCCAGAGAGGCTGTGGAGTCTCCTTCTCTGGAGAGATTCCAAACCCATCTGGACACTCTTCTATGTGACCTGGTGTAGGGAATCCTGCTGTGGCAGGGAGGTTGGACTAGATGATCTTTCAAGGTCCCTTCCAACTCCTAACATTGTCATTCTGTGATTCTGTTACCTTCTGCATAAGAGCTAGATCAAGCTACTCCATTTAAACTAGCCTAGGCAAATCTGATTTGGTGAGGGATCATATCAAGAAGCAGATTAGCTATCCTGAACTTAAGAAAGCATCACTGGTGTCATTTTTGGTTTTGTTCTTGGTTTTGTTTGGGGTTTTTTTTCATAAATAGGAGCTGGATCAGAAGAAACACATGAATCTCCCCTTCAACCAACCATGTAGCTTTTACACACTGAGTGAATAGACAAAATCAGTAATGTTTTAGAGTTTTCCAAATAAGAGAAAAGCATTTATTTTTCTAAGTCAACCCTGTGTATTATAAAGAGAGTGCACATATCTTCTTCCCTGAAAGCAGCAAGAGTGAAAGAAGAAACCATTTTCTCCTGTTCCTGACACAGTTCAACTCCTGCATGATGAAAAGCTGATTTATTCAGCTTCTTCCTGGCTGTTTTCCCAGCATTTGTTCAGATGCTTCTTTAGTCCATCTCCCAGATTTATTCCTGCTGATTATTTTCTGCTTCATGCTTTTTCTTTTCCAACACAACTCTCCCCAAGAACCACACCAGCCAAGTCCTCCCACCCACACAGGCAGGTGATACTGTGCTGCTGGGGGCCTCCACTTCAGGTGAGAGCTGCATCAAAGATATCAAAGATTTCAAAGATGGAAGGAGGAGTTAATGACTGGCCAACAGTAACAAGTGAAGTAATTTGCTCTATTAAAGAATGAGAGGATTTTATGCTGTACTTGCCAGTTGCATGGAAAGAGAGACAGGCACCATGGCAACAAGCTTGACAGGCAGTAGCAGGGCACTACTTTAAGATTAACTATCACTGGGGACATCATTAGTGGTGGAGAACTTCAAAAGCTTGGGAATTTGGGTTCCTTTCACACCCAGAATCTCGTTTGCTTTTATGGACTTTATTTGAATCTCCAGTCTATAAGCTTAGGCTAGGCTAACAACAAGAACAGGCTGGGGTTTTGGATGCATTCTGAATAAGATGGAAAGGAAAAACATGCTCAGAGTATCTCAGTGCTTCCAGGCCTGATGGGTTGTCTGAACCACATGGAAATGAAGAATTAAAACATATTGTTGAGTCATGTTCAAGCAGACTCTCTGAAGTAGAGAACTGTGGAGAATGAAATAATGTTTGGAAAGGACTGCTCCTTCTGTGCTTACTCAGAAGGCATGGATCTGACCATTAGCCTGCAGCAATGGAAAGAAGAGATTCCCCTGTAAATTTCCTATTCTGGGAGGATGAGCAGGTAACAGACAGTTGCATGCACAAGGTTGATTCTTCTTATCCTCCTAGCTAGAACCCAAATCCCCATGTTTGTCTTATACCTCATGCAGACATTTACTCTGGTGCAAAGTTGGTGTCAGATGCTAATGTGGTAACATTTACACCCACTGGAAGTTCCTCTATAGGCAACCACAGAACAATAAGGAGTTTGGAACCCTGAACATGGTCTGTTGTGAATCACATCTTACAGCAGCAATGTACAGAGTTCAAGTTTTCAGTTCACAAGGCTGTAATGCAAACAAAAACTTTTCTACAGGAAAGTGGAGGGAGAAAGGCCAGATCTATGGAGCCACTGCAGACTTTCCAGGGAGGTCTTTTTTACCCCACCTTAGTTTGGAAGTGCTGAGAATGTCATGCTGCACAGTTTTCTCAGTGACAGGAAATGTATCACAAATTCATGAACCTTTGTTATTTGCCTGCATTACAATTTCCCCTGACTGAGCTACACAAATCTAATGGGAGCTGCAGTGCTTCACAGCTCTGAAAATGAAACACTGCCAACATACAGAGTATAAGAGTGCAGAATCCAGATGCCCAAGCTCTTGCTCAGCCCACCATGCCCCACTGCTTCCACAGGAGCTGCTGAAGGCATTTTAGTCAAAAGGCATTTTAGTCCCATCAGGGCTAACTGGGAGAACTGATGAGCACAGACATTTGTTCAGCTTGCAGCACAAGGAAGGAAAATAAGGCAGACATTAATCATCTCTTTGCAGATGCATCAAGTAAAAAGGAGAAGTGCATTCAATCCCATGAAAAGGCTTATTTTTGAGAAGTTGTTCTCTGAGACCTGATAGCCAAGTATTATGCTCAAAGAAAAAATGAAAGAGGAGGTTGGTCCTCTGGAGCTGCCTGCTTCCCAAAGATAAAGGAAGATGGAGTGCAACACCATTCTGTACAGGGGGGTGAGAGTCATTGAGGTAACTCTGAGAATTATTGTGGTGAAGACATCTTGCCTGATGTGAAGAACTGGGAGCATGCAATGGATTTCTGCATATATTTGAGTTCCTCTAGTTCTGCAGAGAGAGGCCTGTCTGTGATCCTACTTGGAAGGAACTCATGAATAGCACATGTGAGCAGAAAGTAAATCTGAAGCTGCAAGCAGTTAGCTCGCCCTGCTGCATGGTTAGTAAGGAGACATGCTGCATACTCAAGATATAGGGCAGGAAAGGACTTACCTTACTGAACAGGAGCATTCACTGGAAAATGATTTCAAGGTTTTGGAGACCTCAGTTTGCTCCAGTTAGCTCTGTCTTCCAGGTGGGTGGAGGTATATAGATAGCTATCTCTCATCAGCAGGCAAATATCTACCATGACAAACTGGTGGCAACCTAAGACAGCTGCATGCATGTCATGACCAGGGAGTGATATGTGTGCAGCAGTGCCAGGGGAGAGCCTATGGTTGCCATGCTGGCTGTCCTTATTCTGCTATCTGAACTAAGTACTTGTTTCTCTTTTATTGGGAGAGGACCTCTGAATGAGAGCAGCAAATACCACCTATTAAAAAGGCAGACCCATGCACAGGAAGGGGTCATACACCCCTTTTAGCTAATCAGCTGTAGCTAGCACCAAGAAGAAATGTTGGGAGATGTCAAGTGGAGGCTTGGGGTTTGTCACAAGGCATTCTGTGCTCTGAGACGGGAACCAAGCAATGGCTTTACTCCTGCTTAGAGAGTGAGCTTAGGAACAAGCAGGCATGGAGAAAGGGCCATCTCAGACATAGCACTGAAGAGAGAGGATGGAACCTTGGCCCCACATCTGCCTTAGGGACACAGATCTCTGCCTGCACTCTTTCTGCTCCTGGGAAGAAGAGTCAAAGACAGGTCCTCTTGTCAGATCATTACTGTGAGTTACAGAAACATTTTCCAACACCTAAAAAAGACTGCTAGATTATCTTGCCTGCATTGCTGTGCTGTTACCCTTTACAACACTGAGAAAGTAAGCACAGAGGGATTTTTTAAAGGACAAACATCTTATGATATTTTAGGAAAGCATAACACTGTTAGCCAGTGACCATCAGCTCCAGTTTCTTTATATCATTATTCACACTAGCATGTCCCTCACACACTCAAGCTCCTAGATCCCCTACTCCAGCATTTTATTTTCCTCCCCTAAGGTTTGCCCTCACGAGCTTCTGAGCTCCAGTCACTCACCTCCTAAAACTCCACACCTCATCTTTGGGCACTGAAATATGTGTATGCACAAACATTCATAGGAGACAAATCCAGCTAAAATAATTGCAGCAACCTCCCTATGGCCTTCCATCCTCTCTCCTCTTCCTGGAAGTCTGAGCCAAGGCTCCAGGAGGAGTGCCATCACGTTTGCCTGATTCCCTGTTCATGCCCTGTGCTCTCAACAGCTCATCATCTCCCTCCATGCTCCTCACCCCCAGCTTCTGTGGGTGCTTGACACAGCCAAAGTGGGCAATTGGCTGGGAAAGGAGGTAGCCAGAGCAGCAAAGTGAATTTTGCCCATGCTCTGAACATGGGTTTCTCCCTGTGAAGCACATGCTGAATGAGGCAGGCAATGGAGATCCCTTCCAGGATTTTAAACACTGTTGAACTTTCATGTACAGTCGGAAGTCAAACCAAAGCCACCTGGGCCCATCTGTGGTAAGGGAAAATATGTGACACTTCACTGTAACACAAAGAAACACTCTTTGGGCAGGAAAAGTAAAAGAGGTTGAATTTGGGTTGGTTTGTTTTATTTTTGTTGTTGTTGTTGTTGAAGAGTGCCCTTATTTTGTAAGCAACCTTCTATATTTTTAGGAGATCATTCCATTTTTAGTGGGGTTAAAATAACTTGCCAGTAATAAAACCAAGTTTCTCTCTCTGATTTTCGTAACAAGGAGAAGCCAAAGGAGTGGTTTCATGTTAGAAAAGCCTCAGAAGTCTCTGCTGAATTCTCCAAACATGGATCAAACCAGTGTGCAGCACAGCCACTGAGGGAGAAACAGAACAGGGAGTCAGACCACCTGAAAGGGCCAGGGGGTGCCCCCAGGGCAGGCTCTGGGAGATCAAGCTGGGAAAGGCTGTATCTGCATTCTAAGCTGTTGTACATGGAGGAGCCAACTGCTCTGGAACTTGGGGGAAATTGATTGCCAGGATCAGCCTCAGACACTGCAAGTGGGGTCTCTTCTGAGGGAAGACCAGTTCTCCAGGGCAAGCTTCTTGGCTTTTGGAAAGTCTAGTGTGGGATTACACAATGTACAATCTCAGCTAGGATTAAGTGACCGTGACTGAAGGTCACAGGGCTTCCTAGCCATCCTGCTGTCTTCAAGCCAGTCTTCAGTTGAGAGACCTAATTGGATGGACCCCTTGGGGCCCCTTCCAGCTGTCTCCTGAGATATGTTTGTATTCTGCAAAGGGAATACTCAAGCTGTTTGCTTTCATAACAGCTTTGATAGGAGAAATTTGCATTAAAAACAATGTGGGAGAAAAAAAAAAGACCTGACTTCTTAAAAGGCCTCTTCTAATTCTGGCAGGTTGAACAGTACATTCTCTGCCAGACAAGAACAGTTTCTTGCTCTGAGTTTTCTAATGAATTGACCACTGTCCTCTAAAAGTAGATAGTGAAAACCATTCCATAACCATCATCTCAAACAATAGTAGAGGCTTGAATGTATCCTTCTTTGCTCATTGAGGGTAAATGTTCATTCTACTAATTCAAACAAGTCTCCTGAGCTGAAGAAGTTATTCACATGAACTATCCCTTTGAATCACTGTTGTGTTTACTGCTTATAATAGTGATTTGAAATAAATGTATTTCAGTGAGGTTCATTGCTGTAACTTCACCAGATGGTATTTCCACATGATTAGCCTCACCTCAGCCAGAGAGAGCTGGATTACTCCACTCTTGCCTTTGTCCAGGAGATGGAACACTTCTGAAAAGATGAAGAGAGGCAAAAAAAATTGATACAAACCACAGAGTTTGGCACGTAGAGACTCCCTGTCTGACAAAATGTAGAAGTTTGACTTTTTGCCATCATCTACTGGAAGTTTAGACTGGTTCTGTAAGATAATATTACAGCTGTTCTTCTTTCCTCTTACAAGTAATTTCTAAGCCACCTCATGGGGCAGAGTAGTCAGATCTACAGCAGCAAACAGAGTTGGCAGCAGGACAAGTATAAAATCTGATGCAGTAGCATCTGGTATGATCCAGGGACAAACCTGTAAGTCAGGTCTGAGAAAGGACTGTAAATGATAAATGGTACCATTTATAGAGCTGAGACAACTTTGGGGGCAAGAGCAATGACCCCATAAAGTGCAGCCTGTAAACCAGAAGAGCATGGTAGGTTATGAGAACATGTCCCACATCCCCCATGGTCATCTAGACAGAAAGTCTTTTGCTATTTCTCCACTGCCGTCTCCAGCTGACATTGTTTTGCTGGCACTCTCACACTGCTATGCAATTTGCCATGCTCACAATTAGAAGACACCAAATAATGAATGAAAGCCCAGAGTTGTCAGGAATTCCCCTGGGCTGATAAATGGGGACACTTACTGAAGAGAGTCTCCAAGCGGATCATGCAGGCCACAAAGCCATCGAAATCAATGGTCAGCTTGCTGCAGGCGTAGCGGCTGACAATGCTGTGTTGCACCTGATCATTGAGCATGAAACCTGGAGGCATAGGAAGCACACAAATCACTAACACAGCAGTTTAATATGCTGTCTTTAATGTCACTTATCTATGGACTGCTGCAACTGCAGGAAGACCTGGGTGAAGGACTGGGGACTATTCCTCCCAGAAGGTCTGTTGGTCTCCATCACTCACCTCTGCTACGAGTCCTTTCCAAAGCCCATTGTACTTGGTGAAGAGAGGCATAAAGTTCTCCCACAGCATTTTGTCAGGCTGCATATTTCACATTGTTTCACAGCATAACCAGTCCTATGTTCCCCAGATAAACCCCTAATTAGTGAGTCTTGGCACTGCAGCTGAATGGCAGTGATTGCAGCAGAGCCAATAACTCACATAACACATTGGGCTCTATTCAGGCCCATATTAGTGCTATTTCTGTCTCTGGATCATTCACATAAACTCCACCAGGCACAAGACAGATCAAAAAAACAGGGCTTCTCTAGATGCCTCTGAGCTGGCAAGAATGCTCCAAAACTGAATGCCACACATCAAAGAGGACATTGTTGGGGCATGCCCTGATGAGGCTTGTACCTTCTCTAGTGTGGGGAAAGGTGGTGGGAAGAAATGAAGGAAAAAGAGGATTTGAACACAGCTCTGAAGAGGACAATTAGATTGCAAACTAATGAGGCTGAAAATAGAGCAAGTAATAATCAGGTGGATAAATGATGGTCACAGCATGGACAAAAATATTGGTGGTTCATAATGCAGATCAGCAAGTAGGTTTTGATGGAAAAGTACATAGCAGTATGTGGCTGTTAGGAAGGGAGAATGGCACTGGCAACACTGTGATCTAGGAGATGGGAAAGAAGCAAAGCCACTAAAAAGTTTCACTGTTCTTCCAACATTTGGTGATCCAGTGGTGTCCCCAGTTAGCAAGCTTACTCACCCGCCTCTCTGAGGGCATTTCTCATCTCATGGGAGTCAATGGTACCAGAGTAGTCACTGTCCACTTTCTTATAGATTTCCTGCAGTAGAAAGGAAAGAGGGAATCTGGAGATGTTTTTTCAGTGTGTGCCCATGCAATGAGATGATGGGAACACAGGAAGGCAGGCTTTGGCTTTCAGAGCTGTGCAATAGCACCAGTGAAAACATATTAACACAAAGCTCACCAGGGATTAGTAGCCAGAATGAAATAATCAGGGCTCCTCTAGGGTTTACCATTGGTTTGCTAGTCCACTCTGCAGCCCATGCCCTGCCATCCTCCCTGCTTGTGTAGTTAGATTAACACCAGGACAATCATGCCTACCTCTGCTGCCACCACACCATTACTGCTGTGTGACCACTGCCTTTGGTTTCTGATGGCTGGGACAAAGGCTGCACCTACCAGCCCAAGCTCTTACTCTCTGAAACATTAATGAGCAAGGGAAATGTTTCAAACAGCTACTGGCAAACAAAGCAGACTGGGAAACACGTTCCCATGAGCTCTGGCAGCCTGCCTGCCTTCATGTTATGAGGCAGCAGATAGGCCATTGAGGAAATTATCCTATCATTTGGCAAACATTGTAACAGACAAAGTTCATTTTCCTTAATATTTCAGACACGATGACAGATGCTTCCTACTGCCAGCAGGTTTATTATCCAGAATTAGATGCCACCTAGACCTACATCTCAGACTGGAATTGGTTTGCAGGGCTTGCTCTGTTCACATCAGCCCTAGAACAGACCCAACACCTCCTCATGAACCTCCAGGACAGAGGCTCTGTGCTGACCAGCATCATATATGGCAACATCAAGCTTGCCTGAAAGAGATGTTGTCAAACAAAGCAGGTCCAAATTTGTACTTTCTTTAAACTGCTTTATTCTGGGTGAACCTTTTGAGATATTAAATGCCACACCAGAAAAATAATTCAGTACTTCTACAAGATTTAAAAAATACAAAGCCAGGTTTTTGTAAGTCCTGAAAATATGTTTTTCTTGTATTTGCTGATGCTCAGCTGGAAATGTAACATTTTGCAACAGCAGAGATATGCTCACATGAGTTTTAATACAGAAGGTAGCAGAGAGCACTCTTTTCCAGCAATGAAAGAGGGTTAATCTGGCTTTTCATAAGGTTATGAAAATTATGGAGAGTGGTGGGGCCAAGGTGAAAGACTATCTGCTTGTGCCCTCTTAAATCAGAGATGTTTCTGAGGCCTGGAATAAACTCAGCCATGAGAAGGAAGATTTCCAAGTATATCTGCCTGTGGTGATTTAATCCTATCTCATTTCTGGATCTGTGTTTGAGAGCTGAGAGGAAAGGGGAGATAGGCAGAAATATTATGTTACCAAATACTTTTGAATCTTCATCCAAAGTGTCTTGAATTCTACAAGTCCTAAGGTGCCAGTTCCATTGGTCTGGGGATGTTAAGGCATGGCTCAAAAATCAGGATCCCTCTATCCTTAGGAAAACTGGAGAGCAAGCAGTTCTGATAAAAGCAGATCACCCATCACAGTGTCATCTTAATGCCATACTAGTTCTCATGTGTAATGCAGCTCCATCTCATACAGCCATACACACAGCCATGCATTTGCTTAGCTAAAGATATGCCAACATTTCTAGGCTACCTGCACTCTCAAGGAATGATATATGGGATTGCTAAGTATATAAGCTCTACTAGAGCTACTTGCATTTTGTACAGTTAACAGTGGATTAAAGCCCTTGGGGGAAAAAAGGACAAGTGTTAGAAACCAGAGGCAGGAACTGCAAGTGAACAGTCAGTAGTCTGTGCTCAGTCTTCCCCCAAGTCCTTCAGGACCTTGAACATCCCTTCCTATGAAAAATTATCCAGAAACAGGGAGCTGATTCCCATGAAGATGTACCTCATGAGTTGCTCTGCTGTGTTTGGGAGGCTGAGGAGTATAGGGCAATGGCAATACCTCTCCTAAGAGCTGGTGACCCACAAGATCCACAGCTAATCTCTGCCGACGACAACATATCTGTGTCACGAGACCACCACTGGTGTAATACTGCCACTGGGGCTCTTGACCCTCCCAGTGCACTGGCTACCTTCCCAGCATGTCAAAGCAGTACTGGGCAGATGTGCTGACCTCACCTTTTCCATTGGCTATGCAAAGCTTATTGGCTCCTAAGTGTCCTGCAAGCTATGTAGAAGGGAGGGAGGCACAGCATGTGCTTGTAGCCTTCCCCCTCCCAACAGGCTCTGCAGGCTTTTGCTGCTTTGAGCTCTGTGCTCTGTAAGCAGCACCTGACTTAGAGAGGACAGCTGAGGCTGTGCTTAAGACCTATCTCCTGCCAAGCATGCTGTGTATGCATCTGAAACTGCACAGGTGCATCCAGGCAGAAAGTCCCTGCTTCCTCTCCCTGCTATTTTTAGAGAAAAGTTTAAGCAAGGAAAAATGCAGAGCAGGTGAGAGAAGCAGCTGTTGGTTAAATGGTTCAGGTTTCTCTCTCCCTGAGATGCTAGACCTGCTTGGCTGAATTTTATGCCTCCAGCCATGTGCCTGGGCAGTGGAAAGTGTAAAGTTAAGCCATATTGTCAGGAAGTTTTGCAAACGAGATCCAGAAACATTAAAGGTGATAAAAATGACATTCAAAGGATACATCAAAAAGGCTGATCATCTCCCTGCAAGTGTTAATGTTGAATCCATCACTTTTGATGTCCCTTCCTGTGCAAAAAGGAAGTATAAATCCAAGTCATAGAATTAGCATGACTGGACAAGAACTTCAAGATCATCAAGTCCAACCAATAGAAAGGACCTTCAAGATCATCCAGTCCAACTGATAGCCCTACACTACTGTTATCTCTAAACCATCCCCAAAGTGCCACATCTACCCATTTTTTGGAAACCTCCAGGGATGGTGACTCCACCACTTCCCTGGGCAGCCTGGGCCAATACCTAACCACTCTTTCAGTGAATAAATGTTTCCTAATATCTAATCTAAACCTACCCTGGCACAGCTTAAGCCCATTCCCTCTAGTCCTGTCGCTAGTCACAAGGGAGAAGAGGCCAACACCTTCCTCCCTAGAATGACCTTTCAAGTAANAGCTCTCCAGCCACACCTTCCCGAGCCTATAGCACTGTGCAGGACTCTACATTTAGCCTTATTAAAACTCATACGGTTGGCCTTTGCCCATGGATGGAGCCTGTCTAGCTCCCTCTGCAGAGCCTCCCTACCCTCAAGCAGATCAACACTTCCACCCAGGTGAGTGTTGTCTGCAAAGTTACTAAGGGTGCACTCTCCCCTCATCCAAGTCATCAGTAAAGATGCTGAACAGAAGCAGCCCCAGTCAGAATGTCAGAAATGCTTTTAGACAAACATTTTTCTGCAGACAACCTTGGAGACATCAGCCACCTTAAAATCTTATTAGCCAACTAAGTATTCTGCCATTTCTTCCACTATTCCCCTTTAGCTAATTAACAACGTTTTTTGGCACAGGGGCAGGGGGTGCTGTTGTTTTTGCAGGTGGTAAGCGTCTACCTGTCCACAGAAGCAGCAGCAATATAATAATATCTTCCTATGGTGGTCCTCCCAGGAAGGTACAAGGAATACAGTGTCTCTGTAGGACAGTGCTTGGAAGGGGAGCACCAGGTGGTAATTCCCCATTCCCCTTACCCTCACCCCATATTAGAGGTTCAACAAGCTGGGGGCAGACACAAACTCAGTTTCTCATCATGTTTAGCTGATAGAGCTGACTTTTGTTAGACAGACCCCATCTGTGTGTTGATGAGATGCAGGCACAGACTTTCACTCTGACCAAAGAGCAACTTTATGTCTCACCACTTCAGCATGTGCCTCACAGCTCCATTCAGTTGGAACTACATAAAGTTACTTACTCTTTGCCAAAACTCGGTTTAGGATAGTTTGGAGTTCAATTGCAGTCACTTCACAGTCCTGGACAGGAAACAAAGCATCCTTTAGGTGTTAACATAAAAATTATTTGAAACAAGCTATATTCATTTGCTGTCAGACATCCAGAGACTATTTTCCTTCCATGTGTAAAGTGTGTAAATCTTTTCTTCTGGCACTTTAGGTTTACCATCAGACATCACACAGATTTGATCCTCAGAAACCATATTTCCTAGCCTTTCAAATGTGAAATAAGTGGTTGTTAGGTGTCATGGTGATGTGACTTTCTTGTTATGGGCAGGATCTGGACATCTGCCTGCCTCAGAGCCCAGGACTCTTCCTGAAACTGTTTGGCAAAACTAATGTTTGCCTCTTTCAGTGCTAAGGGAGGACTTTCACTGAGACAGCTCTGAAAAGTGAAAACATACATAGGTTTCATTTACTTAAATGAAAGGTACAGCAGATTTGGGATTGCCAGTGCTAAATTACCTACAGACTGAGGAATGAGAGACTAGAAAGCAGCCCTGCAGAAAGGGATTCAGGAGTTTTGGTTGATGGCAAGTTGAATATGAGTCAGCAGCACTGGACTTAATGTTCAGTTGGACTTGATGATCCTTGTGGACCCCTTACAACTCAGGATAATCTGTAATACTAATACTAATAATCTGTAATAGGATCATAGGATTGTCAGAGTTGGAAGGGACCTTAAAGATCATCTAGTTCCAACCTCCCTACCTGGCAGGGACACCAACCAGGGCCCCATCAAGCCTTGTCTTAAAAGCTTCCAGGGATGAGGCCTCCACAACCTCTCTGGGCAAGCTGATACATGCACTAACCCCAAATAATTAAGCTTGAATAGGTAATTACCAGGTAACATCCAACAGAGACACAAGTTTTTACAATTGTGCTGATATGTAATAGTAATGCTAGCAAAAGTTAAGCCATATGTTTAAGGTGTTGTTCTTACCAGTAAGGCATCCCTGTCTTGGGTGGAGGAAGAGGAGCACAGCCTGTCTACCAGCCTGTCTTTGCTGTATCTTCAGTCTTCCCCCCAGGAGAGGTGATCCCCTCAGAGTTTTTTATACCCTAACCCCAGCTGTCCCTGCCTTCTAGGTGAGGTTTAGCATGGTTTGGGTGGAGAGGTGAGTAACATAGTCATATATATGTTTAGCATGTACTCCATTTGGCTCATTAGCATACTTAGGGGTGTAAACTTTCATATTAATACTGCATTTAATTAGGCAAAGGTCATTGCTTGGTCACTATAGATTTCAAAATGTTTCAAAGTTGCTTGTTTTTGTTGTTTTAGCCTTGCCTCATTAGTTTTAGCCAAGACAGAAGTGACTTATCTTCACAAGATTCCTTCCTTCAGCTGTTTGGCAGGACAGCTCTGTGCATCTCCATTCACAGAGATAACATAAACATCTCTTGGATTTAAGCATCTCAACCTTTCTCCCAAAATGCACTAAACAAGCTTGCATTCCTGTAGCAGGGCAAGCTGGGAAGTTATCCCACAGTGACCCAGTAGAAGTTAACTTATTGGCTGCTTCCTTTCTTACCCAAACAGGTTCAGGAGGGCATTTGAGATTTACCAGGCTTATGGAAATCACAACCAAACAATCCTAAAATTGCCTTCTCAAAACTCAAAAATTCTTTCTAACTAACAAGAAGTGTTCCCTCTCTGGTGCCAGTGGCTACCTATTCATTAAGACAAAATCTGACCTGGCAGCCACAGGCTAGCACAGCAGGGCTTTGCAGATACTGAGGTTTGTCAAATACAACAAATAGAAAGTTCAGCCAACAGTTTTCTAATTCCTGGGGGTTCTAAACAAAAAGGAAAGAATTGGACAACTAAGCAATTGTCAGAATTATACACCAACTCCACAGGTAACTTATTTCACCCTGGGATAATATTTTCACAGTCCTTACTCCTATCATGTCTATTTTCAAAGTTACTCCATGCCCTGCCTTATCGAGGGAAAACATCACATTTTTCACTGATAAGAGGAACAATGCAGTAAAACTATTCTACTGTAAAATAAATTGAACTGAAGCTATGAGTTAATAAAAGTGGAGAACTCCTTGTTTTTCTGAAGACCATACAGAAAAAGGAATCAACAAGTTAAACACGTTTAATCATAAGAGAGGTCCCAGCTTTCTTCTTTCCCTTTAATCCACTTACCTCCCCAGAGAGCTTTTGAAACAGTGTCTTGAACTCATCATCTATATTTTTGTTATCAACATGAGGCTAGAGGAAAGAGATGACCAAAAGTGTGGTTTTCAAGGTGGTTCTAGAAAGTGAGATGTAGATACTGTAAAGCAGCTTTACAGACAACTATTTACAGCAATGGAAAATAAGTATTTACAGCAAATGCAAAAGAGAGGCACGGTGTAGAATCATAAAGTGTTTTCAGTTGGAAAGGACCTTTCGAGGTCATCTAGTCCAACCCCCCTGCAGTGAGCAGGGACATCTTCAGCTGGATCAGGTTGCTCACAGTCTGTCCTACCTGACCTTAAATGTTTCCAGGGATGAGGCATCCACCATGTCTCTGGCCAAGCTGGGCCAGTGTTTCATCACCCTCCTTGTAAAAAATTTCTTCCTTATATCCAGTCTAGATCAACCCATATATCCAGTATATATCTACCCTCTTTTAGTTTAAAATTACCACCCCATGCCCTATCACAACAGGCCTTGTTAAAGAGATTGTCCCCATCTTTCTTACAGGTGCCTTTAAGTACTGAAAGGATACAATGAGGTCTCCCCAGAACCTTTTCTTCTCCATGCTGAACAACCTCAACTCTTTCAGCCTGTCTTCATAGCAGAGATGTTCCAGCCCTCTGAGCATTTTTGTGGCCCTCCTCTGGACTCACTCCAACAAGTTCATGGCCTTCTCATGCTTAGGGCTTCAGAGCTGGACACAGTACTCCTACTAGGGTCTCCCCAGAGCAGAATCACCTCCCTCGACCTATTTAAATCATGACCAGCCAGGGGCTGGCTTCATTTGGGAGCAAATACTTCCTAAGACCAATAAAAAAATGTTGCTGCACATGGCCATAGTAATTCAACTATTCCCTGGAAGTCTGCTTCTGCAACTTCTCTCAGGCTTCAAGGAGAGTATTTGTTTCCATGCAAAGGGTCACTCTGTGCCCTCCTCACCTTGTCCTACTTGTGCTAGATGGAAGGACAAGTTAAAGTGTTCCAGCCTAGTCTCCAAGGCTGCAGTTTCTGTTCCACATGGATCCAGGCAAATGAAAATGCACATGAAATTAAAACACAGAGATGTGTAAAGAAGCCCCACAACCAAAAAACATTTCTCCTGAGCACAAACATATACTGTGATCCCATTTTGGAAGAATAAATATCTTGTCCCTGTTTAGAGCCCACACTATGAAGGAAAAGTCTGCTAGGAATAAAATATAATTACCTGCCCAGTTAAGACATTTACCTCATATGGGTTTGCAGACACCACATCACCAATCATCCTAAGGAGAAGACAGAAAAACAAAAATCCAAAACCAGTCAGAACTAATAGGTTTACCTTTTGCTTTAAAATAATTAGCAAAATAAGCATGTTTAATATAAGATATTAGCAAATGCACAGAACAAGCCCCTAAGTTTCCTTCTTCCCATCCTCCCCATACTGTCTCTGTCTCTCACACCTCTTTCAAGATATTTTCCTTGTGAAATCGAGCATTGGGGTTTTTCCTCTCTTGTATCCAGACTCCTTTTCTTTCATTCAATGGCTGCTATCAACACAATCTTTTTTAAAACTATATCCTCATTGTCAGACTCCCAAATCCTGTACTCTTTAATTGTGGGAACTTCCACTTCATAGACCTGAGAGATCTAGTTACCATTTGGGTGCTTCGGGGATGCCATCTGAAAGAGCCATGGTTCTCTACCATAGGATCATAAGATTGTCAGAGCTGGAAAGGACCTCAAAGGTGATCCAGTTCCAACCCCCCTGGCTGGCAGGGACACCATGGATGTGTGTGTCACATATGATAGACTACAGAAGAAAAGAGGTCCTAGAAATGGGCCTATTTTGCTGGTTAAGGGAAAGGATAGAGCACAGGATATGGCTGCAACATCTGCCCTCTTCCTTTATGTGCCTCACCAGCAGAAGAGAAGGCTTTCCAAAGCAGATACTGACTGTGTTTTAGCATGTTTCTCAGAAAAGACTCTCAGGCAGAACTCTCCATTTTTGTAAGGCTCAAAGGTGGAGGGCACGATGAGATACTCTCCCCGCGGCAGCTTCAGGCGGCTGGAGACTTCTCGCAGGTTGACATAGGGATCAGACCGGGCTGCTGGTCGGTTCCTTGCGAAGAAAGCACGGTTGGCATGAATATCTGGGTTATTTTCCAGCTGTGGGAAAAGTGGTTTGGTTAGAAATCATTTGACAGTTCACTGCTAAGCCAGTTTCAGTGCTTTAAATCTCTCACGAGTTTTTCTTAGTGTAAAACGGTAAATCCATGAGTGATGACATAAGAGATAACCACCGTGCTCTCTCATGGGAAACAGTCAAGCAGGCAATTAGAAGGGGCAAGGATATTCCTCTACAAAGATATTTCAAATCCCTCTTTACAGTCTTTGATATAAAACAAATAACAATATTATCATGTACTCTCATGTCTCCTCAGACTAGTGCCTGCTGTACTTCAGTTGCCCATGCAATAAGCATTTTTTGCTTTCACAGGCTGCTTGTGGACAAATTTAAACTTCAAAATAGTTGTGAGCAATTTACAGTAGGGGATAAATCTCCTAATTGCATAGAAATTGCTGTCTCTGATTTCTTTAAACAGACAGAAAATAATAGTAAATAGAACAAAGTAGTAGTCACAAGGGTGAGACTTTGGGGAGCACGTTAGTTGATTTACCTAACTTCTATTAGTAATACTACGAATATTTATTTGGATTATGTGGAAAATACTACTTGACTTTCCCTTAATACCAAGATACTCTTAAGACAGTGGAACTTTGTATAGCTCATAAAACAAAACACTGATATAAGAAGAGTACTGTAAGAATAACATCTGTGCTATAAACCTCCTATTCCTTACTTCTGCTCCACAGGGATGTCTTTCAAAAAGTGTGATTCAATGGTCCACAAAAAGTGCCATGTAGTTGACACAAGGTGGGGAACATTTCATGTGGATAAGGCTCCTGGCTGTCTAAGATGAGAGCTTACAGAGATGTTAACAAACTTTTTATAATCATTCGGTTTCTCTGTTGTGAACAACAGAAAACTATGGGGTTTTTTTCCTCTTTTGTTCCTAAAGTAAGATTGGATTTGTTATTTATTGCAACAGCCCCATCCTTTCTCTTCACTCAATATTAAGCTAAGTGAGAATGCAAAGATTAAGAAGCCAGATCCATATAGTTTTCAATACAGAGAATTCATTTTCCCTTTGCATCCATAAGACTGTTAAAAGAACACAATTAATTGCTACAGGACCACATAATCATTTACTGAGCGAGAAGAAAAACGCTGAAAAGCCAAGGGAAAATTGGCAGCACAGGCTGCTGGACCTCAGTAATGGCTACAGGCTGTTCCTACTGCCAGGCACCCTTGGGGTCTCTTTCTTCAGGAATGAAAAGTCTCTTTAACTCAACATTGATGTCTGGGAAGATTAGGGAAGGTTAACAGGGTTAGTTCATTACCAGGAGCCCCAGCTCAGAACTATAAAAGAAATGGATCCACAGAGTTTGGCATTTCTTTTAAACAACATTAGCTACATTTTCTGGATTTAAGAGTGAAGAGATCCTGTCCTGCCTTCACCTGTACTAAATAGACAAATTCTGACCTCTGTTATACAAGCTTAGTGGAGGCCAAATTTCAACAAGTATAAATGAAGTCAAGATTTGGACTCTGATGTCTGTAATAAAGCCTTGTGCCCCAGTCCCTTGGAAATGGTTATTCATAACTGAGATACTGGTCCAGTGATCCAAGAACAAAGTGCTCCAGAAGATCTGTCATTAGTAAGGAAGAAGTCTTCCTGGTGGCTAAATTCTCCATTGCAACAGGAGGTGCCCATCTGTAGGCTAGAAGTCTTCAGCAGAGATTACATACCTCCTGAGGAATCTGAATGGAAGAGAAAGAGACCAAGTTAAAGGGCAGCTACATACCTACATACATAGAAAAAAACAATAAATAGGCAAAGCCTCCTTCAGGCACTTCATTTTCATTTACAACCACATATTGTAGGATCAGTTACAGATGAAGTTCTAGCTTGTGCTAGAGCTGTTCCAAAGGAAAAGTAGGAATCTTCATCTGGAGGAATCTATATGACATTTAATTGGTTTTATCCTGATACAATGTTGTGAATGATGAGATTTATTAGGAATACTTGGGTAAGCCTTTAAGTGTTCAGTCAGAAAAGTCAACAAGTTAACCCCACTTTGCTAACCAAAACCAAACAGAATTTATTGAAGGAATCATAAAATCTATTAGTCTGCTACTACTGGAATATGATGGAAATATAAGGCTCCTGTCACTAGTGATTAGCCAGAGGATGATGAGATAGCTGCAAGGCAAGTATAAAAAGTAACACATTTAAAGATTTAGACTTCCTAAATGAACTCAACCACTATGTTAATTTGTACCTCCAATTATAAGGTATCTTCTCCAAAAGCAATTAGTTATCTTGAGAGTCCAGATTCTAGGGAGAGCCAAAGAGGGTGTCTTCCCAAGCCCTAAGAGAGCTGTTGAAAATGTCACCCATACACAGATTCTAGGGCCTGAGATGGCCCCTTGAGACCTCAGCTCTTATTCCTTCTAATCAGCCATACCAGAAGGCCAGGGGCTCAGCAGTGGGCACACTTACAGTTATTGACTGTAGGCAGTTCGAGCTACATGACCTAGAAAATCTCTGCAGGTCATTTAGACTTGAGCATGCATCTTTTCAGCTTCTCCTGCACAGAGATGTGCTTTAGGTTGCCATTCATGCTCTCCTAACTGGATCTTCTCAGCCACAGCATCAGCTGCAATGATGTAAATCTACAGCAGCGCACCAACCAAGTATCTTGGATCATAGCTGGATGTCTACCTGAGATGACTTAGCAGCCATAACTTTCAAAATAAAGTCTTCCTCTTGTTAAGAGTGACCAAGCCTACAATGCTGTGGAAAAGATCACAGGGGAAATAGATGGGATGAAGTAGACATAAAGCACAAAAGCTCTGCTAACTACTCCACAGTTGTATACAGTGGTATGAGCAGACACATATCCTTAATATGCAAATTCAGGATGCCAAGAGGCCAGGGTGGCTGGCAACACACAGATGGCAACTCAGAAATGTGTTCAGGGAGAACCATTTGTGTATGCAGACACTTAAGCACTAGGGAAATCCTTCCCTGGTTTTGAACCATCCTGCACAAGATATATTAGTGAAAGTGAGCCATTCCCATCTGCTCCCACCTGTGCTGGTTAATGATCTTCACCCAGTGGAATCAATACAACATTTAATTGCTCTGCTCCAGATATGATATTGGGAATGATAATACTTGTTTGAAATGTTTACATTTGCTTCTCTCTCCTTACATCACAGAAATTAGTGGTGACACTGTAGATTTTTTTCCCCTACATTATATTTTTAGAGACAGAAGCAACACTGGGAGAATCAGAAAAAACATAGATTACTGAACCAGAAGAATATCATTGTAGACAATTAACCAAAACAATTTTCAAAAACAAGAGAAAATAATAAAAAAGAATGAGGTTATTACTGAGCACTAATGATAGGCTGTAATCAGAATGTATCTGGAATTGCCAGGCACCCTGGGCCTGGTCCCATTCAGATTTTGTAAGAGAAGGCTCTCCATGAGACTGTTGCTATGTGAATGCCTCAAGTTTTACACTGCTTTCCTGTTCAACTGAGCCTAACTTTATCTGAATCTTCCCATATTAGGTAGGTTGGGAAGAAATGAGTGAAGGATTTGAATCAGCTTGAAAAATCCAGTTCTTATTGTAGTGCTGAATGTAGCACCTTGTACAAGTTGTGGCACATTGCTGATTGTTTTCCAGAGTTAAGAGAACAGGGAATAAAGCCTTGACTCAGGAACAAACTTTACCTGGTAGATCGAATAACCAATGCTAAGCAGAGCTTCTCCCATTTTCTTCTGTCTCCTGCGATTCTTCTGCATCAAGCCCACCAGGATGGTACAGCAGGGCTCAGTCAGACTCCCCTCATGGTCATCATCTGGTTCATCCAACCGGATTTTAAACTGGGGATTGGTCCAGTATGTTGCTAACAGTTGCCAAGGCGAGACAAGAAGGAGGAGATGTTGCTGTCATTGCAGCCAAGATGACTGATGCCAGAATTACAGAGAATCTCTCTTTGGAAGGACTTTTGCCTGGAGTTTTTCCAGCCCTCTCCACTATGTTATGTGGTTTTATGTTTTCACTGCTATGATGAATATCAGTTGAAGCCACAGCAAACCAAAGCACCAAGGTATTTCCTGGGGAGTAATGACCAACAGGAAGGAGCTGATACTGTTAATTCCAGCTGGTCATTTCTCTCCAGGAAACATCCTTGGCTGAGGCTCTTATTGTTGCAGGAGGACCAAAAGCCAGACAGCCTCCCCAGAGGTCTAACCTGAAAATGGATGGGAAACAACATTGCCACTGAACTGTGACATTTTCCTGGACTACCCAACCCCTCAGAGGATTACTCTAGTCAGTAGCAAAAGGCATTTAAGCAGGAAAAGCAGAGAGAGGAAAAAAAAAAGAACACAGCTATGATTTAAATGCTTAGGGGGTTGGTAATCCCAAAAAAAGAAAGGAGTATCAATTAGCTCTTCATTTAGACTGCCAAGATTTTGCATATTGTCTAAACCCCTCAGAAAGAGCTGCACCTCCAAGCCCTTCCCACCAAGGCCCCCATGAATTCACAAGCACTTGTTTTTTTGGTTGGTTGGTTGGTATTTCAGCAAAAGCCCACACTTGGCTGGATCTCCACCTTGGTAGTTCTGGCAGCCCCCAGCAGTCGAGCCCCGTCTCCACTGTCCATTAAACAGGGTCAGGTCCCATTTATTGACCTCATTGCTTGTCAGGGTGTCAGGAGTCAAGTTGCAGATCTCCAGGCGGGTGAATTGCCTTTGAAAATCTGAAAAAGCCATCCTGGTGCATAAAGAGACCAGGGTTAGTCCCTAAGCCTGCAACAGCCAAGACAACTGCAAATGGATGTCTCCCAACAGGGCAGCAAACATCAGTACTACAGAGCTGCCCAAACCCCCATTTAATTAACTCTGAAACTTGGAACTGGCTTTTAGGAAACAAAATTTGCTAGTCCCTGAATGAGTCCCTGAATGGCTCCTGGAGACACTCGCTGGCAATGGCTGCTCCACATTACAGGCTGAGTCACAGCATGTCCTCTCAAGCTCAGCTGAGGGCAATCCCTTCTGGATCATGCTTCACAAGTAAATTCAATAAAATTGGTGGAACAAAAACTGTGCAAGGAGATGCCATTTAATGGGAGTAAGAGTTGGGCCTTATTGAGGCACCACTCTGTAGAAAAATAGTCTCAGCTTGACAGTTTGCTTTAATTCTCTCCTTGATGGTTGCTTTTACCATTCCTAGTAGGTTTGCATGAGTGACAGGCTTTCCTCACTTCCTGTGAGAAGTAGAGGTCTGCTCTCATTTCTCAGTGCCTTATGGCCCATGGAGCTGATTACACTGGAAGATGGTGGCCATTTTTCTTTCCAGTCCAAGACAGAATGACATGGCTTCAGTACTAAACCATATAATCAACTAACTGGGATGGACTTTCCATTAGGTCTGGATAAACAGGCTCTTCCCAAGCTGGTAAACTGATTTTTTTTTAATTTGTTTGTAGCATTTAGGCAAAAAAACTCCAAACTTCAAAATGTAGAACAGCTGAGGCTCATTCTTGCCACCTCGTTAATTTTATTACCATCTGGTCTCTGTATTTTGGATAAGCACTGAGTTACACAAGCTCTAATAAAAATTAATATTTGAATAGGAAAGGACATAAACGAGGTTAACAGTGCACACATGTCATTATTAACCCCCTTGGTGCTGGCAGTTTCTCTCCATCCAACTGAAAGCACTGCTTAAAGAGCATACATGCACATGAGAGGTCCAAAAGACAATTCTCACCAAAACTCTCCATCATCTACTTGCTTATCCAGAGCCTGTTTTTGTTTGGGGTCAACATAATTCCATTCAGGAGCACTGCAGAGAAAGCACAAAAGCAAGCTGTTCAGTTGGTGTATTTTATTCCACAACAAGATCAGAGAGTTAGACCCTCTCTTTAGTTATAGCTGATAAAGGAGCATGCATTTCTTCAACAACTAGACCTTCTGCCTTTCCCAACACCAGTACACACTGCAACCTGACTATGAAGGTCTGGAAGTTAACTGCAACCATATTTGCAACAAATAAGCCTTCAGCTGAATCACTGCCAGGTGCCAGAATGTACAAATATTGCAGACTGGCTGGATTAGGTAACACACAGCTTGAAATTTGGGCAGAACTTCTCCATTGTAAGATTTATTGGGATAGGCCTGATGGTTTCCCCAGGGCAAAGATATGAGCTCTGCTGTTAGGGTCATGAAAAAGCAAGAAAGCAAAAAGGTGGAGTTAGAAAATGCACTGCAGGAAACAGCATTGCTCTTTTCCTGCTCTGGTGTTAATGTGCAGCAATCTTCATTCTGCTCTAATCTGCTCCCATGTGAGGACACCTTTCTGCACCTGCCTCAGCAGGGTTGTCCCATGGTAAAACAGGTGGAACAAAATCAGGATAGGGCATGTGTGCATGTCTGAGGCACCTTACCTTAGGACTGAGAAAAGCAGCTCTGATAAAGGTAAGAATAATTATAAAGTTTATTTTTCATCCTTAAATGTCACACAAAGTCAGCAGCAGGACATGCAGTCAGTCAGGACAGGAAATGGAAATCTCAAAATGTTGCTTAAAAAAACACACTGTGGCCCAAAAGAAAGCAAAATTTATACTACTCTAAATATAAAAATAACAGAGGTGTTGCTACTGTCATTCTCCTGAGATTCCAACATAGTTGAAGCCCAGACAGTTTCTGAGAGATTTTCAAACTTCTGGATCCTTAGTTTACTCAACATCCTCATGTTTTCAAGGTTCTCCAGTAGAAAACAAATACTGGTCTCATTTAGGGCTGAGCAACCTTACAGCTGAAGCAGAGGCACAGCAGTTAATTCTTGTTGTAATTCTCAGGGGTAGGATTGGTCCTGGGATCATCAGTAGCATCAATCTGAGAAAAGTTGTCTTGCAAAATGATGTGGATATGCCTTGCAGTGGGCTGTTCACATTTGGGCTGCTTATGGGCTGTTCTGTCTCATTAGAAAGCTCTTCCTGAGGTAGGGGAGAATGTCTGCTGGGCAGAGCAGATCAATACCTAACCTTGCTAATAAATTAATAGTGCTTTATTCCAACCCCTAAATGTGTTTTGTGATTGGATTAAGCTGCATGTTCCCAAATTAACTTTTAAAAGATACCAAAATGCACTTAAGAGAGAGAAACAGAGGCATATAAAAACCTACTTATCACTCCAAGCTCCAGTCCATTCCACTTCACCCCAGGGATTTCTAAGCCTCACTAGTTTCTCTGGTCGTCCTCGGTAATATACCTAAAGGATCCACAACAAACAGAGCCTGAGCACTCCCATTATCCCAACCATCACAGGGCAATTGCTTTTCAGACAGGATAAAACACAATTTGTATGTGAGTGATGCAACCCATTCCAATTTGCCATAGGTAAAAGACACCTAGATGCCTTCCACCCTTATTTTACACTATCCTTTGCCACCAAGTGAGCCATTAGCTGCAGCACTCACCGTTTCAGGTAATGACAGCAACCTGCAAGGAAAAATATCAGCTACAAAGCAGTGGAATATCTACATGTTTGAAAGCAGGAGATGTCATGAAGAGGAAAGAGGTTATTTGGCATGGACACCTCTGTAATGATTCCAGTTTCAGAGGAACAGGAGGATCTAGGGCTCACTGTGAGGGTAAGACTAACAGCAGAGTTCATGAAAGAGGCTTTTACTTCTTTCCCATTAGCTGGCAAAATGCATGCTCCCACCTCACGCAGTGCAAACACGTGCAGAGGAGGCTGCTGTCTCTTCTCCTGTTTCTCCTTTCCATACACTGCCTTTCAGTACTACCTTGGCCCACCTTTGTATTTTCTACTCCAGTCTGTTGGCCCAATACAAGTTGCAGACTGCCCAGTATATTCTATATAACTACCAGTCCAGAGCTTCTGACCTGGCTGTGTATGACAGGTACTTTCTTTCTTCTGTCAAAATGTGCATAAGTTAACATTTTTATTTGGTCACTCACAGAAAGACATGAAAAAGTTGAAGGCACTGAAGTATTGTAACCCCAAGCTGGTTTGAAAAGCGGCCCTGGAGAGGCTGGCTTACCTCCTCTGCTCCTGTGACAGAGTAAGCATGTCCCTTCACCAGCTTCAGACTTGTAATTGCTTCTATTTCAGCTGCAGAAGTTATCTGGGGCAATAAAAGCATACACGTTTGGGACTAGATATTGGGTATGAGCTCAGCTTTCATGAACAAAGGAACGTGGAGAAGATATCCAAAGTGGTATGCACAATGAATATCAGTATTCTTCATGTGAAGTATATTAAATAGAAATGAGATCCACAGCAAAAGTTCACCTCTGCAGTTTCATGTCCCTAAACACAGAGTCCTAGCACAGCAGAGGTTCATGAATGTACAATGAAATCAAAACCTAAATCACATTCCCACCTCAAGTTACAGACCTAGTCACTTGCAGAGACATGTTCATGTCATCTAAGCTCTTGTCTGCCTGAGTTGAGATCCAGCATACCAAAATTTGAACTTCAGTAATCCTACATGCCATGAACCAGGATTTCAAAGAAGAGAATGAAATGGAGTGCAAAAGGCATGAAGTTTCCAAAACATATGCAAACATCATCTGGAGCCTGAGAGAATTTTTATTATTATTTAGGTGTCAATAATCATCAGGGTTGAAAACCAAAGCCAGAATCAAGACTACAGACCACAGTAAAGCATCTCAAAGAGTTTGTCTCTGGCAGTTGAGTGTCTGGAGTTGAAATTACACAGAATTTGAGTGATAAAAGACACTCAGAATGAAAATGGAGTTAGGGAAGACCAGTCTCCAGTTCATGGCTTTAAGTGTTACAGGCTGCCATGTAAAAAGGGAGGCATGACAAGACTTGTCCAAAGATTTATAACTGAAATCAACAGAAATCATCCATTAATTGTAGTTTGCTTCAAACCTTCCTACCCATGCCTAATATTGGTCTGAGCTTTTGTTACTGTATGGACCAGAGCACTGAGAAAAAGGGAGAGAGAAGAGCAGAATGCAGCAGTCTCTTACATCGATAGAGCAGCCAAGCAGAGACCCAGCCCTCAGAGCCTTCTGGATGATTTGGTACAGGTTCGAAGGAGCCCTCCGCAGCAAATAGGACTCAGAGATGCCTCCAGTGAAATCCTCAAAGCCCTCCATAGTGGATCCTCCTGTTAGAGCTTCATAAGAGCCATTCAACCTGTGGGAGAGATGACAAGCTATGCAAGAGGCCATCTCTACCTGTAAGCATTGGCACAGCAGAAAGAAGGGTTTATAATTCAGTATCTCTCAGTATAAAGACCCTTGTAATAAGCAGTTGGCAATACTCTTTATGGACCTGGAGGAAACCATAAATAATGAGTGGAACAGAGGCTGCATTTGAGTGAAGTGAGTTGTGTCTAGCACCACAACTGCCTGGGCAGTCAAATTATGCACACCCAGGAGTGCTGCCTCCTGCTTAGTCACCATACTTGGCATAGGCCTTCTCCAGCAGCGCGCTCCAGAACTCGTTGCCTTCCTCCGAGTGCACGAAGAGCAGCTTCCCATCCTTGGTGGGCAGCCTGTCGTCCACCACAACGTCCACCCACTCCCCATACTGCCAGAACTGATGAAAAGAAGGAAGGAAAAGATAATTAGGGCCAGTGTGAACATCATAACTCCACGCTACCATCTTCCTACCCCTTCACCTGTCATCAGTTCCTCCTGGATAAACCGCTTTAAGGTTTAATTCCCATGTTGGACTCCTCTCCTTTGTAATAGAGGCAAACTCTTCCCAGCCCTGTAAAGTGTTGAGCAGGTTTCATAATGCTGTATTAAATTTTGCTGGTATGTAATATTAACAGCAACTTGTGACATAACATCTGGAACATTGTCTGTTCTCCATGCCAGGCTTAAATGGTGGAGAGTCAGAAAGCCAGAGTGTAGACAGGATTCTCTAAAGTATCTTGTCTACTCATTTAAGGCCAAATCCACTGGAAAAAAAACAACCAACCAACAACAAAAAAGTGCCTCTGTGAAAATGCTGCAAGGAGAGGTCACCCAAAGGGGAAAAACTCAATAGTGCTTCCCTTCTGAAAGTACTGGGAAATGTGTGAAGCATGGCTAATGCTATTTTTTTTTGCCTGAACACTAGAAATATTTACTCCAGAACTTGATGCAGTCCTGAAAGGAAAGAAGATAATTCACACAGTAATGCCTCTGCTGAAATGAGCTGCTGGAAGGAATAGGTACCTGCTCTATAACTTCTGTCCTCACTAAAACACTTCTTTTAAAACTTCAGGGTGAATCCATACTGCTTACACCTGAGCCTACCCTCTAGTCAAAGCAAGTTGGGTCAGTCCCAACACACTGAGTCTGCAAGCAAGGAAATCCAGGCAAAGCTGCAGAGAGGGTAGGGAAGGAAACAGAGGGGAAAGGAAGGAGAAGGAAATGCAACTGTATCAGCCTGAGTTAATTGACAACCATCAGCAGTGACAGATCATGGCTTGACTCCTGTGGCATGATGGTTTGGCTCAGTTTACAAAACCTGTATACCTCACTAGAACCCTACCAGCTGTAAGACAGCAGAAGCCAGCCAGTGAGCAGATATCATTTAACATTACTTAATTCTGTGCTTCTTTTCTTCTCTCGTCCCCATCAATTTCACTTACACGCTGCAATTGTTGAATATTTCATGCCAAACACACACAAAAAGCTGCTTTTAGCTAAATACTAGCATTTTCATCCTTTATTCTCTGTACTCTGGTACCTGAAAATGAAAGATCCCAGCATAGTCCTTCTGGAAACTCTGCCCCTTGGGAACAACACGGTAGAGAACATCTGGATTCAAGGTGAGAGATGCAATGGCAGCTAGGAGCCAGCAATCACCTAAAACCACATAAGTTACAAGGCAGAAAAGTTCATTAATAAATAGGGGATAAGGAATAGTAGTTCATTAATAAACTGTGTCACACTCTCATCTAGACTAAACTGCCAACATGAAAGCAAGGTCCTGCCAGACTCAGTTATTGGTTCAGCAATCCATTCTTGTTTTGCTGTGTTATTTATCTCTTTTGCTAATTTTCCACTCACCAGACCACATAGGTATCTTGGGGCCTCTGAGATGGATCGTGGTGGTAATTTCAATGGTCTGCCTTGGGCTTTGCTCTCTTGAATTTTTAATGAAGCTAGGAAAGCAGGCTGTTTCATCTAAGCTTGTTAATGCCCTCTGGAGACCAAGAACATAGCCAGAGAGAGGAGGCATTTGGGGTACATGGGTTGCAAAGTCTGGCTGGGCAGTACAGAGCCTGTGGTACTTTAGATCTAGACCACCAGACCTGGGAGAGACAAGGGCTTAGAAGGTGTCCAGAAGAGAGCAAAAGCTCTGGGTTGATAGAAGGGCTGTGAGGCTTCCATTCCTACCTTTTGTAGAAGATTCAATGGCTAGCAGGAACATTTGGGTGTCTATTCCTTCTTAGTCCTTTCTTTGAAGGTCTGAATTTGAAGCAGCACTTAGGGCTATTGCTACAGATTTGCCCCTGAGTCTAATGGAAACTGAAATCTCCTGGGAACTCTGCAAGGAGATGAATCCTTTCTCTAGCCCACTCCTTATCCTGGAAAGGATGAGCATGCCCAGCCCTTGCTGGAGGCTGTGTCCTGCAGCTGAAGCTGTTTCCTGGGTTGGTCACCTGCTGCTTGTGGTTTGGAGGTTGGGTAAGTGGAAGCCTCTATCACACCAAAGGTGGTGCCCCTGGGAAACTCAGTGACTCATGGGTTTCTTACAGTGTTTGCATACTGCAAAGAGCAGGAAAAACTTTTGTGATTCTGTATTGTTTCTGAGGTGTACAGAAAGTCTAGGAGAACAAAGCTGCTCTGAAGGTGCTAACATTTCCCTGTGAATTATCTGTGCCAAGACATCGTTTCTTTGTGCAGCTGTATATTCTGTGGAAAGAACTGGCATAACAGCTCTTGCTTCAGAGGAAATAAGCCAACAGGAAAATAGGGGCAAGAGCTTAATCTGTAGCATGATTTGATATCTTAGAGCATCTGCTAACTCTTTATATTGATTTGGGCTTTATAATTTAGTGCCATGATGAATGTAACTATAAAAGTAAGATACAAGGGCTTGCCCTGGCGCTATGTGCTCTCTATTGCCTCTATCCCATTAGGAGGTACCCAGATGCCTCCTATGAGCTGAGCAAGAAAAAACTGTTCCTAGTTGGGCAATCCCTGTTGAAAAACCCAGTTGAAAAGCACCTGCAAAGAAATGCTGCTTCTATAACTTCCTCACCAGGGAGGGAGGGGTGGGTGCTGACCTCTTCTCTCTGGTGGCTGGTGACAGGACGCGGGGGAATGGCATGAAGCTGTGCCAGGGGAGATTTAGATTGAATATTCGTGGGAGCTTCTTTACCCAGAGGGTGGTGGAGCATTGGAACAGGCTCCCCAGGGAGGCTGTCATGGCCCCTACTCTCATGGAGTTTAAGAAGCACTTGGACAAGGCACTTAGGCACATGGTGTGACTATGGACTAGTCCTGTGCCTAAACATGAGTTGGACTAGATGATCCTAATGGGTCCCTTCCAACTCTGGCTAGTCTGTGATTCTGTGAAGTGCCCCTGATGTGATGACCTATAACCCACCTGAGCTGGCTGATCAGAATATGAGTGCAAAAGTGTGATCTACCTGGTGTATCAGCCCAGACATTTCCAGTGAGGAGGGAAAACCAAGTTGGAAGGGGGTAGAAAGTGACTGGATTATCTGTTTTTCCCCACTCACCTGCATTTTTTATGAGAAAAGGTTAAAAAAAAGTGTGTCCTGCTCACCCCACAGAAGTGAAGTTTGGAGAGGAATTGTGATGCAGGTTAAATTCTACTTTGCAGAAAAGCTGTTTGAAGCAAGACCTCTCACTTAAAATGTATGATTTCCTTTGGAGAGAGAAGATAAATTAAAACAAAAGGGTTGTGAGATGTTTAAACTGGAAATCAAAAAAATTTATTGCTGTAGTATAGAAAAGGGAGTCTGAAAGCATAAACCTCTAGAGCAACTATAAGCAAAAACCTTCTCTAGCTCACCTTTGACCTAATTATTTTACAAAATACTTTACATTCCATGGGAGAGGCCTTAACTCACTGGCCTGAGAGGTTCCTCCCAGCCCTAGGTGTCTATGTACAAAATAAGCAAAATTATGACAGCACAAGGTGGAGAAAAAAAGGCTTTAAGAACCTCCTCTCCCAAGAAAATGTAGATGCAGGGAAAAATTAGACTAAGAATGCTTAGCTTTGGGTTTTATCTGCTTCTTTAAGGCTTTCCTTGGTACAGGTGGATGCCTTATGCTGTTATAATTTCTGCTTTTGCTTGGAGAGATAGAAATAATGGTAATGAGTCTGGGGAATGGCTTTTCAAAGGAGGAGGATGAAAAGCATTATTAAATTGGAACTAAAACCCTCATTTTCTCAACTACCCCAGATATTCTTGCTGCCCTGGCTCTTCCTGGCATGCTATGGACCACAGAAGACTATTTCTGATGAAGTGGCATGGTGGGGGCCCTTGTGTTCCTGTTGCATCCCTCCACCCCTGGTGAGGCCAGAAGAGGTCTGCAATGGTGACAAGTTGGTGCTCTCCCAGTGGGCAACATCTAGAAGGGTTTCCCCTTCCTGGTCCAGGCCAGGTTTCTATAACCTGTGAAGAGGAAACTACTCTGTGTTTTGCTGAGGATAGTGTATGTTTGATGCACAATTAGGCAGAAGAAGCAGTGAAATGAGAGGGCTTTCCTTAAGTAAGTTATTTACTTCTCTGACTCTCAACTAAGCAATTTCAGAATCTCAGCCCCATATGATGCCAAATGCAGCCTGAAAATCTTTACAGCTATCTTACAGTATAAATTCAATTCTTGCCATCCAGGAGAGTGAGTGATATTGCCACTTGTGCCTCTGCTTCCTACAAACACATCATGCAATCTAACCTCCAGGGGTAGCATTAGGGGCAAGTTTGCTCAAAGCATGCATGGAAAGAATAGTGTTGAAAGATTTGCAGTGGTGAACTTGGCATTAAAAATAACTATGCCTTCCTTCAGCAGTTTAGAGACCTATCTCTAAACTTTGCACAGGGGCCTAATATCTTTGTCTAAGCTTGTGGCTGAAAAAATATCAACCATGCCCTCTGAAAGGAGCCAGCTGGGAACTGGCTGCTGTGCAGTAACTTGATAAAAAGGAAGGTTTGCATGGGGTACCTAGAAGTAGATGTTTTGGAGCCATCTTTCTATACAAGTAATGCATTACATTCAGGTTCCTACAGTACTGGCTGTAAGAAAAGTTAAAGAAGCTGCCTTAACCAAGAAGCTTCCAGGATGGAGCCTAAACTGCTTAACTCTCTTTTATACCACACTATGATTCTGCCCTATTAGTAACATTTCTCAGCTCTACAGAATAATATATTACTAGTTCTAAATAAGCAGAAGTGAATAGTACATCTTCTTTCTTCCAAAGGTCAGCATCATTTTGGTGGCAGCAAATTTCAGAGGTTTGTTTATGGCTGTGCCTATAAGACAGTGCAACAGCACAAGCTCACCAGAATGGCAGCTTATGTAGGACCACTCAAACTTGTCCTACTTCAGCTGCAGGTTATAAGCAATCTTTTAAACTGTGAGGAAACTGTGATTCCCTTCTTAAAAAGTGAATTTTTGTAGGGAGAGGAAATCAGGCCAATTGGCTAATGAATTAAATATTTAATTAGAAAGTATTTCCAATACAGTTCTAGCCAGAAAAACAATAATATAAAAGAGCAGTTCTGCTCACTGTATGTGAAGTTTGTAGCCTTTTACCTTATGAAAAGAAATTTAAAACATATATTCCCAGCATTAGCCTTGCAAGGCTAAAACACCTACAGGCATGTACATTGCTTTCTGCTTAGTCCTGTATTTCATGAACAAAAGTGTCCAACAAGTGCCAATTACAGTGTTTACCACTGCTGCTGAGTGTGCTAACATGCTAAAAATCAGCCTGTTTGATTCCTGGACCTGAAATCATTTGTAATATTAATAAAGTGTAATTCTGGGGGCTTTTTCCAATTTGAAATAAGCAGTTTTGACCTTGAGTTTGTGATGGAAAGGGTAAATGAAACCTGGCTGTGCTTAGCTCTGTGTGTGTGTATATATGTGCACATGATCTTGGAGAATTACTCTGACCACTAGTGTACCTGAAATAAAATGTCTTGCTGCTCAGAGATGTACTGAGATGGCTTGTGCTCTCAGTGCTGCACAGGAGCCTCCTGGTTTACTGAGGTAATCAGATTGCTGCAGAGAATGCTGAACCCTTAGTGACCTGGGAGCTGAGTGACTCCTGTGTGTGGATGATGTTTACCCACACAGGCTGCACTTGGAGAGGCCATAAAATAAATGAGAAATCTGATTAGTTTCAGTTGCTGCAGAGCTGTGCTCAGTTTCTGTTTAGCTACCATAGAAGTGTCTAAACACAGAGCAGCTAAACTCTTCATTGACCTAGTGATAATGAATTTAAGTCAGAAGTCCAAGTGTCTGGTTCCAAGATCTAACTGGGCAGTACAGAGCCATTCCTGTCCTGACTGCATTCTGGCTTGTTGTTATTTCAGCAGTGCCTTGTGTTCAGAAGGGATCCAAATACAGCTCTGTGGATCTTGCTTCCTGCTTTATCAAGCAGATTTGACTCTCAACTTTAGTCTCTGCTGGAAGCAGAGCTTCAGAGCTCATAGTACCTGGAGCATCCTACCAGACATTAAAGAAGCACTGACCTGCTAGCTTTAGGATTTCTGGCAGTGCAGGCTGTTCCTACTTTGAGAAAGCTAAAGAAGGCTTCCTGAAGTTTTCTATGGAAATAAATTAAGCTCTGCATCTGTGAACAGAAAGTCAAAGGAGCACCCAGCAAAGGATAGTGCTTTCTTCTCTTTGGGGTCTCAGATTTGCCAGTGAATGTATTTTTTGAGATTTAGGAAAGAAATATCTGCTGGAATAAAGATCTCAAATATCCCTGGGCCAGTGGCCCTGAACATCAGAAGGTCTATGTATTAGTATATATAGCAAAATAAGTGAACAAACCCAAAGCTATCATGCATTCTCCTACCCAGAGGAGCTCCAAAGGCTCCCTCAACAGGTATCAGATCTATCTCAGAGCTGTCAGGTTTCAGTTTGTGCTCCAATCTGCTTGTAATCTTCTCCAATTTCTCTGTAAGGATAAAAACATGCACAAAGCACTCATGGAGTCTGCTTCTCAGCTGGTGTGAAGAAGTGCATCTGTGTCAGCTTCAGGGGACTTCTCCAGCTGACAGCCTGGAGTGCCCTCTGAGCCTTCAGAAGAGAAGGTGCTCCATGAATATAAATGGTGTGGATCTGGAAAGCTAACATTAAACTAAGAGGGTTTGCAAACTTTTTGTATTATTAATATTAAATTTATGCCACTTGCTGCTTAACTTCTTCAAACAATTCTGAGGTTAACTGACCCAGATAGCTGTAAGAAAACTTCTTAAGTCACCTTTAATAAATCACCTTCTTGTTCCTTTTGTTCATGCAGACCCAGACTCTGCAGTGTTATTCAAAAAGAAAAATAAGAAAAATAAGTATACCAGAAAGGATTATTAAAAATAGGTCCTATTTCCCTGCAGGATATATTAACCAGTCACATACATGGCTTGTGTAAATAAGTAATCAGCATCTGTTTCAATGGAAGGGTTTGACAAGCAGGCTTTAGTAACAAGGACTTGGATAGTCAAGATATTGGATCAAATACCCAAAAAAGCATAGTATGCCTCAGAGATGTAAAGCAGGTACCTGAACACTATAAGAGAAGTCCTGTGTCTGTATTTTGAAGTTTTATTTTTGTGAAGGGCCAGTGTGTGTAGAAGCCATTGAAAGCATCTTTGCAGACAGAAATTGTCTTTTGATTACTGTCTCTTTTTTTGTGAGAGAGAAAAAGAGGAAAGGAATCTCCTAACAGAAGCAGAATCAGATTTTGGGGCTTTTCTTCTAGGTTTAGGGGTAGCTTTCAGGACTAGCACTGGGACTACTGCCCACCAAAGGCTGACTTGGGAAAGCCAGGAGCCAGGCACCTTCCCTGGTTTCACAGGGGGGGGTTGGGTTCAGTTCTGTTGTTACCATTAGTTGATAGATTTTGGCATTGCTCTCTAATGAGAGACATTCAGGAGGTGACAGAAATAAAAAGGGGCTTTGGAGATTTGCATTTAGTTTCTAGGCTTAACACAATGCATGGGCATCTTCTAGTTTAAGAGCAGGTAATGTTCTTCAGTTCTTTAGCTTGTAAACTATCAAGGAAGGTGAGGTTTTACTTCAGGCATATGATATTTTTAATGCTATTATAGAGACTTCCCAAATTGGATGCAACTAGAAAAGTCAACTTTGATACTTATCTGAACCATTCTCCTAAAATACAGTAAGTGATTTCCCCATGCTCTGTTCCAGCATCCACTGAATAAATATCCTAGAGCAAGTATATGATTTGGTATCTTATTTTTGGCATTTAAGGCACAGACCCACACACCAGGGAATTTTTTAGCAATTGCTTTAATGGTGCTGTGTTTACTGCATCAGCATTGGTATTGTTTATTGCCAATGACTTGCAGAAATTGTTTGAATCTCATTTGCACAACGGATGGGCTGAAGACCAGTAAGGTCAGGAGTACCACAATGAGCAGCACAGGAGGGAGAGAGGCTGATTTCTCAGAGCCTAATCTATCAAATTCTCATTACAAGAGCTTCAGCCTTCTCACCTCTATATGTAGTCAGGAAAGGTTGCTGTTGCTGTCTTCAGGAATTGGATCTCATCAGCAAGGCAGGCAGGGAAGGTGGCTGCTGCAGCAGCTATTCAAAGTGGGAATAAAGCCCACATAAAGCTCCTTTCTGGCTGCTTGCACAGGAGCTCTGTTTGTGACATGCATTGGAGAAGAACAGGTAAGAAGGCTTTTCTATGATGGATCTCCAGGAAAGGATGAGTACTGTGTAAGAGACATCTCATCAGTGTCATGCCCTGATTCGGGGAGCTGAGCAGCCCTGCCTTTTTTGACCAGTGCTTGGTCACTCCTGTCCCTGCTTACAGGTCTACATCAAACACTGCACAATCAGGAGGAGTATTCAGCATGAAGGCCTTGAAACAATTTCCTGGTTGTGGATGGTGTTAAAATATTTACATATGCTGGTGTGGTATTTTTCTTTGTTAATGATGTGGTCCTTGTTTCTAACTCATGCCTGGAAGCACATAAGCCATCCTGCTTGGCATGAAATATCACACGGTAGCCCCAGGCCCTGTACTAAACCAGTTCCTGCTCTGCTCCTTTGTTGTTCTGTACTTGTCTTGTGTGAAACTGAAGCTGGAACTTGCCCTGCCTCCCAGATAAAAATCCCTTGTTACTAGGCTACAGGTTGAAACTTTCCTGGTGTTCCGTGTCCCCTGAACCAGCTGCTCTTGCTGGGATAGGCATGAAGCCCACTCTCTTATTTCAGGGCAAGTGTTTTCCTGATTAAGTTGCTGTCCAGCTCTGTCTCAAGATGTGAAAAGCAAGACAGTCTTCTGCTTCACAAAGGGGTAATTAGCTTCCTACCTCCAGGAGGCAGTTTAGTGTTTCATAGGTTTGACACAGGTCTTACAAGCCCAGATATATACCCCGTCTCAGGCAGCAATGCTGGTGTGGGAGCTCCCTTCTTTAATATCTGCCTTGCACAATACTATGTCTGAGTGCTAGCCAATAAAATAGTTCATGTATGAAGAACTTCTAAATGGAGCTTCATTTTTTTTCCTCTTCCAAAACCAAATTCAGAAGCACTGTACATACCCAGCTCTCCTTGGCAGACATCTGTTCGAGTAGCTCCTCCAACTATAAACTGAGGGTTGGCACATAATTCCTGAAAAGAGATGGTTTTCAAGTATGCATCACCCTTTCTTGTCTGAAAAGTTCCTGTTTCTTGTGTCAGTGTTCAAAAAATATTAAACACTTCCAACATTTCTTGAAAGAATATATCACTGAACCACAGAATATCCCAAGATGGAAGGGACCCACAGGGATCATCCAGTCCAACTCCTATTTAGGCACAGGACGACCCCAAAGCCACATTATGTGCATAAGAGCATTTTCCAAGTGCTGCTTAAACTCCATGAGAGTAGGGGCCATGACAGCCTCCCTGGGGAGCCTGTTCCAATGCTCCACCACTCCCTGGCTAAAGAAGCTCTTCCTAACTTTCAGCCTGAATTTTCCCTGGCACAGCTTCATGCCATTCCTCCAGGTCCTGTCGCTAGCCACCAGAGAGAAAAGGTCAGCACCCACCTCTCCCTCTCAGGTGAGGAAGTTATAAAACACAATGAGGTCTCTCCTCAGTCTCCTTCAGGCTGAACAGACCAGGTGATTTCAGCCTTTCCTCATAAGACTCCCCCTCCATACTCTTTACCATCTTTGTGGCCTCCTCTGGACACTCTCCAACAATTTCACATCCCTCTTGTGTTGTGGTGCCCAAACTGCACCCAGTTCTCCAGGTGAGGCCACACCAGTGTCTCATATCATTTGTCCTCAGCTGGATTAGCATGGTGTCCAAACAATGTCACCTTATTAAACTGACAACTGCACATACTTTTTTGAGGCAAATCCTGAGGCCCTTTGCTGCTTGAGGCTGTCACTGATATTATTGGGAACTTTTGCTACTGTGGGGACAGAGCCAAAAATTCAAACTCTGTGTTTACATCTTGTTTTATCTTGCTGTGGTTTTGGCTCAAGCAGTGCAAATGAGTTTGTGACCATCACTGCTGGCTCTGGCACTGAAGCTGTATTAAGTTTCCTCTGCCACTGGCATGAAGGATGTTTCACCACCCTGACTCCACTTCCTGAGTGACCAACCGCTTTCACTGGCAACCTCCCCTTTCTCCCTGGCACCTTTGGAACTACCTAAGTAGGTTATAGCAATGAGTGTCCCTCCTTTCCCAACACTGAGCCCTCCAACAACTCAAGCTCTGTGTTAGGAAGTTAATATTGTCTCTCTAGAGACAATTCCCTTTCTCCAGAGCACTTCCCATGAGCTTCTGGATTGCAGCAAGAGGCAGTTTATCAAAAGCCTAATTTGGCAAGCAGGGTTGAGGAAGACTTAGGCAGTCACTGGCTCTCCTAAAGAGCAGCAGTTGTCAGCTCTGAGCATCCTGTGGAGACAGGGACAGCCCAGGATTTCTTGAGTGTATGATGAAGAGCCAGTTTGTGAGTCTCCTTTCACACTAGGTGTGATATCAGGTACATCATTTTTACTCCTGTGGTTACCCAGCTAGTCTCACTGGGTAAGGGTCAGGATTAGAAAATGTTTTGTGGTTTGTTTTTTGTTGGGGTTTATTTTCTCTCCAAAGCAGTGCACCTATTACTCACCTAGGCATCTGTCCTTTCAGAGCTGCTGCCAAGCACCACATACACCTTTTGCACAACTGCATTTCCAACTTCTCTCTTTCTATAAACCCACCATTGAAGCTGGAAAATAAGTCTTTGATGGCACAGTATTTAACTCTCACTGTCTGCAAAACAGCAGTCACAACCTGGGTAGGGAAGACCTTAGCAGTGGGTATTTATTTTGCAAGGGGCATTTCTCCAGCAGGTCTCCTTCAGATTGCCCACTGGATCCTATTGCCTCTCTTGGATGCAGGCAGGTAAGTGAACAGTGATCCCATCAGCCTGTAATCACAGGTAGATTGGCCAGATGAAAAAGTCCAAGAAATAAGCTGGGCTGTGACCTCTAAAAGGTTGCAATGCATAAAAGTATGTCAGATCCAGGTCCCTCCATATGAGAGCAAAACAGAGGCTTTGTGCCACCTTGCAGCAGGGATTGAGCTCTGCCCCACGTATCAGGACAAGCCATTGGTTCCCAATACTTGTAGATTAAGTGTCAACAACCTGCTTGTGTCTCTGCTGAGTGTCTGAAGGGCAGAGAGGGCCCATGCAGGCAGGTCTCTGACAGGCAGGGCTGGGACATTTAACCTTGTTGGATCTCAGCCTTCAGTTATTCTTTACCCTACTGTACATGTGACTGTGTCTCTGCTTTCAGCAAGCACAATGTTGTTCTTGCGTGAGGAGCCCAAATCTAATTTAATGAGTTTTCTAAGACTGATCTTCTGCCAGGCTAGGCAAAGCCAAGAGACACATCCACAGTACTTACTGCTGAAAGATCCAGGTGCCAGAGTGAGATGCTGGTGGACAGAGGGGGTTTCTGGGGTAGAAACTTGGAGTTATTACACCTGCAAGTTTCTATTTCTCACTTTCCAAGAGAAAAGATAATAAAACTTGAAGCCTTGAAAGTTTCCCTTCTTCTTATTTTCCTTTACCCTATGAGAGGAAGGTAAGTTGTTTGAGGTTTTTTTTGACTTCCTTCCTGTTTTTCAGTTTTTCTTGATGTAGCAAGTTGGGGCAAAATGACAGGAGCAAAGTAGAACAGAAACAAATGACTGAAAAAGGAAAATGCAGAAAAGTCTCTGAAGCCCTGAACTTGTGGCTTAAAAACAAACACAGTATCTAATCTTTCCTGATGAAAAGTACTTTTTTAAATGCAAGGCCATTTATAGGATATATGTATTTGGTTAATAAGGGTTCCAGTCAATTGCTCATTAGCTGTTATAGGTAGATCAAATTGAGGAAGAGAATTTTATTTAAGCACTGGCTTGGTTTCCTAGGGTGCACAGTAGCAAGACCTTGGTGTGGGTACCATTACAACTGATGGTCAACAGCTCCCGGGGTGCCCTGTGGTCTGGCTGGATACACATGAGCCTTTTGCATCTACTGGATTTGAGGTTCCATGGAGGAGGGAGGAACAGGGAGGAAGCAAGTTCCCAAGAAGCAGTTACATGATTCCTTGCCTCATAAAGAGCTCATAAACATCTTCTGATGTTGCTTTTTTTTTTCCCCTATCCCCTTTTCAATCTTGCTTCTACTAAGCATGGAAGTAAAGCAAAATAGAAGGAAAACCAAAACATACAGAAACAGTGGCTCTGCAGGCTCACCACTGATTTAACATGAATGTTCAGGCAGGCTTTGATTAGATCTAAAGCCAGTAAAATTGGTAGTTAGAAAGCACTCTTACCACGGGGCGCTTCCAGATTATCCCCTGCGTTTTGAAAGAGTACGGTCCCAGGTCGCGGTAGCCCAGCACAGAAGGACAGGCTGGGAACTCCTCATCCTTGAACAAGATGCCAGATTGCAGGCACTGCTGCTTCAGGGCTTCGTAGTCCTGGTTCAAATACTTGATGGCATTCCTGTTGGAGCCGAGGCCGTTGGCAGCCCCTCTTTCTTGGCACAGCCTCGCCGCGACACTGGACATAGCTGCCCACCCTTTGCTACCCTCCCGGTGTGCGGTGCTGCTCTGTGTGCCTCCAGGGCAAGAGGAGGGGAATACAGGCAAGTAGCAAGCTAGAGTGGAGCCAAGGGCTGCCCGAACCACTCCAGCAGCCCTGGAGGGAGGAGGCACCAGAAATGCAAATATGTACCTGAGATGTCCCCGAGGGACGCGGGCAGGGAGCTGGCGCGACTGGGACCGCAGACACTGCCTTCTGCTACTCCCATATTGTTTGCTTTTTTACTGCCCCCTTTTAAAACACACTTTTAACAAGGAGCAAGGTAAACCTGTGCTTTTGCAGACACACCTGTCTACACACAAAAGTGATGATGTGCATTCAGTGGGCTCAAAGTCTGGCTTGAGGACCAGCACTTCAAAAAAACAGATGAAGATGGTTTAAAACTCCTTTGCCTCCTTCTGAGATCAGGCTCTGTACCGTTGGAGGGTTGTGCAGGCACAAAACCTGAACCTGGATATCTACTGTTAACAGCTTATGTGTCTATGGAGATGTCATTGAGTTTTAAATCCAGGGAAAAGTGGAAAAGTTAAACCCACTTCTGGCTTAAGCGATATTTTGGTGGTTTTTTTTTTCTCTTTGGTACTTTTAAAGCAGTATCACTTTCTGAGTTATTTTATTAGCAATAAAAGGTGTGAAAACAACAGAGCTAGAGGTGGTCACTTGGCCATATGACCTGCAGAGGACAAGTATACAATCCAGGAGCATGACCTACACTAAAAATGGAAAATTATATCACCAGATAGGAGAGAAGCTGGTAACCCCTGCTCCCCATCTCTAGTGTGGCCTTGAGCAGAAGTCACTGTACCTTCCCCATCTATAAAAATGGGATCTACTGTCAGCTAGTGAGAACTTATCAATCACGTTTACAGTCTGTTGGAGGTCCTTCCTGCATATAAAATGTTTACAAGCTAAAAAGAAAGAAAGGTTTGGTGCAGAAGGCTTTTTAGACCTTAAAAAATAGAGGTTCCTGTAGTAGAAAAACTCCAAGGTTCTACCCTGGCAACTCCATTTTGTACTGACACAGGGATGTACAGCTCCCTTTCAAGGTGGCTGCAAATGTCTGTAGGTTCAAGAACTGAAGCAGGGGCAGTTTTCCATAGAGCACAGCTGCTCTCTGCTGTCTTCCTATTTAATGGTCAGGTCTCTCTAGCAAAGCCTACTGCGTGTCCAGCTAAGAGCTGGGTAAACAGTAACGTTGTTTGCCAGAGGGTATGTATGATGACTACCCCTTGGTAAATTTAGACAGAAGGTGTGGGGAAGGGAAGAGAGAATTTTTAAGGACTGAAACCTACTGAGATAAGGAATCCAAACAGAGGCTAGCCAGGTTCCTTGTCTGCAAATATTTGCAGAGTGAATGCAAAAGAGGAAACAAAATTACTTGGTCAGTTGCAGGGGGGCACAGGTAGAGAAGGCTGGGCTGAGGGAATTCCTATACTGCCTATCCCAAAATCATAGAATCATAGAATGGCTCAGGTTGGAAGGGACCTTAAAGATATTTAGTTCCAATCCCCCCACCATGGGCAGGGATGCCAGTCATTAGACCAGGTCACCCAGGGCTGAATACTGCTGAAATTGAGTGAAGGAGAAGGATAGCCAGAATTCCACCTCTGTTACCTTTCAGGACTTCTAGGTGTGTCTGTTCACTGAACCAAAGGAAAGAGCAGAATGATCAAGGAGAAGGTTTTTCTCTTTCTAGGTTGGACTTTTTTGTCACAAATAGGCCCACTCAGAGGTACCTACTTTCTCTGCTCATAAAGCAGAATACTGCTTTCTTTGCCTCCCTGCACCAGGCTCTTATTCTGAAATTTCCTCTGTTCCTGTGTTCCCAAGGCACACTCCCATTTTGCTGTGCTTGCTGTAAGCTGCAAGCTCTGGCAATGTTGTTCATGGAAAAGTGTGGTGCTTTGGCCTTTGGGAAATGCCATTTTGATCAGGGATCTTCTGTTTCCCACACACTTTTTTAGACATACATTTAATATCCTGTGTGCTCTCTAACTCCAGTTGCCACTGGACACAACAGAGCACGGACACAACAGAGCACAGAAAAGGTGAACCCTTGAGCATCATCAGATATAGAAGAAATACATTCAGATTTTAATCTTCACAAATTCCAGTAAAATGTACCTTGGGATTTTTTCTGTCATATATCTCTCATTTGGGAAGAAGCTGAGGACAGCCTTTCTGGCTGGTGGAGACTTGGACCAGGTAACAACCCAATGTGTCCACCTCAACCCTCTGCTCCTAGTGATCTGTAGTACAGCGCTTCAAATCCATTTCCAAGCTTGATTAGCAGCAGCGTAATTTAGTTTCTGTAGAAAGTGGTACACAGACACCATCTAGAGGATAAGAAGTAAAGGTGATGACTGTGTAGTTGACTACAACAACTACTGTCGGTTGGCTATGAGGGGAAAAGTTCTCAGGTTCCCCATGGCTCTCAAAAGCTTTTGCTGAAGTGGCATTAACCCCTAGGGGAACAGCAAGCAGATACAAAGTTATAACAATTATTCTCAGTTTTGTTTCTTCTAGGATTTGGAGATTTTTGCCTGGCTCTTCCTCCTTTCCTTCTCTTCTCCCCCTTCCTTGGCAACTGCAAGAGGGGGAGAGAGATGGGGAAGAACCAAATAAATCAGGAAAATGAATCCTCTTGGTTTCAAAGAAGAGTCTGCAAATTCCATGGAATCGAGACTGTTCTGTGTCTGTGGAATTATTCAGAAGAAAATAACTGCCCATTATCTAGCAGTACTAGATACATTTTTGCAGTAGTGCAATAGACAGAAATAAAATAGTTCTCTGTACCACAGCACTTTGCTAACAAGAATTAAAGCTGCTTAGCTGTATTGTAGACCCTACAGCATGAAAAGGGATTAGCTTGATTTAGAGAGCTTCCCTTCTTTTCCAGATGTATGGGCTCCTACCCACTGTTTTACTGTGAAAATGGAGTGACTATTAATAGACAGACTAGTGCAAGCTATGACAGGTCCTAACTGTTTGTCTATAAGATTTATTCTTTTAGAGGTCAAAATATTTTACCTAAATATTTGGAGAGGGATTGCTATAAGCTGCAGCCTAGTGGGTTCCCTGAGTGAAAATGCATCTCAAACTAGCTGTGATGCTGCTCTTTTGTTTAGAAAAGCAAAAAGATTGTTGGTGCCTGAGGAGGAGGATGACATGCTGCAGCAGTGATGCCTGGACCCCAGGTGTGAAACCCTGGGACACAACTGTTCTGATCCAGAGCAGTTTCCCCCTTCCTAGGCGGCTGACCAGTTCGTCTCCATTGTTTCCCCAGTATCTGTGTATAGTGAAGGGCAGCTGAGCAAGAGGGGAGGGAGTGCTGGGAAACAGAACAGCACTGAGCTGCTAACATAGAGAAGGAGAAGCCCATCCTGCCTGACACTTCAGGCTGTGAGTGGCAGCTGGATGCTCCTTGTCAGCAACCAGCAGGAGCTGCTGCAGCAACAACTGAGACCACTTTGCTTGTGAAATGTGAGACCTAGTGACTTTTTTTTTGAAGAGATGCAGGTGTGCAGAAAGCTTAAGACAGACTCAAATTTCTCTTCCTTTCTAAAGTTGCTCAGTTTTAGGGAGACACTAGCAGGTAACTATTTTTGGGACTGCTATTTTACCTAGGGGCATTGCAGTGGCCTCACAGTCAAGAGGAAATCAGCCCTTTCTTTAAAGAAAACAGACATATTGTGTGAGTATGTAGAAGATCAAGGGGCTGACTTGTGTAGTGCTCAGAAGAACTTCCTTCCCTCTAACAGTGGACTTGCATCCACATCTGCTGCTGGGCTAAAAGCAGCTGACATATCCACATGCCTGGCTGCAGAGGACTTTGTAAGTAGGCTGTGAGATAGCTCTGGTATGGCCAACTTCCCATATAACAAGAGAAATCCTGTATTACACCAACATATCCTTGTCTGTCATTAAACTCCCTGGGACAGTACAGCCTCTATATGTTTGGGACCAGTCTAACAAGCCATGGTGGCAAATGTACCTCTTCTCTTCATTGCACCATGTACCCTCTCCCACTGCCTGCTTGAATCCTTGCTGGCTCAATTTCCTTCCAGCTTTGATCTCTTCTGTTCCTTTCCTTTTCAGTTTGGCTCTGTCTCAAGCCCCGTCCCCCCACAGAGCTGCTAAGAAAACTCTGGTAACTCTGACAGCACAGAGCAGCCATATAACATGCATGTATGCACTTGATCTGCTTGATCTTTGTCCAAGTGGAGGATGTCAGCACGCTGCCAGCAGATCCTGGAGTGGCCTGTGAATATCATTTATTGGAGGCAGGGGAGATGGCTAAGAAACTTCAATCCAGCTTAAACTTCTGCACCTACTGATAAGTGGCAATTGAAAATCACTGCTTTAAACTGACATTGGTTTCCTTTGACTCTATCTCTTGAAAAATCAGAGAAGCCTGATCTGTGGCAGCTGTACAGATTTGAACCACTGTGTGGAGCCAAACAGACGCTTTTTGAGCAGCTCTACAGCTCTCGGATCCACTACCTAAGGATACAACACTGAGTTAAACTCCCAGGTAGTGAGGTGCTGCTGTCTCTTAGTCTCCGTGTTCAGCAGATGGCCTTCTTGCCTGCATGATAGTTCAGCAGTGCTTAATGAATCAAAACAGCCAAGCAAAACCATCCCCTGGTGTCACACTGTGTCCTGCTAGAGCTTCGGCACAGCCATGCTGGAGACCTTGGCTAATGGCATACCAGTAGTTGAGTGGCTACAGCATGCACCAGCTCTCTAAAGAGAGCACTTATGGCACATAACACAACTTGATCTGCCTCCAGTTCTCCATGTATGATTGATTTCTCACTGCCTCAATGTTCTGTTAAAAATACCATTGTTCACAGAATCAGAGAATCACAGAATATTAGGAGTTGGAAGGGACCTCAAAAGATTATCTAGTCTAAGCCCCCTGCCGCAGCAGGATTCCCTAGACCAGGTCACACAGAAGAGTGTCCAGATGGGTCTTGAATATCTCCAGAGAAGACTCCACAACCTCTCTGGGCAGTCTGTTCCAGTGCTCTGTCACCCTCACTGTGAACTCCTCTGACCCATAAGGAAGAGGAGATACCCTCAAAGCAGAGTGAAGTTGATCTGTGCCTGGCCAGGTTTGGACAACCTTAGGACTGCTCCCTTGCATGGCTGTGATCTACAGAGACAATGCTGGCTGCTGCAGCACATACCCCTCATATCTAACTTCAGAAAAATTTTGGGAGCCTCCTCTGCAACACCACAAGTTAAATGGGCAATGCTTATCTTGTTTTCCTATTTAGTAGCAACAGCTTCCCATGTAACTGTGTAGGCAGGACCTGTGCTGAGTATATAGGCAGAGGAATCAGATTGAAGTCCAAAACCACCAAGCAAATGGACAGTGTTCCCTGGTGCATTGAGGCATCATGTATGAGCAATGAAGAAAAACTTCTGATTTGTCATTTTCAAGAAAGACTTCCCATCACATGTCAGGAAACAGTGCAGCCAGTGGTTCTTTAGAGATTTTTCAAAAGATAATCTTTGTTTTAGCCAGATGTGATGGCTCCAAACAAGCCTTTAGCTCATCTGAGCCTCAGGATATGACCCACAAAAGGCGGTGCCTCTCCTTCCGTGGCAGCCGGACAGCCAGCCCAGGCAGTGGGTGCAGCACAAAGGGCCATCAGCCTCTATGCTGCTGCCTGGGGAACGCTGGCTTGTGCCCAGCACATCCTGAGTCAGACCTAAAATATGAAATAAACTGTTTGAATTCTCCTTTGGAAGGTTCTTGTGCTACGTGGGTGACAGCAGCAGAATTTCAGCCATCCTTGGCAGCAGCACACTGCTGGAATGGAGACACTCCTTTTCTTGCACTGTGTGGTGGGGATGTGCATTTTGGGGGGCAACTCGTTGTTGTATGTGGTTTGGGCTGCACAAGGTGGGGTAGATGGATTCATGACAGCAGTAACAGCAACACGAGATGTGACTACTGCCAGCAGATCAAGCTGTAAATGACTTCTGTTTCATGCAGCATCTGTAACAGGGTGACAATGCAGGGTACATATGTACCATATTAGGTTTTGAGCCATATGGTTTTTTCCCCTTCATTTTTTGCTAAGCTTACATGGACACTTCTGGGTTTTTTAATTGATGAATATATGTGGTAGCCAGGGTTGGCACAGGTGTGAAGCCATTGAGGTGCTCAGCTGTAAGGGCAGAGATGCTTTCCTTCGTGTCCATGGGAAGCAGATGGAGACCTGAGGGGGAAGTTCCTTCACCTGTGACTCTGAGGGTGTGCGGGTGACTCCCGGTGCGGAGGGACTCGGGCTAACCCGGGCATACCGCAGGGCTGGGCACTGGTGACACCCGCCGGGCGGGAGGGGGGATGTCAGACCAGGCGGGGCAGGGATGTACCGGGGCGGGGCGGGGCGGCGGCGGTGGCAGCGGGGCGATGGCGGGGATGGCGGCGGCGGTGGCGAGGGAGCGGGCAGTGGCGGCGGGTGCGGGGCGGCATAGCCAAGCCGTCCCCTACCTGGGGCAAGATTTCG